>JADLZK010004383.1:0-109578 GCA_015847255.1 Hyparrhenia diplandra | reverse complement strand
CAGCAGGCCAAGGATTTGGAACAACTGTACAAAATATTTCAAAGCGTAAAAAATATTTGGTAACCTAAATCAGAGATAATGCTGGCAAAGTGATAAACATTCGCAAATTGCAATCGATAATATAGCGGGAAATAGGGAAACCACTCAGCAAATTGCTCACCTCACTAGTTGCTGCAGCCGATCAGTCTCGCATTATCCCTGTGCCGCTGTGCGCCCGTACCGTAGAAGTGGGATGGGAGAACCGGAGAAGCGCTCCTCACAGCCCAGAGGCATTCTGGGGTGAGGGGCGACAGATGGCGTCGATGACTGGACACGCCTCTGCTGCCGCGGCGCCGCTCTCGCCGCCGGCACGCCTGAACTTACTGCGGTTTATTGCGCCGCCACAGCACGCCTGAACTTATTGCGGTGTATTTTATTTTACTCTATATTAGTTTTATACTCCAAGCTCTTAATCAACAGGTAATTAATCGTTTCGTGCTAAGGTTCACGTTCAACGAACCTATCCCAGACGATGAGAAAAATCGGCTTCGAGGGGAATTCCGCTAATCGGGCCTGCCATACCGACGAGCCTCCTATAAACACGTCACCGTTTCCTCCAGTCCACCAACAGGCGACCGCCAACGACACACCCGCTTTTCTACCTCCTTCCTCGCCAAACACGCCGCCGTCCCCACTGCTCCCGCCCGCCTCTTCCCTCCACCCAGTCCACCCTGTCCCGAATCCCTAGCGCGCGGCTGCGGCTGCTCAAGCGCAAGCCTCCGCGTACCGCCTCGTCCGCTTCTCGCTATCCTGACACATGGCTATGCCCGCTGGCGGTGATCGCGGGCGCCTCCGGCGGCTCCTGAACGGGACCCTACAGCGCCTCTGGTGGTTCCCCTGTGGAGGCCCTGAAATCCGTCGCCTCCGATTCTGGTGCGCGTTGCTCGGTCGGGCCGTGGATTGGGCTTATGTGGCGGGTTTTGCTGGAGAATTGATAGATTGGGAATTTGTGGGCGGTGGTTTGGTTTTGTGGTGGTGCAGACTTGGAGGCGAAGGGAGCCGAGCGTGGCGACGATGACGAGCTTCGAGAACTCGTTTGATAAGTACGAGGTTTGAGCACACCGCTGTACCAGACCGCCACCTTTTAATAATTGAGATAAAAACGAATGCCATTTTTTCAACTAAAATGGGGAACCTAAAGCACATTTTGTGTTGTGTCCCCACTAGGTTCCTGTACTAGGTTGCACCTACCAGTGTTGATCAATCTGTATTTTTAGATTTTTTGATTTGTATTGGTTAAACATGAAATGAATATTCCGGCAAATGTGGGAACAATAGGTTGCGGGAATTTTCTTCAGAAATTACAAATCTTAGAGAAATTTACTATTGTATGTTGCTGAAGAATTCTATGCCTTTGAATCCTTTTGATTTCCAATTATATAAGTATTTTATTGTGCACTATTGATTTTTTGAAATTGTGTGGCAGTATATTTGTTTTAGTTTGAGGAACTAGTTACCTTATAATTGTAAGATGGTTCATTATTTGCTCTGTTTTTCTGTTTCCTACTCTGCAGTAGTGTAGTGACTTACTCCCAAAAGTTATTTTCCAGCCTTCAGCTACAGATTATGGACCTTATGATTATACTAGAGTGGTAACCCCGTGATGTTCTCCAGAGGTTGGTACATCAGTACAGTGCTTTTCCTTAAATTGTATTGTAGAAAATGCATTATGGTTTTGATGAAGTTTATATCATGTTCAGCCTTATGGCTAAGCTTGAGAAGGCAGATCAAGCATTCTGCTTCACCAGTGGGATGGCAGCATTAGCTGCAGTAACACACCTCCTTAAGCCGGTAAGCACTGTGCGCCCCATTCCCTACTGCTTGACGTATTGTCTCGTGTATACCTATAAATTAATGGATCAAAACTTATGATTTCAGGACAAGAAATAGTTGCTGGTGAGGACATATATGGTGGCTCTGATCGTCTTCTCTCAAGTTGTACCAAGAAATGGAATAGTTGTAAAGTCAGTGTGATATTAATTATCTTTATGAAAGTGATCTGTTTTTTGTGCTTTTGCTGTTCACCGGACATGTGCTGTATATATACACTGTGTCACTGCAGACGAGTAGATAAACGAAAATTAGTGATGTGGGTGTCTGCAATTGACCTCCCACTAGACTAGGTTTGGCTTTGAAAGTCCACAAACCCTCGTCAGCAAATTACATTGACATTAAGGTAAGACTCTTAATCAATGGATTCAGTTATCATTAAGAATGTATTACTCGACGTTCTATTATCTGAAGTATCCTTTTAGAGCCAACCGCTATTCCATCCTTCTTTGTTTGCATGACAGACAATCTCAGATAGCACATTCCTCATGGTGCTCTTGTTTTGTAGACAAATAGTATCAATATGTTCCAGTGCTCTCCCGTCCTATAGAACTGGGCTGCTGGTATGGAACAACGTGCTCACTAGATACAAGAGCATTCCACACCATTTAATGGCGAGTTAACATCCATCTATTGTCTTATGTGCAGATTGTGATGCACTCAGCGACCAAATTTATAGCTGGGCATAGTGATCTTATGGCTGGAATTTTGCAATAAAGGTGAAAGGTGTGTTCTCTGTTCCCACCTTTGCTCCTAATGTTCATACTGCATGCTGTCAAGTACTAAAGTCACACAAATAACATTCATAGAAGTTTCATCAATTGGGATACCTCTTGAACTGCTGGTATAATATTTCTTTTTGATTACTGGCAGTTTGGCAAAGAGATAGCATTTCTGCAAAATGCTGAAGGATCAGGTTTGGCACCTTTTGACTGCTGGCTTTGTTTGAGGGGAATCAAAACCATGGCTTTGAGGGTGAGAAACAACAGGTGAAACTCTTCTATAACTTGTGTGCTTTATATATTTTTTCATCCCTCGAGTATCTGGCCATTTCATCATCTTTCTAAAGGGCTTAAAGGTTGGGTTTATTTGTTAGGCTAATGCCCAGAAGACGCTTGAATTCCTAGCGCCTCACCCGAGGGTCAAGCAAGTGAATCACGCCGGGCTTCCTGACCATCCTGGGCGGGCTTTACACTATTCTCAGGTGTACCTTTTATTTTCCATGCTGCCTCGCATGAGTAGCTTAAGAGAAATTTGACCCCAAGGATCGTTCCTGATCAACTATTCTGATACATTTGCTCATCAGGCCAAGGAGCGGGCTCTGTTCTCAGTTTCCTCACTGGCCATTGGCTCTGTCAAAGCACGTCGTCGAGACCACCAAGTACTTCAGCGTAACAGTTAGCTTTGGTGAGCATCCAGGCTGAACTCGAAGATGCTTGCTTTTGCCATCTGCCTACCGGACTCTTCGACTGACCGTTTCCATGGCCTTTCCTAAATTCAGGAGCGAAGTCCCTCATCAGCCTGCCGTGCTTCATGTCCCCACGCGGCAATCCCCGCGGCGGTCCGCGAGAGCGCGGCCTGACCGACGACCTCGTCCGGATATCGGTTGGCATCGAGGACGTCGAGGACCTCATCGCCGATCTGACCGCGCGCTCAGAACCGACCCAGCATAGAAATTAAAGGAGAGAAGTAGATTGTTAGGGTCACGTACCTGAGATATCTTGATGATTGATTGGTGGACCGCTTTGGAGTAATAATAATAATAATGGTTAATGGAATGTTGCTGGGATACCCGCTGCTACGTTTTTTTCCCCGTACAGTCCATTAGATTGTTCACACCTTGGTACTTGGGTGCCCGCTGTGGTGTTTGTGGGCTGTGGCCACCGGCAGGGCAGCAGTCGCCGCGCGAGCAAACATGCCTGTGGTTTTTCCCGTGCCATCTGCTCGCCCTCGAATTCTCCATCGTCAGTGCTGTTGCCGGGCAGTTGCAGTATTTCGCCACTCGGTTTGGGTGCACCCAAATGAAAGAGATAACAAAACGAGTGGTGAAAATGAGAAATTGACGTACTTTTTTAAACGTGATATATCTTTATTATTATTTTATTGCACAACACATCCAATTTTTGCTACATGTTAAGATTTTTGAGATTCTTTTATGGAAGATTGCTCGAAGCTAAAATGAAGTCTCACAGACTTGATAGTATACGAGGTGGCAGCAAAATGGAGGAGCCTTTTACCCGCTACCTTAAAATTTTCCATTTGATCTACACGCCTCCCAAGCTTTAAATTCCTCATACCAACTTTATTTTCGCTTGCTATTCCTACGCCTTCTTCGCCAGAAAACTGAGCTAAATTTGGTGGTTAACTTAGTTTCGAAGACAAAATGCCCCTCAGCCCAAAAGTTCAACGTGACCTCCATGCCCAACTTTTGGTAACGGCTGACATGTTTTTTATTTTTTCTCCTTAACAAAATGTGTGCCCACGGCCTGACGATGTTTTTGTTTTCATTTTATCCGAACAAATTGTCGGAGTTGTAATGCATTTAATGAAATAATTTTTTCATCATTGTTATAGATAAGATATGACATAGCAGAAAAAAATGACAATATTCTTAAAACAATACAAATCCATATCTTGATAAAGACATATGACATAAATAAAGAAGTTTTCATCACACAACCTAATTAAAAATACCAGTTTCATCATGTCCCTAGCAGTAGACATGGCATCACATACCTAAACTACTTTTAGTTCTCATCATGTCCCTAGCACTGACATTAAATCATATAGCAAAAGAAATTATCATGTCCCAACACACTGGACATGGCATCACATAGCAAAAAGAAAGTTTTCATCATGGCATCAGATAGGAAAAGAACAGACACCTTTTCAATCGCATGTCCAGTTTCTTTTGCTTCTGGTATTAGAAGCAAGGGCTCGTTGGGCTGCTTGGGGTGGTTGTTTCAATTGCAAGCTTCCTTGGGCGCCAACTTCTTTTTACTGCAAGCTTGTATCTTGGTGATTTAGGTTGCACACTTTTCGGAGCTTCCTTGGTCATCACTATGTCTTGTGGCCCAACTGCTTGCACCCTAATCTGATGGAAACTGAGGTAGGTAAAGTGTTTGCGATTAAGTGGTTCATTGGAACCAGTTCCTGCATCTTGTTACAAAAAAAAAAAAAAAAGATTAGCCAAAACAAAAAGAAACTGGTAGGTAAACTCAGCCTTCAATCTCCTTCTCAGTTCAGGTATACAAACGCTGCCATCTTCCTTTCAACCAATCCAAAATTTTCATGAACCCAAAATTGTGAGATCCCTACACAAACTCTAGGTTCTTAAGCAGTCCTGACAGTCCTTAAGTATATGGGGTTGGTTTTCACCGCAACATAGTTAGACCAAATAGTTAGATCAATGTAAGATTCAATGCTCCATAAATGTCAATGGAATAAAAGATGAGAGAGTCTTTGCTAAAAATTACCTTGAATCAGGACATCATCCTGCAAAGTTGGAGGCATGAATTCTCCACCACTTACAACCAAGCTCATCCTTCCATTTGCAATGCACCGTAGACATGCCTGGATGGATCACTTTTTCAATGACATAATGAATTTCAGTTTTAAGGCATGGCTGCTTAAAAGCAATCTTAAAAGCATCCATGCTAGAATAAATAGTTCCTACAGACATTGGAGGGTTTTTCTGTCATAATGCACATCGTGCATAGGTTCCCCCTATCTCAATACCTTCATCATCGAAACTCGCCCCATTCTAGAGAATATTTCATCATCATGCTCATCATCATCTCGGTTTGGGGCTGGTTTCGTGGGTTCCCATCCTCAATATATAAACCTTCATCATCAACACCAACATGCTCATTCATTGCGTGGTTAGCTAGGGAATACATGTTCAGCAGGTTCAGATTTGTGTAGTGGCTAAGTTCCTGCTAACAATGGAGTGGCATGGGAAGGGGTGCATGGAGCTGCAGTAGTGTGCTACCAACATCCCAATCTGGAATGTTTGGGGGTCAACATCTGGCTTATGATATGCAAAGGTCATGAAACAACATTTTTACGTCAACCTTATGTTTTACAAACATGCACATCAAATCCTGATCAGTGCATACTTGGATAGTGACCTGCTATCCGTACAGAAATAAAACACTTTCACTATTTCTCCATAGCCAGGGAGGATTCTTGTCCACAACTTCATCGACGGTGATCTTTGAAGTTGGTGAAATCAGCACATCGACATCTTTGCTCAACTCATACCAAGGACCACGAGAGTTGTGAGAAACAATCCGGATTTCTAAAGTGTAGTACGTACTCCCCAACCATCCTACAGATGAACAAGGAGGGAGGCAATTAACACTACAAATTGAGGCAATTAACACTACAAACTGAGGCAATTAACACTACAAGATATTGTATTTTCACATCTCCTGAAATGAGGAAAAAAAAAAAAAAAGCAAATCCACATCTCCTGAGGTGCATAACTAACATCTGTAGACATTTCTGCTACATATTGTATTTCAAATTTTTTATGGAACTGAATTTTCAAGATATTATTTGAACCTATCAAGAAAGTGGGCGGTGAGAGGCTTCTATTACTTTCACCATTCTATAGTGTGTGTATATATACTATATGCCAGCATTACTTGGGAACATTATAAGTAATTTGTAGACAGCAAGTATTCACAGCCAGTCAGCCAAACTATGGCTACAGCATACCTCCACAATATACAAACAAAAAAAAAAGCACTATTCTATAGCGAGCAGTTCCAGCACTTTGCAAAAGTCTTATGCAAAGCCAGTGTATCCATAACAATTCAGCAGGCATGAATATCACATAGGAATAGAAACTACTAATTAAGAAAGTAACTTGAAAAAAAATCCAAGTATCTAACTCAAACAACATGAAAATCAAGAACAAGGAGCATTAGACACATGAGGCCAGTAGACACCGAAATGAAAAAACTAAGTGGAAAAACGTGACAAGTAACCAAGATATTCCAACAACAGCTACAAGGTGGTGGCAATTTTTTTTCTCACATCTTAGTTATTCACAAAAAGCAAATAATATGGAAACAATCAATGGATTGTAAGTTTTAGTTACAACTAATCCTATGCATCAAATTATACACTGGCAATGCTTATGTGATTTGATACACCTTCTATCTACTTGAAGCAAAGTACACCTGCAAATTTACCCAAAAGCAGGAATGGATGAACCCAATATTAGGAGGAAAAAGAAGAATAGTTTAAAAAAGAAATCCACAGCAAACTTTTAAAGTCTGAATCCTTGAACCTCAGTAAGAGCTTCCCATCAAGTAATTATTCGTGGATCTATTTTCTACAGTTTGTTGCGCAATGACTATTCTCATAGCTACCGTATATCTCTAATCATATATTATGAATTCTCAATGAGTTAACAATCTCTGTGCGTATGGTGGTCAGCCGAACAATAAGATCAGCTTGTAGCCTACAAGCTCCGGCAGACCTCTGTACTTGCCTGAGAATACAAACATTAAATGTGCCCGACAAAATCGTAAACAGTGTAACGCTCACCTGCTGCTAACGAGCTGAGGGAGGGCCGGCCGCCGCTGTCCACCTGCTGCTACCGAGCCGAGGCCGCTCGTGCGCCGAAAGCAGGCATGCTTGCCTTCACCTCGCGCTTGGCCGCCTGGGAGCTGCCGATGCCGCGCCCGCCCCCGCTTTGCCGCGCCCGCTGCCTGCAGCGCGCCCTGCTCCGCGCCCGCCGGAGCTTGCTGCGCCACCGCCGCCGGTAGCGCTGCTAGGGTTAGGCGAAGTTTAGTCACGGGAAAGAGATGCGGTCGGGCTCTAGGTCACGGGAAGAGCAGAGAGATGCGGTCGGGCTCTGGGAAAGAAAAGGGAAAGAAAGAGGGGCACAAGGGTCTTTTTTCATTGTGGGCCCCCACTCGTCAGTCCGCCTAAACGGAGGAAAGTAGACGGATGATGATGGACGGAAGGGCACAGGAATGGCGAAAATGAAGTTAGTATGAGGTAAAACGGAAACTTTGGGAAGTAGATCCAAGGTAATTTTTAAGGGCACAGATAAAGGGCTCCATGGAGGTGAGTGTTCCGATCTTGGATTCCGGAAGGACTCTTCCCTTCCCTGTGAATTGGACGAAGCAAACGAAGGCACGATGATGAAACACCCACACTCCAAGTTCTACTTCTTTTAAAAACGAAAACAAAAACTGGGTCCAACAAAGAACATCATTCCTTGTTGTTGGCCCATTAAAAACTGCCCGGCCCAATCGAACCTATATACCGAACCCTAGCCCAGCTGTTTCGGGAGCGAACGATCCAGAACCAGAAGCCAACCAGCCAGCCACCCATCGGCGTGCGCGAGGCGATCGGAGCATTCCGTCCCGAGGAGGAAGACCGGCCGGCGACGCGGGAGGAAACATGGGGAAGACGCCGGTGCGGATGAAGGCGGTGGTGTACGCGCTGTCGCCGTTCCAGCAGAAGGTGATGTCGGGGGCTGTGGAAGGACATCACCACCAAGATCCACCACAAGGTCACCGGAGAACTGGATCTCCGCCACGCTCCTCCTCACCCCCGTCGTCGGCACCTACCAGTAAGCCCCCCGCTCCCCTTCGGTGCCCGCTCTCTCGGCTGCGATTCATCCCCCTCACGCAGATCTGGTCGGATGGGATCGGGTGCTGCTCCGTCTGGCCTGGGATCCTGTTAGGGGTTCGGTCGATTGCTCTTGTGTTAGATTTTCTTTTTTGTTTCCTTAGACGCGATAGTGGTATGAATCCTCTGATCTGCTCCGATTTCGGTTCCTGTGTTTGCTGGTTTCGTTGAGGATGATGATGAGTAGGGTGTCGAATTGGTTAAAAAGATTTGTTACATCTCAGGGTGTCTTTGTCTATGGAATCTGTAATGCATTTGATCTGCCCCCGGGGTTCGGTTGTTGAAATTGGAACTAGGATCCCTAGACACAGGCCATGCTTCGATTAAAAGCTAGCTCATGTGGCACATATATGTGTGCAGCTTGATGATTTCTTCACCATGGTTTTATGTCATGTTTGGTTAGGTAGGTCTTGATGTGATCCGAGGTGAGAGTCTGTGCAGACGAAACATGCTTCCTAAGTGTCTTGTAATGTGCTATGAGGTTGATGTATGCTTCCATTTCTGATTACCAACACGTGCAGTTTAGATGAAATGTCGCAACATTTAGATTTAGTTGATAAGTGTTGCCAAGCCAAATGTGTTTAACTAGTTTGCTTAGGATTGAATTATCTTGTAGCTTGAAAATTCAAACTAGTTAAAACTTTTTGCATGGGGATCTAATCAATCTATTACGCTTTCTGCACTTATCTTTTAAAGACTTGCTTAAAAGGCATTGTTGTCTGTTGTGCAGTTCAAGTTTTGTATGCAATTAGGGCCCTAATCTTCAGTCTTTATGGGGTCTTGTAGTAGCTTGAAATCTGCTTTAGCAGTTTAACCTTTTCTATCTGATTGATCATAAACAAATCTAATGTCTTTTTGTGATCCTGGCGACCTGCCGTAATGTTTACCTGTAAGTGCTCTTGTTAAGTCACATAATATTTGTGTTTATGGGTAATAAGGCCACTTATAGAGAATCCAGACTCGATCTTAGGGGTTGCAACCTTTCTACTCATGGGAATATTAATACTCTGCTTTTTGGGTAAAAGTATTGATGGGCAGGTTTATTCTGTTGGATTATTCTTAAGCCTTTCCAAGGAATAATTCAATAATTAAGAAATGTCAGTAATTAAGAACTAGTCCAAAAAATGCTTTTGTAACTCTCAATATTCTCCTTGAAGATAAGTGTAATGTGTGATTGGGCTCAGATGTGGGTTCAGAAACCCTCTCTGTGTTTGGGTTGTACACATGTGAGCTTGTCAATCTGGTGTAACACTGGTCCTTGATAGTGTAGGTCTCATGCCAATTCTGACAGCAATGCAGGTGTAGCCTTTTTGTTTCATGACCCAAAATACTTGGCCATCAATTCATGTTGTGAATTAGTCAGAATACTGATGATTAGGATAATTTCACACCAATTCGTGAAAGTGAAAAGCATAGTTTCCTGTAAAATAGGTATCCCATTACTTGATTTAATATCTATGTTTATGCTGTTCTTTTCTTTGCGTATCTTGGCATTGTTATGGCGGCTGTATCTCTTGGTAGAGTAAGCTTAGTAGCTCTGTTCTCTATCTTTGGCCCTCTGTTAAAATTCTGAACAACGTATTTCCGTTGTCGGCAATGGAAATGGGAATCTTTTCCTCAGGAAAAAAAAAGTTTATGCTGTTCTATTTGGTTTGCCCACTTAAAAGTGATACTGTTCACCAAATGTGGTTTGAATAACTGAATTTCCTTTTGTTTGTGGGAAATAGAGAATTACGAACAATTGATCTTCCCTGTTAGATAATCTAGTTGCATAATTCACATAACTATCATTCATTGTTCTGATTTGTTTCAATGCTTCTATGCAGATACGCCATGTGGTACAAAGAGCAGGAGAAGCTTTCCCACAGATACTAAATGTGATGTCCTCGAAGTTGACTGCGACAGCAGTCGGAGTTTTCACGATGGGTTGTATAATCCTCCAATGATGATTTAACATTTGTTGGATCAATTTTAGTTCAATGCCTTTTTCATCTCTTTCCAAATGCATATACGGTATCTGTGCTTGGCAAACTTATTTTGAGGTTTGCTAAATATGGACCTTTGTCTCTGAAGTTGTTAAATAAAGCAAATTAACTGTGTTTGTTTGTCAGTTGTTCCCCTTTTTGCGCCAACGAGATCAGCGATCAATTCCTCCAGCCCATTGGTGACCTTGTATTTGGTTTACAATGTAGCCTGTGAATAGTACTACCCTCTTTGGGTCCCAAATTATTTTATATCTAGTTTTAGGTCCTAAATTATAGATCAAACGACCTCTGAATCAGAACGGAGGGGAGTGGAATATCTATCACTTAACCTAGTATTTGTTTTTTACCTGATTCTGGTTCCCGTCTGTGTATGCAATTCAGGCTGGGTCGACACTTTTGCATCGTCGACAACACTTTTTGCATCGTCCACAATTGTACTTAGCGTGTTCATAGACCTTACTACCATAGCAACATCGGCTTCCTAGTTCCAACATCGACCTTTGCAACATTGGCTCATTCATTTGCCATGGTGTTAATCTTGTGTACGAAACAAATTCTAGTTCCTGTGTAACTGTGTTGAAAAGACCTTAGCATTAGCGACCCAGTCTGAGGTTAAGCCTCCTGAGCCAGACAGAATGCATGATCATGTTAAACATGTCCAGCCTCTCTGGCGGCTGCTGCAGCATGAAGTGGCGCTTCACCAGCCGCATCCCTCGCTGGAGCCGCTCCACCTCCCGGCGCCGGTATCCGCTCAGTACCTCCCTAAGCCTGGGGATGTCGCGACGGGCACGCTTACCGAACGCCTCCACTGCAGCACGTCGGCGAGGAGCAGCGCGCACCCGCCGGACGGGATCACCGCACGCGACTTTCGGCGTGGATGGCCTCCACCACGGCTCGCCACGCCACCTGCATTTTCGGGCGGCGCGCTGCTCCGCATGGGAGCCGTAGTAGTCGGCGGCGGCCGTCTGCCAGCTGCCGGGCGTGCTGGTACACCGAAAACGCCGGGTAGCGGCCTTCCGATGATGATGAGCAGCAGCGTCGGCGGGCGTGCCGCGGCCACCGCCGGCGAAGAAGGCGGAACGGCCAGCGCGACACAGCTGAGCGCCGGCGCTGGAAACTACGCATGTCGCCGATGTGGGCTGGTCTCGCGCGCTCCACGCCCTTCCCTCGGCCGAAACCCTCCGAGGTGTTGGCGTTCGCGTAGCCGCCAGCGGATGCCGTTCAAGCGTACAACCCGTGCCCCTCGAATTTCGAGGGCCCTATATATGCATCCCGCACGTGCACGGAGAGGATCAGTAAATGTTCGATCTAGCAAGATCTAGTAGCCTCCGGCCAGCATCCACACTGACCCAAATCGCTGGCGAGAGCATGAAGTGGTCGGCGCCCGGCGGAGCTGTTCCAAAAGTAGTGGTGCGTGGACGCGGCAGCGCCGGACGTAGTCGGTGACGATGGAACGAAGAGGGGTTTTGTCGTAGGTGTTGGGGGCGTGATACCTTGGCCCGCACCATTAGATGGATTTTGTTGTTTCAAGAATTTGATGTAGAAATAAAAGATAAAAAGGGAGTAAAAACTCTGCTGCAGATCACTTGTCTAGAATGTATTTTGAGAATTCGTAGAAATTGTCAATCAATGACGACTTAGGGATGATATGTTTCTTCAAGATCACCGTGTCAGGCCTCCGTGTGCAAATATTGTTAATTTTATGGTTGCGGGGGGTATGTACCTCCCGGGGAGAACAAGAAAAAAACTTATATATGAGAGTCGTCTACACATATAGGATCCGCCATACCTCTTCAAAGTCTGCAAGCATATGGTTTGCTTTC
Source organism: Hyparrhenia diplandra (assembly GCA_015847255.1). NCBI lineage: Eukaryota > Viridiplantae > Streptophyta > Magnoliopsida > Poales > Poaceae > Hyparrhenia > Hyparrhenia diplandra. Next base: position 97,247 of record JADLZK010004383.1, on the reverse strand, counting down.
GGGGATGATATGCGCGATATGCTCTTTAAGATCACCGATCGGACCCCTAGTATGCAAGTATTGTTAATTTTATGGTTGCGGGGTATGTACCTCTAGGGAAGAACAAGAAGAAACTTATATATGAGAGTCGCCTACACATATGGGATCCGCCATACCTCTTAAGTCTCAAGGCAGATGGTTCGCCGTAAGATTTGTACCGGACAAAGGAAGAATTTCAAATCATTGAAAGATGTCACTTATCACCATATGGAGGACACTATGGAGCATTCGTAACTCATGCTAAGATATGACAAAGTGATTCTTTTGGCCAACAATGTATGAAGATACTAAGAGTTTTATAAGAAGATGCAATGCTTGTCAATGACACGACAATATCAACTCAAGAGATCTTATGTCTCTCACCAACAACCCGCAGATCGAGAGCTCTTTGACGCAGGGGGATTGACTATATGGGTCCTTTCTCACCATCAAAGAATTGTGAGTGCATTTTGGTAGCAGTTGATTATGTTTCCAAGTGGGTTGAAGCAACGCTTATCCAAGAAGACCAATTCAAAAAAGTTGAAGAAAGATGTTTGAAGAAATAATATTTTCGAGATTTGGAGTCCCGAGGATGGTAATAAGTGATGGAGGAACACATTTCACCGACAAGAAGTTTCATGAGTATCTAAAGAAGCATGGGATTAGACACAATGTTGCTACACACCATATCATCCGTAGACAAGTGGCCAAGCGTAGACATCAAATAAAGAAATCAAGAACATGTTACGTAAAACGCAAACGAGTTGGGATTTGTATGGAGATATCGACTACCCAAACACTTTGGGCATATAGAACAACATACAAGACACCTTTGGGTATGTCCCCATATCGCTTAGTCTATGAAAGACTTGCCAATCTACCCGTGGAACTAGAGTTCAAGGCACATTGGGCTATCAAGCGATGGAACATGGATCTTGCAGCTGTAGGGGGAAAAGAGAAAAAAAATGCAACCATCAAAAATTAGAAGAATGGCGAAAAAAAGTTTATCATAATTCAAGATCTATAAAGAAAGAACTAAAAAAGATGGCATGATAAGAGAATCAAGAAGGAGTTCGCACCTAGTGATAAGGTATTACTTTTCAATTCGAGGTAAAATTATTTGGGCACATAAAGCTTTGAAGTAAGTGAGAAGGACCCTTCTCGGTGGTAAATTCGTCATCACATGGAGCGGTGACTCTATAGACCAACGAAGGTATGTTATTTAAGATAAATGGTCATCGCCTTAAAATTTTTCTTGAGCCCTGATATTCCTTCTAAAGAGTTGATAGTCTGATTTTTGCATTTTACCATGATAATTTCAAAATCTATTTTCTACGAAATAAAAAAAAAAATCATTAATATGAATTTATAGGACATATATGGGATAAATAAATAGTAGAAAAAAGTCAAGACGCGTGATTCGAGTCGAGGTGGGGGTCAAGGTGGCTTTGCCTGGTGGCCATTCACGTCGGGCCTTTTCTCGTATCTTTTTCGATCTTTATTATTTTTAGGAAATTATACTCGATGGTTTAGTACCCGTATCGCGATCCTAGGAAATACGACACCTTCTCCATGCTATAAAAAATGACCCCAAACCATCTCGTTCTTCTCATTCTCACCCTTTGGATCCTACTCATCTTTTGAGAGGGTTCACATTTGTCGAGACGAGTAAAACCTAAGTGTGGAGGAGCTTGTTGATGCTATCAATCATGGGATGAATGCTATTAAAATATTATTGTTTCTAATGATTTCCACGAGTTTTGGTGTGCACTCACAGTTTTGTAGGAAAAATCCAAAAAAGAGTAGTAAAGAGAGTAAATAGAGAAACGGAGAAAAAGAACAAAAACTGAGGGATTAGTAGAAATTCCAAGGACCTAAAAGGTAAAAAGAAGACACCACGTGCAAGTCGGGTCCACATGTCAAGATGTGGAGCGAGCGTCTAACATGTCGGCCACGCGACCTCCCCCTAAGGAGACACATGTCCCGCTACGGAACCTTCCTACAACCGACCTAGAGATCCAATCTAAGCCGTCCAATCAATTCGGTTTTGATCCAAGGGCTAAGATTCATCCTATGAGGCTATATAAGCAAGGGTAGAGATACCCCCGAAACCCTAATTCATTAGTACAATTCATTATTCAGTCTTAGGGTTAGAGAAGTCAAGATCTCCATGATTAGAGCTAGACGCTTCTAGATTAGCTACTAAAGATTGTGAAGTGGATTGGGTAAAGCTAGTTATATTCACCTACTTTTCCTTTGGGTTCGATATTTAAAACCTGAGTTCATCTTTTTGGTGAATCATACAACAGTATTTCTATCCATGCGCTTTGCGATATCTTTATCTTTATTGTGTGTATATAATTTATACCAACACTTACGCACAAGCACAACTAATAAATCAGTCACAAAATTCATGCAAGGATGAAGTTTGGGAGGAGATCGACAGGAGACAGAGCAACGAGAGGCGTAAATTCCGTAAGATCCCATTATGTCTAGGAATTACAACAAGTTTGTGAGCTATACAAGAGATGAAAGACACAATTATCCTATTATGAGTTGGACTCTATCACGTAGCGGCTTGAAAAGCTTCGGGAGAAGTTTATCATCGCTAGGCAAAAAAGTAGAGAACAAGTAATGGTTGTCATTGATCAGATATTAGAAGAGAATGCTCACTTCAAAATCCCTCGAAGACGAAAGCAGAATTTTACAAGACAAGATTCCTAACAATGCCACTTCTTTTTTACGGACATACTTCAAAGCGGTCATTCACTCGATGGCAGAACTAAACGTCAAGCATGTATGACGGCAAGGCTATTGAATGAGTTGTATGTTTACGTCCACGAGAAGAAGTTCTTGACAATCGTGGGGAGATATTTTTATCGAGCAACACTATTTTTCAAGAAGCCAAAGGAAGCGAGTTGAGCTAACGGGCTAACATCCGCTGTATGCTAGAATTCACATCTTCTTCTCCAACAATGTTATTGCGGATGAAACCGCTCGCATGATTGGTGGTATCACCTTTTTTTTTTTGAATCTGGTGTTTTCATTACTCGTCCAACTAACAAATCATTAGTGACATACACACTTATAGCTTCGCGGGGGAGAGGAGGAAATCAGCTCTCTCCCTCATTACAAAAAGTGACCCGATCTTTTCCAACTCATGGGCAACCCTATTACAATTTCTACTAATAAACTTGCACTTTAATTGGATGAAATTTAATTCTAACAAAAGCTTTGACTTTAGTAATTAATAAAACCTACTGTCTGAATCATCATACTCATAGGAGTTGATCGCCTTTACCACCTCTTGTGCATCGGTTTCAATGATGGCTCGGCCAATGCCCAAATTCACCGCTATTTGTATACCTTGTAGACAAGCGATGAGTTCAACATGGAATGGACTGAGTAGATGGTTAACCTTCCCCGCTCCCTATCGAAACCACCTCACCGCCCCAATCCGGATCCACAGCACCCCAACCTCCTTCTTTGCTTTCCCTAATAAAGGAAGCATCACAATTTATCTTCAGTCCGCCGCCGGTGGTCTCTCCCATTGATGAGGCCTGCTCAGTATTCTTGGGCTCGTTGTATGCACAACCATGGTCGGTTCCATTTCCTTGGCATAAAAGCTCCACGCTTGAGCTAAACACCCTCGAATACTTCTTCGCCTTCCTTCTTCTTCTGATTAGGTTTCGTTGATCCAAAGGAACGAGCACGCTTATCATAAGAAGTCTCCGCCGCCAAGGTAGCCTTCGCATGAACCGAACTACTTCAAGTGCTGATTGGCTTTTCGCCAAAATTTTGCTCCTATCTACATCCACCCTAGTTCATTCCACAAAGTGTCTTGCGCTTTTACATTTAAAAACAAGTGGCCTCTGTCCTCTCCAAGGTGATTACACACCGGGCATCGGTTGACAATATCCATACCTCTGCACTAGATTTCCTCTAAGTGGATGACCCATCATGTGCAAACCGCCATAAAAATGCTTGATTTTGTTAGGACACCTCTATTTCCAAATCATCTTCCACAAACTTGGTTCGGTCCGAATTGGTACTTTGCTCTGCTGTCCCCCCCTCGACACACTTCTTCTCGGGACATCATTCCTTGTGACCTTATATGCACTCTTAATCGAAACCGCCCTTGCTTGTCATAGTGCCAAGCAACGACATTTGGTCGACCTTGATTGACAGGAAGCGCTAGGATTAAGTTTGCGTCCTCCTCCCAAAAAATGTCGTGCACTAGTAGTTGGTCCCAGTTGCCTGTATACGGATCGATCAACTCCTCCATCGCTCTCAAGCGTGGTTTTGGCCTCTCTCGGGGTTATAGGGCGCCTAGATCAGTCCCTTGGGAGCCAATGATCAGTCCAAATGTTTATGCCTTCACAATCCCCTAATCTCCAGACAAGCCCTTGCTTAACCACTTCTAGTCTGTCCAGAATACTACGCCATGTGTAAGACATACCTTGTTTTGGTTTGGCATCCAACACTGACGAGTTTGCAAAGTATTTAGCCTTGAACACTTTTGCACATAGGGAGTTAGGATGTTTCAAGATGCGCCAGCTCTGCTTTGCTAACATAGCCAAGTTGAAACAATTTATATCTCAAGAGCCGAGGCCTCCTTCTTTCGGCTTCATCACCGCTTCTTTACTTTCGGCCGATTAGTTTTATGCTTCCCTTCTTGATGGTTCCAACAAAATCGACAGATCATGGCTCCTATTTGATCACACAGACCTTTTGTTAAATTGAAGCACCCCATAGCAAACGTCGGGATAGCTTGTGCCACAGCCTTGATGAGAATCTCTTTTCCTGCCCATGATAGAAATTTCTCATTCCACCCTTGTATTCTCTTCCAGATTCTATCCTTGAGATATGCAAAGGTATTGATTTTGGACTTCCCCACATGAACCGGTAATCCCAAATATTTTTCATTCATGGTTTCTTTGGACACTTGCAGCAAGTCACACACCAATTTCTTGTCTTTAGGCTTTGTATTCTTGTTGAACAAAGATAGCGTACTTGGCCTTGTTGATTACCCGCGGTAAAGTCTCTTCATATAGCTGAGTACACTCTATAAGTGCAAGCAATCCCCTTCATTCGCACGAATCAAAATTAGTGAGTCATCGGCGAATAATAGGTGAGAAATACTTGGGGCACTATGACAGATTTTAACACCAGCTAGTAGACCATCCTCTTCACCTTTCTTCAATAGGGCCGAGAAGGCTTCGCAAAGGATCTCCCTACCTCAAGCCTCGCTACTGCGTGCAAAGCTTTTCAGATAGATCACCATTCACCTTACCTTGATATCCGACCGCGTAACACACTCCATAATCAGATTTATCCAACGATCATGAAAACCAATCTTTCTCATCATTTTCTCCAAAAAACACCACTCAACTAGGTCATATGCCTTGCTCATATCAAGCTTAATTGATGCAAATCCCACTTTGCCCTCTCTCTTATTTCTCAAATAATGGGTCACCTCATATGCAATCAAAATATTATCCGATATCACCTGCCGGAACAAAGGCACTTTGGTTGGGTGTAATCAAATCGTGCAAAACCACCCGCAACCCGTTGGGCGGCACCTTCGAAATAACTTTGTACACCACGTTACACATGCTAATTGGCCTCGGTTACATTTACCTTCGTGGGACGATCAACTTTCAAAATTAGTGAAATAATCGTATTATTCCACCCATCATGCATCTTCCCACCATTCAGACCGATCGAACTTCTTTGGTTAACTGTTCTCCCACAACATCCCAAGATTTTTGAAGAACAATGCCGGCATGCCATCGTGACTCGGACTTTCAAATCGCCAATAACGCCAAGGGCTGCCTTGACTTCAACATCGAAAAAATCAGCAATAAGCAAGTTATTCATTTTGCTGCCGCTACTCCGTGTTGCACCACAAAGAAGAAGTCGCGGCAAACCCTCATCGAATCGGAAGGAAGGACCCGAAAAAAGTCAAGCAAAAATAGTTAGAAATAAACTCTTTTTTCTCCCTCTCCTCTACTACCCAACTCCCATCATCTTTCTTCATATCCCCTATTCTATTCCTCCTTCTCCTCACGTAACAGGCATTGTGGAAGTATGTGGTATTTTTGTCACCAAATCTGCGGCCAATTCACATAAACCCTCCGCTTCCAATAAAATAAATTTGCTCTTCTAGCCGATCGGTTTTAAAACTCCAGACAGCCTCTCTTTTGCACCGATAGATCACCGATCGGCTCACGTCTCCATCTCTCCAATTCTTTTTTGTCATTCTCAGCCTTTTCTCCAAATCGGCCAAGACATTTGTGCTCCAATCTTTTAGACTAGATGCCATGTCCCTCAAATTATCACTTAGGCTACCCCTCATATCCTTCCGCTGCTCCCAAACATCCTCGATTACCTTCCTACAACCCTCCTCCTCGAACCCAGCTCGCCTCAAATTAAAACCCCCTCCCTCTCTCCTTCTCCTTTGCACCCAGCTCCGTCGACCACGGCAGTGCGTGATCCGAAGTGGTAGGTGTCTCCATTCTTTTCATGCATCACTGAAACATCATGCGCCAATCAACATTTGCACAGAATCGCCCGATCCAAGCGCTCGATATGTGTGGAGCCCTTTTTATTTGTTTATTCCTCCACGTATATACATCACCGAGAACCCCGGATCATCCAGCTCACAAGCCTCCAGCTCCTTTAAACCGGTCCAAGTACGCTTGCGATCTAGGAACTCCCCCCTCCTTTTCATGGTGGTACAGGATCTCGTTGAAGTCTCCTGCACACAGCCACGGAAGCTTCTCTCCATCCCGATCCTTCAACCCCTCCAAGATCTCTCAAGTCTTTTCCTTCAACTCGGGTTCACCGTACACCCCCTGTCGGCCTCCATTTGTCCCCCCGCGGCCTCCCGGACCTCCACATCGACATGATTTTAGATTGGCTCTTTAAAACCACATCGATCCCACTCCTCCACAACACTTTGCAACGCCACCACTTTTCCCTTTGTAATCCACCACCATCATGTTTGCCATGCTCAATTTCACTTTAAACACCATCATCCTCCTCTCGTCAAGTTTTGTTTTTGACAAGAGAATATCAGCCTCCCTCGGCGCCCGGCACCGTAGAAAGCCCTCGAACTGCATGGGAGTTTCCAACCTCCCAATTCCAAAACATAAGCTTCATTCATCCTCGCGACCCGGTTAAATTCGGTCCCGCCTCATTAGTCACGTTTGCCTCAGCTTCCTCACCCAACTTCCCCACCTTAACCACACGCTCCAAGCCATCAACATCCATATCATCTTCCTCTCTTTGCCTTTTTTTCTCCAAATTACTAGGCGCCCGAACATCACCCAAAGACACCATCACCTTTGGCACGCGCGCGCTTTTAAACCCTCTTCTTTTCTCATCTCCCCGACTACCTTGTACAACCTTTAGGTTAGCAGCTCCTTTCTTCTCCGATTGATCACTAATCTCTTCGGACTTCTTCTCCACTTCATACACCGAGACTAGCCGCTTTCGACCGATCAATCTCCTTTTTCAAAAATTCAACATTTTCTTTTTCCTCTCCCTTAGGGTCGACGCCAAAACTTCCGGCCTTAACAGGCTAGTAACTTCCTTCTCCTCTCCCCTTGTTACTTCCAACCTCCCCTACCGATTTTTCATCCTTCCATCGCCTATTGCTATCACTACCCTTTCTATCACCGCTTCCCCACTCGAGCCACTAGCACCTCTTCCCTTACCACTTCTCCACGGAAGCATCGAATCTGCACAAAAGGCTTCCCTTTTGGATTGTCTCCAAATTTCTTCTTCTCCGGGATGAGCCTCAGAGCCCTACTGAACTGTTATGTGCATAATCTGAACACATTTGATCAACATGACCGATTATACCACGTATGTAGCAAAAGTCGAAAGATACTCATACACCAATGGGCACCATTTCATTTTCTCCCCGCGCTCACCCTCCCCAACATCCAAAGGTAACACCACGCATCGGGTTTACGAATATCAAATTTCACCTTAATCCGCAAGGATTCACCCACTACGCGACCACTCTCATCCGCATCCACATCTAGAACTTCTCCCACCATCTCACCAATCAGTTCCCCGGCCGCCCTCGTCATCAATCCCAATGGCATCTTTAGGACTTTGATCCAAATGGGACTGAAGAAAAACTCCACCTCATCTATAGTTTTGTCTCCCTCAAACTCCGCCACTACCACCAGCTCCTTGCCAAACATCCATGGCCCCTCCTCCAACGCCTTCTTCTTCCCAGATTCCTAGAAGAACGTGAACATGAATCGATTCTCCTCGAGATCTTTACATTCCACGCCACGGATCGGGCACCGGATACGACCCAACATCGCCTCTAGGGCATCAGCCCTTGCTAGTTTCTCTGAAAGCACCTTCACCACCGCTTGAGGATCCGTGATAATCGGACCCGTAGCTGCTGCACCTCCAATCTTGATGCCCTTCCTCTCGTGATCCGAGAGACTCAGCTTCTTCGGCCGGCCCCGACACGCCATCATCCTTCAGATCCATTTGATCACAAAACCCTACTCGATACAGACCACAAACACGGCGTCCCCCGGCGACCTAGCCCTATGTTAGCAGAGAGGTTTAAGGCTCCGGCTGGGAGAAAGATCGTGGACACCAGGTGTAAAGGACTCGAGGCCAAAGTGACTCGGATCAAGGAGGAAGATCGGAGTCGAGGACGAAGGAAGCAGGAAAACCCTAATCGCTAGGGAGGACACCCCTCAAGTCGCCACGCGGCACTGAGGACATATGAATGATGCCAAGGATTGAATTATCTTGTAGTTTGAAAATTCAAACTAGTTAAAACTTTTGCATGGGGATCTAGTCAATCTATTACGCTTTCGGATTTATCTTTCGTAGACTTGCTTAAAAGGCATTGTTGTCTCTTTGTGTAGTTCCAAGTTTTGTATGCAATTGGGGCCCTAATCTTCGCCTTTATAGGGTCTTGTAGTAGCTTGAAATCTGCTTAGCGGTTTAACTTTTTCTATTTGATTGATCATAAACAAATCTAATTTCTTTGTGATCCTCAGCGACCTCTCTGTAGTAATGTTTGCCTGTAAGTGCTCTCATTAAGTTACATAATATTTGTGTTTATGGGTAATAAGGCCACTTATAGAGAATCCGACTTCGACCTTAGGGGTTGCAACATTTCTATTCATGGGAATATTAATACTCGCTTTTTTTGGGAAGTATTGATGGGCGGGGAAAAATTACGTTGGATTATTCTTAAGCCTTTCCAAGGCATAATTCAAGCACTTAAGAAATGTCAAGAATTAAGAACTAGTCCCAAAATTCTCTTGTAACTCTCAATATTCTCCTTGAAGATAAGTGTAATGTGTGATTGGGCTCGGATGTGTGGGTTGAAAACCCTCTTTTCGTGTTTTGGGTTGTACACATGTGAGCTTGTCAATCTGGTGTAACACTCATCCTTGATAGTGTAGATCTCATGTCAATTCCGGCGACAATGCGGATGTAGGATTTTTTTGTTTCATGACCCAAACTTCTTTTGGCCATCAATTCATGTTATGAATTAGGCGTAATACTGATGATTAGGATAATTCATTAGTATAATTTCACACCAATTCTTCGAAACCAACCCCACTCTGTTAGGCGATGCAAGGAGATGTTCAAGAAGGAATTTGCTTTAGTTATGCTAAGAGCAAAGGAGCACATCAAACCAAGATTGGATTTATGGCTTCATTCTCATTTGTAACTTTTTTAATTTTCTTTGTTTCTTTTTTTTTGTATCATCAGCACTTGTTGTAGCTTTGCCTTATAATAAAAGCCCAGTAGGGGTCGCACCCCCTCCTGTTTTCTTCAAAAAAAAATAATAATTTCACACCAATTCTTGAAATTGGAAGCATAGTTTCCTGTAAAATAGGTATCCCAAGACTTGATTTAATATCTATTTTTATGATGTTCTTTTGCGCGGGTAACTTGGCATTGTTATGGCGGCTGTCTCTCTTGGTAGAGTAGCTTAGTAGCTCTGTTCTCTATCGTTGGCTCAATGCTAAAATTCTGAACAATGTATTTCTGTTATTGGCAACGGAACTGGGGATCTTTTCCTCGTTTTAGAAAAAGTTTATGCTGTACTATTTGGTTGCCCACTTAAAAATGATACTGCTTCACCAAATGCGGTGATTACTTAACACTTGATCTTCGATGTTATTCTGATTTGTTTCAATGCGCCTATGCAGATACGCCATGTGGTACAAAGAGCGTGAGAAGCTTTCACACGGATACTAAATGTGATGCCCTCCAAGTTGACTACGACAAGAGCTTAGAATTTGCCGGAGGCAAAGATGTATTTGGGACTGATTTTCCATTACTTTGCCACACCCCAACAAGGGCTACCCGCTTACTACATATAGGTAGGTTCGCCCAACAAGGGTCGGGTCGAATTGCCGACCACCAACTACTCAAAGGTAAATATCCTAAGTAGATAAGCCCAAATACATCTTTGCCTCCAACAATTGGTATCAAAGAGCCCGAGTTCTTCTTACCCGGGGTTTTCCGCTTCCTCTTCCCATCCCATCCAAACCATGTCCACCCAACGGAGTAACTCCCCGGGTCCTCCCAGTCCTCGGTCGAGTCCTCTACCTCCCTCTGGCGCCGCCGGCGTCAGCGGACGCGCCTGCCGGCCGCCTCGAGGAGGCCGAGCGCCGCGCGGCGGAGGCGGAGACGCCTTCTGCCCGTAAAGTGGCCAGCGCGAGGAGGAGGCCGCCGTGCGGCGCGGTGGTAGGCGCCGAGCCGGCGCTGCTTCGCGCAGTGGAGCTTCGCGGCGCGCGCGGCCCAAGTCGCGCTGGGAGCGGCGGCGGCCGAGATGCGGCTGCTGCTGCCCGCTCTCTTGGCGGGCCTTGCGGCGGCTGGCGGGAGGAGGGGATTGACGCGAGCAGCCCCGCTACGGCGGGCCCGACGCGCGCTGACCGCGGCGGCGGCGCGTGGCTTCCCCGCCATGACCGCCGAGACCGCGTGGACTTGGCGGATGTGGCGCGGGGCGGGACGCCCGTCTGTGGCGGAGCGGCCCCGACTCGCGGCGACCGCGACTGGCTTCGGCGAGGGCGACTGCGCGGCCTCACGCTGCGGTCAGAGGGCCCGACGGAGCCGAGCGGGCCGGAGCGCAGGCGCGATCGCGATTCTTTGCCAGCGGACGCGCCGCAGGGTGGACATGTCGGGCTTCACGGGCGCAGCCCCATCCTCGGCGGCACGTGGGGCCAATCCGGACCCTCGCGTGCGGCGCTTCTCCAGCCGGGGCGACGCGTATGGCGGCGCAGCGCCTCCTGGGAAGGCAAGCGTGCGGAGGCCCTCGACGGGCGGCTTCGCGACTTGGCGGTGCTCGGGTGGGCGATCCATGGTGGGATCCTCGCATCGACCATCCCTGGAGGCTCGCCGCCCGCGAGCCCTTAGAGCGAGGAGCGGCGTCGCGGGACTTCAATGATCGGGGCGGGCGGGCGCCGCAGAGGGCGCGGGGATCTGTCGGCGTGTGGAGCCTTGACAGGCGGCGCGTCTCCCCTTTGTAAGGTCCTAGATGGCTAGAGGGGGGGTGAATAGCCTATAAAAAATTTCTACAAGCTCAACTAAACAAACCGATTAGTATAAAACACGGCGTAAAGCGGTTTGCACTAGCTCTAATGGTCAAGCAAGCCTTCTAGTGACAAGACTAAATAATTCTATGATCTCTAGTCCACTCAAGGTCTATGTCACTATTCTAACTAATGAACAATCCTAATATGGTCCTTATGCTAGCAAGAACAACTACACAAGGCAAAGCTAGCTCTCTACACAAAGTAAACTAGGAAAGTAAAGCAAGAGTGAGAAGCTCGTTATACCGCCTTGTAGAGGATGTCAACCAATCACCGGATGAAGATGAACAATCAATCACTTTCGATGGTGATGATCCACACACGAAGACAATGAACAAGTTGATTTGTTCACCCGGAGTTCGCTTGTACACCGACAACTACTCTCGGTTGTGCCGACCAACACAAGGATGGTGTTTGAGCTAGGCGGCGCCCTTGCTAGCCTCAACACACCACTCAACAAGTGTGGTACCCAAAGCACGAGCAATGTATTCCTTGCACTTTGTCTTCCCGACGAGGAGTGCGTAATCCTCTCACAAATCAACCGGAGGTGGCCAAGAAACAATCACCTCTTCTTGCCAACGCCTCCACCACTTCACCAAGCCGGCTAGGAGCGGTGCCTCCAAGAGTAACGGGAAATCCACCGTCACAACACGATCCCCAAGTGCCTCTAGATGCAAGAACTTCGATGCAATGCACTTGGATCACTCTTCTCTCAAGAATGAAGCTCAAATCAAGAATGAGAGAGGAGGGAGGCTTGCTTGCTTGCTCAAAGATGTTAGGAATGATTCAAAATGACCAAGAGGGAGAGCAAGTGGCAGCCAAGGTGGTATATATAGGCCACACCACGAAATGTGGTGGAAAGGGTGGAAAACACACTTTTCGCGGCGGCCGACAACGCCTTGTGACCGGACTCACCAAAGAGTCCGGCGGTGGATCCGGTCACAACCGACAAGCCGAAACCAGCGCTTGGACCCCGCCCTTGAGTGTCGGTCACGCGTCCGTTCGGTGCCGATCCGGCCAAGACCGGAAGCATCCGGTCGGTCGCGTCCGGTCGGCCCCCTCGGCCGCTCCAAAACATGCTCTCGCCCGACGCACCCACCGGTGCGTCCGGTCAAAATGCGTCGCGTCCGGTCAGCGCTTCCGGTCGGTCGCGTCCGATCACGCCCCGAGTTGCGAAAATCCGTCGTTTAATTCGTCGTTCCTTCGCCTTTGCTCCAAGCCGACTTCCGTCACTTGTTTCTTGTTGCCGACACGCGAAGAACACCTCGACACCATGTGTTAGCATTTTCAAAACCAATTCCACCAAGGACGGAGTTAGCACTTTAGGTTAAGATGCATGCATATGAGACTTGAACCTAAAGGCACGTGAGGATCGATATGTACGAAAGTTTTCCCCTCTTTATAGTACGGCTTATCGATCCTATAAACACCCACACTCTCTATAGTGTCTTGGGTGTGAAATCAAAAGCCCTATGGTTATACCTTTGCCTTGGGACCTTTGATCTCGAAACTCCACCGAGTTGCATGCTTGATCAACTTTTGGATCACCTTGACCCTTCATCCATGATCACCACACACCAACTCCGGCACGACCAATCTCCAATCATGTCACACACTTAGCATTGAGAGATTAGTCCTTAGGTGTCACTAATTAGCCAAAACCAAACAAGAGATCTTCACCCTTCCCCGGACCGGCACCGTGGTCGCTATGTTCACCCCGGCTCTCCTCCGGTCGTCCACACTATCGTCAAGGACTCCAGCATCGGCAGTGGGTGGCCCATGCTCACCAAGACTAACTACGCCGAGTGGTCCATGGTGATGAAGGTGAAGATGCAGGCGCGGCACATGTGGGATGCCGTCAAGTACGGCGACGCCGCCTACACCGACGACCGCCGGGCGCTGTAGGCTATCCTTGCCTCTATTCCGCTAGGGGATGCAGTCCTCCATCGCGGACAAGCACACCGCCAAGGATGCTTGGGACTCCATCGCCGCCGCGCGCATTGGCAGCGAGTACTCCCGCCGAGCCACGCTGTAGAAGCTGCGCAAGGAGTGGGAGAACTTGGCTTTCAAGCCAGGCGAGGACATCGATGACTTCGCTCTCCGCCTCATGACCATGATGCAGCAGTTGGCGCGGTACAACGACGATAGCATCGACGAGGAGCGAGCCATCAAGAAGTTCCTCCGCGTCGTCCCCAAGAAGTACCTGCATGTCGCCATCACGATTAAGACGTTAATGGAGTTCGAGGAGCTGACGATCAAGGACGTGGTCGGGAAGCTCAAGGCCATCGACTTCCGTACACCCTCAGAGCCGGCCACCACCGGTGGCAAGCTTCTCTTCACCGAGGAGCAGTGGCTTGCCCGCCAGCGAGAGCGGAAGAAGGGGGATGCTTCTTCGGGTTCGTCGAGCGGCACTCAAGCGTCGGCCACCCAAGAAGGACAAGGCTCCCCAGGGGCGTGGTGGTGCTCTGGCGGCGCTCTGGGACGCGCCGGCGATGAGCGCAAAGCGGCCGCCACGACGACATGCCAACAATCTGCGGCGAGGAACGGCCATTGGGCCAAAGGTGTCGGCGGCCCGAGGTGTGGCGGTCGCACCGCGTCGCCCAGCAGAGGGTGACGACGCGGCTCTGTTCTTCCTTCACGGGAACATCGAGCTGCACTCCCCTTCTGCACCAGTCGCCGCCGTGCTCCTCCACCTCGATGAGCCGAAGGCCCACGCCTTCCTCGGTAACGGCTCCAGCGAACCACATGACCGGGCGGCGAGAGTTCTTCTCCGAGCTCGACTCCGGCGTGCGAGGCTCCATCAAGTTCAGGGACGCCTCCGCCATGGAGATCAAGGGTGTCGGCTCCGTCATCTTCGCTGCCAAGACTGGCGAGCACCGACTCCTCACCAGCGTCTACTACATCCCCACGCTGAGGAACTCCATCATCAGCTTGGGACAGCTGGATGAGAATGGCTCACGCGTGTTGATCGAGGACGGGATTTTGCGCATCTGGGATCGCGATCGCCGTCTTCTCGCCAAGGTGAACAGGGCAAGCAACCGCCTCGTCCTTCACGTGCAAGTGGCGCAGCCCCTCTGTCTTGCAGCATGATGGGACGACAACGCCTGGCGTTGGCACGAGCGCTTTGGGCACCTCAACTTCGAGGCCCTGAAGCAGCTCGGCAACAAGGAGATGGTGCAGGGCTTGCCGTGCATCGACCATGTGGAGCAGTTCTGTGACACCTACGTCCTCATGAAGTAGCGGCGACAACCCTTCCCCCGGCAGGCGAGCTTCCGCGCCAAGGAGAAGCTGGAGCTCGTCCACGGCGACCTCTGTGGCCCCGTGACACCAGCTACACCTGGAGGACAACGCTACTTCCTCCTCCTCATCGACGACGTGTCCTGCTACATGTGGGCTGTCTTTCGACACCAAGGGGCGTGCGGGCCATCAAGCGCCACCAAGCTGCTGCGAGAGAAGGAGTGCGGCCGCAAGCTTTGGAGTGGCTGCGCCGCGGACAACGGAGGCGAGTTCACGGCCGGGCGAG
This sequence comes from Hyparrhenia diplandra, assembly GCA_015847255.1. Lineage (NCBI taxonomy): Eukaryota > Viridiplantae > Streptophyta > Magnoliopsida > Poales > Poaceae > Hyparrhenia > Hyparrhenia diplandra. Next base: position 82,109 of record JADLZK010004383.1, on the reverse strand, counting down.
TTCGCGGCGTTTGCGGCGACGAGGATCGGCGCCACTTCTCGCCCCCATACACCCCTTGGCGAAGCGGCGTCGTCGGCCGCCGCAACCCAACGAACGATGGTGGCCACCGCCCAAGCCCTCCTCAAGTAGAGAGGATGCCGGCGATCTCTTGGGGGAGGCGGTGATGGCTAGCCGTCCACCTCCTCAACCGCTCGCCCACCAAGGCACTTGACGGCAAGGCCCGTATGAGGCTTGGCATGGGCGCAAGCGTGGTGAGCCACCTCGCGTCTTCGGCTGTTTTGGCGTTCGCCAGGAGCTCGGCCACGTCGGCAAGCTCGGCGACCGGAAAGACACCAGGGGTCTTCATCGGCTTCTGCGGGCGTCAAGGCCTACGCATCCTTGACCACAATGACCTGGCGTGTCCACACCTCTCGGGGCGTCGTGTTCGACGAAGAAGAGGTCGGACACAGGACAAGGCGGTGGGCGGCGGCTCGACCGACTCTCGAGAGACCGTCATTGAGTGCGTCCACTTTGAGGGAGCGGGGGAGCTAGCGGCTCTTCTTCACCGAGCTCGCCCTCTCTAGCACTGGGCTCGCCATGCGGACTTGTCGCAGTACTCCACGCTGCACCACCCGGCGAGTCCACCACCACCACAAGCACCGGGCTGCCCGCTCTCCTACACCGGTGCCGCTCTCCTACACCGGCCCATTGGCCCATCGCGGTGGTGAGTTCGCCACTCTCGGCGCTTAACGACGAGGACGTCGGCGCCTACCCGGCGGCGAGCCGCTATGCTACCACACCGTGGAGAACATCCTCCGCGATCGGCCTATCCCCCCGATGGCGGTGCACGACTTCGACGGCTGAGCTACACTTGGCGCATGAGGACGGTGAGCCACGCTCCTTCGCCGAGGCGGAGGGAGACGCGGCATGGCGTGCCGCGATGCGGCGAGAGAGATGGACGCCGTCGGCGGAACCGGACATGGGAGCCGGCGGATCTTCCGGCGGACACCATGCCATCACTCTTAAGTGGGTGTACAAGCTCAAGAAGGATGAGGCCATCGCGGTGATCAAGCACAAGGCGTGTCTTGTGGCCCGCGGCTTTGTTCAGCGGAGGGAGTCGACTTTTGACGACGCCTTCGTGCCCGTTGCGCGGATGGAGTCCGTTCATCTTGTCCTCACGCCGGGCGCCCGGGAGGGATGGCGCGTGCACCACATGGACGTCAAGTCCGCCTTCCTCAACGGTGACTTGAAGGAAGAGGTCTCGTCCGCCCGGCCGGGATTCGTCATCCCCGCAAGGAGAACAAGGTTCTCCGCTGCGCAAGGCCCTCTATGGCTTTGCGGCGGGCACCACGAGCTTGGAACGACAAGCTGGACTCCACCCACAAGCGGATGGGGTTTCAAAGAAAGCCCTCACGAGGCTGCTGCGTCTCAACGGCGGGGCAAGGGAGGCAATGCCCCGCCAGTGGCGTCTACGCCGATGACTTGGTGATCACCGCAGCAAGGAATAAGAGGTGGAAGCGTTCAAGGCGCGAGATGAAGGCCACCTTCGGATGAGCGACTTGGGGCCCCTCTCCTTCTACCCGGGATCGAGGTCCACCGACAGCCTCGCATCTCTTCGTCGGACCGCCTACGCCAAGCGCATCGTCGAGTTGGGCGGCCTCACCGGTTGCAACCCGGCGCTCACTCCCATGGAGGAGAGGGTGAAGCTGAGCCGCAAGAGCACGGCAACGGAGGTTGATGCCACCGAGCACCGGGCGCATCGTGGGCTGCCTTCCTACCTCGTCCACACGCGGCGGACCTCGCGTTCGCCGTGGGCTACGTCGGGCGGTTCATGCGGCGACCGATGACGGAGCATCGGCCGGCCGTGAAGAGGATCATTCGCTACATTGCGGGCACCTCCGACTACGGCTTGCACTACCCGAGGAGCCCCGGCGCGGAGCACTTCATTGGGTACAGCAACAACGACCTCGCCCGACGACATCGACAATGTTACAAGAGCACCACCGGACGCTCTTCTTCCTTGGGAAGTGCCCCGTCACCGGCGGTCGGTCAAGCGGCCAGTGGTGGCCCCGTCTAGCTGTGAGGCGCGGGGAGTACATCGCTGCTACTACCGCCGACACGGGCTTTGTGGGCGGCTCGGCCGGCTGGGCGATCTCCTTGGCAAGGATGCACAGCAGGAGCTCGTGGTGGACAGCAAGTCCGCCTTGGCCTTGGCAAAGAACCCCGTCTTCCACGGCGCGGCAAGCACATCCGCATCAAGTACCACTTTATTCGAGTTGCTTGGAGGAGGGGAGCATCAAGGCCAGCTACATCGAGAACCCGGGATCAACTCAGCGGACTTACTCACCAAGTCCCTCGGGCGAGTCAAGTTCCAAGAGATGCGTGCCGGGATTGGAATGGCTCAAATTCCTCGAAGGCACCGCCCAAGACTTAGGGGAGAATGACAAAGATAAGCCTTGGTCTTATCTACTTAGGATATTATCTAGAGTAGTTAGTGGCTGCTTGGTCAGCACTTATCCTTATAGCATCTTGCTTTAGCATCTAGCATATGCTTAGTTTACTTCCCTTGTAAGGAACCTACTACCTATATGTACTAAGCAGCCAGCCCTTATTGGGGTGTGGCAAAGTAATAGAAATCAGTCCCAAACTATCTCTTTGCCTCCAACAGAATTTTCATGATGGGTTTTATAATCCCCCAATGATGATTTAACATTTGTTGGATCAATTTTAGTTCAATGCCTTTTTCATCTTTCCAAATGCATATACGGTATCTGTGCCTGGCAAACTTATTTTGAGGCTTGCTAAATATGGACCTTTTGTATCTGAAGTTGTTAAATAAAGCAAATTAACTGTCAGATGCTCTTGCGTTTGTGTTTAAGAATTGGTGACTAGGTTTGTTTGTCAGTTGTTTCTTTTTTTGCGCCAATGAGATCAGCGATCAATGCCTCCAGTCCATTGGACCACTATCACTTAGACCTTGTATTTGGTTTACAATGTAGCCTGTGAAATAGTACTACCCTGATACATTTCTTTTGGTCCAAATTATTATATATAGTTTAGGGTACTACATCTACATCTACACTATAAAAAAGAGTGAAGGAATTGGATGACACGCGTGTTACGATCTCAACCGTCAGATTGGACTTTAGATCTCATCGATGGTTCTCAAACGAGGACTGACCTTAGGTTACATACGGTGTTTCGGTAGCCTAGACCGCGCGCGACTCACGCGTACCCCGACCGCGGCTCCGAAAGGTCGTGGAGCATCCCGATACGGCGCCATTGTACCGCACGACGCTCGCTTCTCCTCCTCGCGCGGGGAACCATACCTCCTCGCTGCCCGTCAGTTTTGTCGGACACTCGGATCGAGCAGCGGCCGCCGCCGACGGCAACGGCGCAAGTCGACGCACACAACCGGAATAGTTCGTAGTGCAATCGCCTGCGGAAGCCTCAGCGAACATCGACGCGCGACTCTGCAGGGACTCTCAGGCGGTCATCGCACCCCGGGGGCCGGTTCTGCATCACGAACAGTTCCCCGCCGTGCGTTCCCGTGCTCTTGCCCCGGCAGCCCACGCTACCAGAAGACAGGAGCGCGTCGACCGGTGCAACTCATCTCCCGTCCTCGGTCGACTTATACGGAAGACGGGAACCACTCCACCGTCACGTCCGGCGGCTAGATAGTAAGTGCAATGCCCTTCTTGTCGTCTCCAGTTCTTGCACCTTGGCCTCCTTGCTTGCATCTCAGTATAGCACTTGCATCTTCAGGTTCCCGTCTGGCGGCCACGTTCGCCAGATCGAAGTGCCGAGCAAGAAACGTCGGTCCCTCGGCAAAGGTCGCCCTCGACGACGTCCTGCTGCGTCAACGCCGGCAAAGGGTCACCCTGAATATTGACTCAATTTGTTATTCCTTAATACACACGGATCGCCAGATCATCTTATTTGCATCTTTCTAATGTACGCACCGTGTCCTTAAAGTATGGCCCAGCATAGATACGTACGTATCTTTCTTTTCAAATGCACTTCAAGAGAAATTTTGCATCCTCATTGCTTCAAAATCATGAAGCCCTGTTATTAGCACGATTGTTCTTATTTTCAGTTAAGCGACTGGCAAGCTAAGTTCTGCACGTAGAGAGGGGTATCCTGCATTGTCTGATAACAGGGAGGAATTAAAAAAAAAAATGCATATTGACCTTTTGTTAGGACAACTCAAGTGTTTCTGCCTTGTGGAGTGGCCTGTTAACATGCATTTATGTAAATAGAAATTTATCTTTTACCATTACTACTTTATTTTAACTACACATTATTTTAAAGCCGCGTGTGATTCAGTAATGAAGTGGAAAATAGCAAATGAAAATGATAAATAAATGTTTTTCGTGATTCGGTAGTGAAGTGGAAACTGGCAAGGATGAAAGTCCTAGCATCAGTTGCATGAATTTTATAAATTTCTAACTCAAATACTATGGATTCCATGTTGAGTGACTACATGAAGGAAGTTGACATGTCAAACTAAAATTGCATGATCTTTAATTATTTGTTCCTATCGCTCAGTAGATTTTTTTTTATTTGCTAAACTTGTTGCATAAATGATGATATGTGAAAAGGCTGAGGCTTCCTGAACCTAAAGAAGACTTGGATACTGGGACATATTTAGCTTCATTTCAGAAGGTATTTATTCTGGAATGCCTTTTTATAATTGCTAATTTATTTTCACGTTTTAAGCTAATTAATTATATATGTTCTATACTATCGATATACTAATTATTAGTTGACCTCAAAAAGTGTTAATGACAACTATAAAATTGTTTTATGTTGTCTATGCCTCCACAAGAGTTAGAGCTGAATATTTTTTTTTCACAACATAATTAGATATAACTTTTATATGGTATTTACTCTTGTACATAATTTATTTCTATCTGATTTGTTCTCATTTATTACATGAAAAATATTGGGCTACCAACACCTTCGGTATGATTACTATCTGAATTGTTGTTATCTCTTAACTTAATATTCTCTCCAATGTGCATTATTATTTCTAGAAATTTTCAAAAATAAACTTTTTATGGACACGTGTGTACAGTTCAAGACCTCATCAGATGTACCAAAACACTCAGATTTAGAGAACTGGAGTTCATGACCTTATTAGATGTATAAAAAAAACTCAGACTTAGAGATAGCCAAGTATCTTTCTTATGCTGTCTATGTTGTTATTGTTATATATAATGTAAATCATAAAGAAATTGTAAGTGGAGCAATGGTCTTGAAGAAACAAATTCTTGCATCAGATGAGTTTGTGCTGTACACTCTTTCAGGTTCAGAGTATTTTATTGTGTGAGTGAAACTTTAGACATCCTTATATTCTCTGTAACCTGGCCCATCCAATTCAATATTCTGACCATTTGTATTATTGTATAAGCAATAAATTATCTAACCATCCGAACAACTGGACCCTGTAATTCTTTTATTGATATATTGCTCATTTAATATGCATGTGTACAATTGTAGATGAAAAAGGACAAAGCAATATTGGATGCAGTCCATAATCCATATAAATATTTTCATAGACATTTTTCTAGATTAAATAGCTTCTCATATTATAGCATCAGAGAGATATCTGCGTAGAGTTGGATTCACTAATATATAATGGAACTCTGGGTTTCAATTGTTTATTTCCCAGCGGCCATTCAGATCCAGGAGTAGGATATTGCTACAACTCCAATACTTGGAATTATGCAAGTTCCAGAACACCTTGGTTTGATCCCTTCATGGGCAGTGTCTGTTCCTTCCATTTTGCTGCGAACAGAATAATACACTAAAAGCATATTGTTTCCCACAATAATTCAAGGCACTTGAGAAGTCTCTGATAAAGAAATTGTAAGTGGAGCAATGGTCTTGAAGAAACAAATTCTTGCATCAGGTGAGTTTGTGCTGTACACTCTTTCAGGTTCAGAGTACTTTAGTATGTGAGTGAAACTTTATACATTATACATCCTTATATTCTCTGTAACCTGGCCCATCCAATTCAATATTCTGACCATTTGTATTATTGTATAAGCGATAAATTATATAACCATCCAATACTTTTTATTATTTGATAAATGACTGTACCGGCTATATAAATCTGTGCCATTGGCCAATGTTATCGGTAGCCCTATGGATATACTGATTTAGCATTTGAGGTACACTGGCCCAAAATTGCAATTAGTTCAGTTGCCTGCAGGTCAAATCCATGGGATTTAATTATGGATGCTGACACTGGTTTTACATCTAAAGTATGCAGACTTTCTAATTATTTCCTTCACAACAAAGCAATCAATTCTCTGTAATCGATGGGATTTAATTATGAATGTTGACACTGGTTTAACATCTGAAGTATGCAAACTTCCTAATTACTTCCTTCACAAGGAAGCAATCAATTCTCTGTAAGGGTTCTTCCTTCTTTTTTCTTCTTAATATATTGTATCCACCTCTCCTGTTTTTTGAGAGATAAAAAAAAACAATAATCAAAGGTATACTATGCTCTGTTTGTGATTGTACTTCAGCACTTCACTGATTATACACCCTCAGTGATGTCTCATTGTCATTTCCATTGTGATATTTTAGGCTGTTACAGTTTTTAACTTGCTTGTACTATGTTAGGAATGGATATGGAGCAGTGAACGAGAAATTTCTATATCAGCTCTTTGGTGATTATGTCAAGAGGTAATTAATTTCTATGTTTGAGCTTTATGCCTAGACTCTACAATTATTTGATTTTAGTTATTGCTTGCTTGTGACGAAGCATTTAAGAAACAAGTTTGTTAGGCATGGACATTTGCTCTTGCTAAGCACTTCTGAAAAGGAGGGATACACATTCCAAGTATTTATCTTGAGTTTAATTAGCAATTATTACTTATTTTGAGATGAGTTAGTAATTGGTCTTCAGTACAAGAAGAGAGTGAGGAAAGTGAGTCTAGAGCTAGGGTCATTGACCGATGAAATATGTGATGAACTTTTAATACATGTATGTAGATGAACATGATTTAGAGACGTCAATGATGCTAAAGAGGCATAGGAATGACAATGTTATTTTTTTTACTAGACACGTGCGTGCCGCACGTGCATTGCCACTAGTTATATCAAACGACCTCTGAATCAGAAAGGATGGAGTATTTGGGATCATGGAATATCTATCACTTAAACTTGTATTTGATTTTTGTTTCGTACCTGAATGGCCAATTTTGCACATATAGTTCTTACCACATTTGTTACAAAGGGACAGGTCGACAGGGTGACATTTAGTTGGTTTCTTCGTGTGTTCAAAGACCCTACTACCATTAGCAACATCAGTTTCCAAGTTTCAACATCGACCATTGTAACATTGGCTCATTCATTTGTCATGGTGTTTCTCTTGTGTACGAAACAAATACTTCTTCCTTTTTAACTAGCGACCCAGCCTGAGGTTAAGCCCTCCTGAGCCAGACAGAATGCATGATCATGTTAAACATGTCCAGTCTCTGTGGCGGCTGGTGCAGCATGAAGTGGCGCTTCACCAGCCGCACCCCTCGCTGGAGCCGCTCCACCTCCGGCGCCGGTATCTGCTCCAGCACCTCCCTAAGCCTGGGGATGTCGGCGACCGGCACCGCCACCGAGAACGCCTCCCACCGCAGCACGTCGGCGAAGGGCAGCGCGTACCCGTCGGACAGGATCACCGGCACGCACTCGGCGTGGATGGCCTCCACCACGCGCGGGCTGGCCACCTCGTACCCGCTCGGGCACAGGCAGAAGCGCGCGCGCCGCATGGAGCCGTAGTAGTCGAGCGGCGGCCCGTCCTGCTGCCCGTGGCTGTGCTCGTACACCGGGAACACGTCCGGGTCCCGGCCCTTCCAGTGCCGGAGCAGCAGGTCGCGGGCGTGCCCGTGCCGGCCGCCGGCGAAGAAGGCCAGGAACGGGCGCGACGCCAGCGGGGGCCCGGCGCCAGGAGCTGCCGCGGCATGTCGCCCGTGTAGAGGCTGATCTCCGGCACGCTCACGTCCTTCCCCGGCCGGAAACCCTCCGAGGTGTTGGCGTTGCAGAGCGCGCGGATGCCGTTCGCGTACAGCTCCGGGTGCCCCCTCGACGCCTCAGGGCCCTATATATGCATCCCGTTCACGCAGAGGATCAGCAAAATGTTCGATCCAGCAAGATTTCGTATGCAGCGGACAGCATGCACACTGACCCAGTCGTGGCAGGAGAGCATGAAGTGGTCGGCGCCGGCGGAGCGGTTCCAGTAGTGGTGCCGTGACGCGACGACGCGGACGTAGTCGGCGACGACGATGGCACGGAGAGGGGTTTGTCGTAGGTGTTGGGGCGGTACGCGAACCGCACCATCTGGGAGACGCTGAACGGCAGGAAGAAGGCGTGGGCGCTCGCGGGGTCCGACGTGCGCACGCCGCCGTCGCCGCCGCCGCGACGGCCACCTTGCCGCGCCGCCGATGGCGCCATGAGCTCCAGCTGCTCGATGAAGCGACCCTCGATGGTGTAGATGTCCTTGCACGGGCCGGCGTGCAGGATCGGTGGCTCGCCTTCCTCGTACACGTACACCTTGAACCGCTTCTCCATTTCTCTATAGCTCCTGTGTATGTATGCATCTCGCAATCACATACAGTACGTTCTTGTGAAATCAAACGGCTATCGTTTCGTTTCGTGTTGGGTTTTGGGGACGGTGCACGTCGATCGATTTGCTCACCGGTGGAACGCGGCCGGGTTGCGGTAGACGCTGGCCACGAGAGCATGGTCCGCTCCAGCGTCGAACCACATGTCCGCCGTGCTTACGTTGCCATTGCCACGCCGCCGGGCACGCCGAGCAGCTCGCTGTATCGCGGCCCGTGCCGCGTCAAGCTCCTGCTCCACGGTCATCAGCATCCTCCTCCTGCTCCTCTCCTGACTCATGGGCACGGTAGCACCGTAATGCATGGAAAGGAAACTGGAAAAAAATCATAGCGATACATAGAACTTCGTTCGGTTTGCATATATACAGTTATACACACCGTGGCGAGAGAAGAAGAAACTAACAGCTGCGGCTCTGCCCGCGAAGGCCGAGAAGATGCCGGCCACGACGAAGAAGAAGAGGCGAACAGCTCGTTCGAGCTGGAGGCGTCGACGGAGGAGCTGGCCATGGCGAGGACGGTGGAAAGCGCGACGGTAAGGATCAACAAGGCTGCACGGAGGGAAGAAAACCCGCAGCGACTGCTGAACTCCGCCGCCGTGGCCGTGCGAAGCTTGGGGGCCTCCTCCATGTCTTCACGTTCGCCCAGGCGCTGCACATCCACGTACAGAGAGGCCAGCTCGCTCTCGGGTGCCGGGCCAGCGCCGGAGAGGTCGTCCTCAGCAGCTTTCTGACTCGGCGGCGCCAGGAGAACCCCGGAGGCCACCAGCTCTTGGGTCACTCCAGTCAGTTCCTATTGACCAGTTTACAGCTAGTCTACTGCTGTGTAGGTACATAACATTTATGACTGCAGATAGAATCATAGAAGAGTTTATTTGTTCACTAGAGATATAATATTGTTTTTCTATTCTACTAACAAGTATAAAAAAGATAACGTAGTAATTGGATAAATCTTTTCCGGCACACCCTACTACTACTCTTTCTTAAGACTTGACAACTTGGCCAATCGATGTCTAAAAACTTTATATTGCTGTCAAAACAAATCGACATTTACTATGGATCCATAATACTGGCCTAGTAGTGAGATTTTGTTTTAGAATTATATCAAGTTGCAGACGTTGTTTTCCGATATTGACATATTGTTTTAGACATTGATTTATGGAAGACCTAAATAACGATCAAAGAGTGAATGTGAGCTTCAAAATTCTCTAAGGACCCGTTTAGATCCTTCATTTTGGAGGAACTACGACAACTGCCTCGAGGATCCCAACCCCTCTCATAAGGAGGCGTTGCGTCTGATCCTCGCAGGAGAGAGGCCGAGGCAATCGAGGCGCCGCGCAAGCCGACGCGCCTGATCGTCGGAAGCGTCTAGGTAGTTCCATTAGCGAGTAATAGTGTCTTGATCTCCTTCCGTTAGGGTGGACTGAACTAATTGTATATTTTTTTTGCCCCCTAGTGCGTCACCTGTGGCGCGTCGTTGTAAACTTTGTTGTTCCTCTGCTTAATATGAAAGATGCACAAACCTTTTGCGTATTTGAGAAAAAATTTTGGAGGAACTAGAATGTACTTAATAAATTAGGCTATTTGGCTTGTAGTTTGAGATTCCACAACTTTCTAAAGTTTTTTCACGTACGATTTAGCTCTTAGATGCCCCTATATAGCCTATTTGAGATATAGATAGCTAAATGCCTTAGCCAACTATTTAAAACACTAGTTATCGTGTGTTTGAGCGTTTATAATTCTTCTAACCCCCCTAGGGCGCCACTAAGGCGTTGTATTAAACTCTAATTCTATCTTAACACAAAGACAAACAAATCTTTTGCGTGATCAGGAAAAAAAAACCTGGTTATCACGATTTGCTGTCGCCTTCTATATTTCAGTTGCCTAAAAAATTTCACTGATTTAAGACTTCAACATTTTAGATATTCTCGGAACTCAATGTTGTTCTTGCATATTGCAAATTTGCTCCTTCTTGTAGTTGATTACATGGAACATGCTTGATGTTGCAGCTGTCGTTTGTAGCTGTTGTTCCTGGATGTTTCAAATGCCGTAGTTTCTATATTGCAACTTTCTACCGGTCTCCTAAAAATTGTTAAATTATTATTCGTCAAATTTTTTTTGTTAAATTCTCTCACACACCGAAATATAGTAACTCCCATATTTGCAAGTTGAAACTTGAAAGAACTCAGGGATCCAGCCTGAGGTTAAGCCTCCTGAGCCATACTGAATGCAGGATCATGTTAACATGTCCAGCCTCTGTGGCGGCCGGTTCAGCAAGTATATGGAAAGCCGTGACAGTTGGTCGTCTTCCTTTTTTTTTTTTTTTTTTTTTTTTTTTGAGGTGAAGTTGGTCGTCTTCCTGGAAAGCCATAAAAGCCAGCAAAAAATAACAACAACAAAAAAAGTACATGGGTTGCACTGCCAGGAGCCTAGAAGCCCAACAAAAAAGGCCATCTCACACTTTTGAATACCTTTCTCAAAAGTGGAAAATCTTGAGCCTTTTTGTTCACCAAACAGGGATACCGAACTACAGACTATTCTGATGAATGATGGTGATGGGGCTGATGGCTGCACTGGAAAGGACGATTTACATGTAAATTGCACGTCCAATTCAAAACTGATGATTTCCTTCTACAACCAAAATCAGGGAATTGAACATGACAGATTAGACACAGATATAATCTTCCACGAGTGAAGCCTTTCTATTACTTATTTTCAATAGATTTACACAGCAGAGGTCTGGATCTCCTTAAATCAAGGAGCACAGTACGGTGAAAAGATATTACATTACATACAAAGTACAAACAAATGTTGCTCAAGTCTTGGTAACAAACATTCCGAAGTGAAACTGATCAGCATAATCCACATTCCCGACATTTACTACTGAAATCTCTCCACTGCAGCTCCAAAAGAAAGCAAATCAACAAAGGAAAAACAACACAGCAACTCAGGCATTCCTCATATTCTATTTTCGATTTTGAAGGAATCGACAACAGTATGCAGCCTATCCTTCATCTTTTCCCATCTTCTCTCGTTTGCTCCGGTGGTCAATGTGTAAAATTTACCTGCAGCATGCCACTCACAATTAGGAAAGAGTAGATAGATGCAGTGAGCAGTGACGCCATCTGTACAGTTTTGCAGTTACTACATGGTTGAGATTACAATATATCATCACAAATACTAACTGCTAACGTTACATCTTACTGACAGACAAGATCACGGGTGGAAGGTCATACCGTTTGCAATTACAATAGCACCAAGTGCATGTCTGGTGTAGTTTGGGGCCTGAGCTGTGAACTCAAAAGTGTAGTAAGCTCTCCCATCAACATCATTCTGCATCACGAAACACATATTGTATGGTCAATAAAAAGAACTTGATGTTCCACAAACGACAAATCGATTCTAATACAAATGGGAGAAGTGCTAGCTAGTTATCTGTCAAATTATCACTGTACTTTCATGTTGGTAACTGACTACCTAATCTTTTCTTTGCTCAGCATACCAGAAATGTGGATACCAAACAAGTTTCAATATATGCTGTAGGTGGATATTTGCAACCCATTCATTAGTACATTTGCTATATTCAGAGAGTGACTGTACACCAACTTAATCGACCTAATAATAATAACTCAGAATGATTCGTCAATCAGCACTGATGAGTTTATTCAGTCTTTTACAATTTTGATTTCTGTTCACCCCAATTGGCATGCCTGAATCATTCCCTGATTTCTTTAAACAACCATGTCATGTCATAAAATCATCATTCCCTGATCCTGGATGATTTGACACGCACAGGTGTCCATGAATATTAACAGGAATAGTTATATGAAGCACGGCAAATTTGAAGGAAGGCTCAAACCTCTTTCGCCTCAATTAACTTTGTCTTCTGTGTTGGCGGTGCCAAAACTTTTTGTATCAAAGCCTCGGCGACCTGGAAAATAGGAGTTAATAAATCGAGAATGGACCCTTTCCGCTAGATTACTACCGACTATCCCAGTTTTTTTTTAATGGAAAAGGGAGTAGTAAACCTTATCCGGAGGACCAAGATCACGAATATCCTCCTTGCTAGTGGGAATAGAGTTGACGCTCACACTCTCCAGAGGCTCTATCACATCTTTGTACACCTTGTCTTGCCCTTGCACAGCCACTTCCTGGATAGGACAATGTGTTTAGTCTCACACACAACATGATAAAATGCATCATGAGGCCAAAAAAAACTAGGCCAAATTGTTTTTCTTTCTCTTCAATCAATCAAAGACAATAATTAATACAAGAAGTGTTTGTCACCTCCCATCCGAACGGGTAGAGGAAGGAGTAACCAGCCTTCTTGTCGATGACAGGCAGGAACCCTTTCTTAGCCTCTGCTGCGACTATACCAGATCAGAATCGCACTCAGAGGCGCAGTTTTGATCAGATAAACCATTCACAGTGCAAGTTGGTCTCCGACAGAGCGATCAGTGTACATCAAAGTGCTCAACGCTGCAGAAGGCTAAGGCGACAGTGAAGTAAATTCGAAGGAGCAACTCACATGCCGTCGGGTTAGGCCGGGAGAGGAACGCGGCGGCGGCACCGGCCACAAGCACCCGCCGCCGTCCGGAGCAGGCCGCCGCCTCCTCTGCGTCGGGCAGGCAGGTCACATATATAGCAACGTCGGTAAAGCGAGACGCCATAGAGGTACGATACGGTACGGGGGGGGAGGGAGGGAGGGAACGCAATCCTGCTCAAGGAGGCGGTGGGGTGGGGTACCAACCGTTGTCGAGCGTCGTCGCGGGGCCACAGGAGGCGGCGGCGGCGGAGGGCGCGACGGCGCAATGCCGCTTGCGCAGCGACGGTGCTCCGGCTCCAAGGCGGCGTGCTGGGCAGCTGGAGAGGAGCACGGCGCGCGGAGGGAGGCGGCGGGCAGGGCCGTGGCCATGGGAGGCGTCGACGAGGAGGGAGGGTGTGGGGCGTTGGATGCCGAAAGCAAAGCGACGAAAAGCAGCTTGCGGACTCCGTGCGCCGAGTAGGATTTCGCTCCCTTTCTGGTCCACACGACGCGCGCCGGAGCTGAGCGATGCGCGAGTTGGACCTCTGGACGGCGGCGGCGGGCCTGTTCGCCTCCGTCTGGTCCAGCAGCCACACACCCCGACCTGGCCCAATGCGGGAGGCGGGACCGGAGCAGCCCGTTTGGGAAATAATCAGCCCGTTTTGTGTTTTCTATTTCATTTCTCGGTATCTTCTTTTTAGTGTATTACTTGTCAGTAGTTTATATTTATATTCATTTTCTGTCTATATTCTATACAAATCTCATAGTATATTTATCAGTGGTTATTCATGGAAATAAAAAATTGATAATTATAGGTACAAACGGAATACACAGATTCTGATTGGCTATGTCCTCGGATGTAAATAACTTATCTATACCTACTATTAAATCTATATCTATACCTACTATTAAAAGCACGAAAATTTCTGCCACTTTTTTTTCACCATCGTTTTCTTTCACCTCACCTCTCTTCCGTATCTATACCGGACTCTAGGAAAGCACATGAAAATACGGAAATAAGTGGGTCTAAGTATTTGATCCCCGTAAACAAAGACGTGATCAAATAGGATTATGTTCTCAAGCAACTCTGGATGGTGGTGATTTGACAATACGTCATGACATACAAGAATACGTGACATTCTTAATAGGATTTTTATCAGGTCAGCACAGCACACAATTTTTAATTTGTTATCTATAGGTCCGATTATTATGGAAAACAAATGGGTTCAAATCAGCATACAATTTTTTAATTTGTAATCTATAGGTCCGATTATGTATGGAAAACAAATGCGGTCAAATCAGCACAGCACACAATTTTTAATTTGTTATCTATAGGTCCGATTATTATGGAAAACAAATGCGGTCAAATCAGCACATAATTTTTTATTTTGTTATCTATACCGAAATACCAGCTATCTATATCTATATATCTATAGCAACCAAATATTTTGTTATTGACATGATGGAAAGTAATTTCTTGCACACACTAATAATATCATTTTTTTTTGCACCAAAAACTCATGCAATTAGATATTTAATTGACACATGTATAGAACTAAAATGAAAGTTATGACATATTGAAATCTAAATATTTTTTCCTTCGCAACAAGAGAAAATCTATAGAGATACTATACAAAATTTGACAAAAATACAAGATTAATAGGATATTGTTGTATTGTTGTCAACATTAATACGAGATTATGGATGTCATGGTTATCATAAAATAAATAAACTATTTACTAAGTTGTAGATCGTTCGGCTTCATCGAAATGCATGGATTTAAATACATATGTATACGTAGATATTTATCTTTAAAATTTATTCAAAATAGATTTGCTATCGATGTTGCACTCATTGCAACGCACGGGCATATTTGCTAGTAGATTAATAAAATCTATAAATATGACAGTAGCAAGGGCCGCTTCCCCCCTATTCTGTCAAGAAAACCAACTCCAAAAAATACATTTCAATGATAAAATAGAAAAACTTACATATTCTGCCACTTAAACGAAGCCTATATAACCTCTAGAGTGTCATAATTTGATACATTATCTCAGTGAAACCCACATGGCAGTCATAAAAACTACTAGCAGCTGTGACGGATGTGGTCATGTGGCATTGATACTGCATGACTGGGTAGCGGTAGAGGATGTCACTTCATTTCCTACCCGTACATTGAAATATGCTGGGTGCTTTGGCTCAGCCAGGATCTTGGTCTTGCTACTTAGCATTGCAACAACATCTGACATGGTTGGTCTATCAGCTGCATTCTCTTGGACACATAGCAGAGCAATGTTCATGCACCTCCTTATTTCAACCGAGTTATGCATGGGTACCAAAGATGTATCAATGAGTTCACTCCATCTCTCCTCTTCGTATAATTGCCATGCCTGTTTGTAATTTCATTACATAATAATTAACATAGATATGATACCAAATTAAAAAAAGAGTGTGCCATATGTGTGTCAGCAAACTTACATATCCAAGAACATTGATAAATTCTCCACATCCATAGCTATCAGAATTCCTTTTTCCACTAAGGATCTCAAGAAGGAGAACACCGAAGCTGAATACATCAGATTTCATAGAGAAGAGGCCTTCAGATGCATACTCGGGAGCCATGTAGCCGCTGAAATGATATATAATGTATGTCAAACAATTACTATATAATATGGTAGATTTGTGCTATAGATGTCCAAATAAAGTGATGAATTTATGCTACACTTACTATGTACCAACCACTCTCCTTGTAGTGCTTTCTTCGGTGTTATTTGAGCT
Source organism: Hyparrhenia diplandra (assembly GCA_015847255.1). Lineage (NCBI taxonomy): Eukaryota > Viridiplantae > Streptophyta > Magnoliopsida > Poales > Poaceae > Hyparrhenia > Hyparrhenia diplandra. Next base: position 66,204 of record JADLZK010004383.1, on the reverse strand, counting down.
AAATATTTTTGCTAGCCCAAAGTCAGAAATTTTAGGATTCATTTCGTTGTCCAAGAGAATGTTGCTTGGTTTAAGGTCTCTATGTATAACACGCAACCGGGAGTGCTTATGCAGGTAGAGAAGCCCTTCTGCTATCCCTTCAATTATATCTAGGCGTTTGTTCCAATCCAATAAAAGTTTTTTTCTAGTTTCATCTGCTTGCGCATCACCAGTTGAATGTTAGTGTATATATATAGCAGGAAACAGGCGACATTGCACTGAGAAATTTGGGCAAAGTTTTCATTCGTCTTGCTATATCGAGTACTATATGTAAAAAAAATTAAACCTAAATTTAAGAAATGCCTGCAGATAAATTAACATGTACAAACCTCCGTTTAATTCAAAATACTTGACAGCTTTGACTTTTACTATTCACACTTTGACTAGCAATATTTGTCTAAATATTAAACTACATATGACAACAAAAGCATTAATAGATTCGTTATCAGATGCTAAATAATTTTTTTGATAGAAAAGACGAATGGTCAAATGTAGAACAGTAAAGTCAAAGTTGTCAATTACTGTGAAACAAAGGGTATCTCCTCCCTCCATTCAAAAAAAAAAAAAAAAAAAACATACAATTCTCGCTCCCTAAGAAGTCAATGTTTTCAATTTTCAAACTGCCGGTAATTATATAGTATTAAAATATATAAATATTTATACTAAATCATTAGTATCATCGAAAAGATAAAGTCTAGTTTTTAATAAATTTATTTGGAGATATAAATGTGGCACGTATTTTCTACAAACCTAGTCAAAATCGAGAAACTTTGACCGCACGCTTTCGATAGTTGCAAGTTTTTTGAAACGGAGGGAGTACATACCAAAGATAAAGAAGTCCAAGCTTTTGTTCGGCAGGTATTCGTAGACCAAAGTTTTCTCATCTCCTTGAGAGCAGCATCCCAAGAGCTTAACGAGATTTGAGTGCTGGAGTTTTGCTATGAGTTGTACCTCGTTCTTGAATTCCACGAAACCTTGCCCTGAATGTGAAGCGAGCCTCTTAACAGCTATCTCAACGCCATCGGGAAATTGACCCTGTGAATCATATAAGAGGTACTAGCACTCAAAATTCCTTCAAGACAAGCAACTTATTTGCAGTTTTCATATATAGGAATGTACTATATTGTCTGAAAATGAAAAATTGACAGGAAGGAGTGGAGTATGCATGACATTATGATATTTACCTTGTATACGGGGCCAAAGCCACCTTCCCCAAGTTTGTTCTCTTGAGAAAAGTTATCTGTGGCATCCAGTATCTCATCAAAGTCGAAGACGGAAAACTCCGAGAGCTCGGCTTTCATTTCCCAATCCAGTTGCTCATCCCTTCCTTGCTGCTGCTGCTGCTGCAAGTTGTTGCGCTTGTTTTGTCGTAAGAATCTGACATTGCCTGCACGACAGTAAGAGAGATCGGGCAATGAGCATACGGTCTACAGTAGAGGTATCAGTAATAAGTACTACCTCCTATTCATAAATATATGACGTTTAGGAAAGTTTTATTTAATTAAAAATGAACTAGTTTGGTTGTCCTGAACCTCATATATTTGAGAATTAATGGATGGAGGTAGTAGTAAAAAAGGAAGAGGGCACCTTTTGTGTATCTCGTTCTTGTTCGCCGCCGCCGACAGTAGAAGATGGCGAAGCAGAGCAGCGCTAGAAGCGCCGCCGCCACGATCAGGAGAATCACCCAGGGCGGCCTAGCTCTAGTACTGCGGTCGGTGGTCGGAGCCGGCGGGACGGCAGACGACGAGGACGGCGTGATCCGAACCATGGAGGCGTTGTCATCGTTGAAGAACCTCATGTTCTCGTACCTGAGGTTGCAGCGCAGGACGAGGATGCGGCCTCCCTGGCGCACCGACGTGGTGGCGTTGAGCAGGTCGACGAGCCCCTGCAGACACGCCAGGCAGTCGCCGGCGGACAGGTCCGGCGTGCACTGCGCCGTGGAGTAGAGCGTCGTCCCGACGGCGCCGCTGGACCCGTCCATGAAGGCGGTGACGAACCTGCTGCTCCTGTCGGCCGCCAGCTGCGCGGTCTGGTTGAGCATGTCGCGGACGCCGGCGCCCACCGCGGCGGCGTCGCCGCCGCCGGAGATGCTCGCCTCGTTCCAGGACTGGAACAGGGTATCTTGTGTGACGGCAGCGGCAGTTGTGTTGGCGAGGATGGCGCTGCTGTTGGAGAAGCCGAGGAGGCAGTCGTCCTCGTACACGGCGGCGACCTTGGCGTTGGGGCAGCTCTGCTGCGCGTACCGGAACGTGCTGGTGACGCAGTCCCTGCAGCCGGTGAAGGTCCCGGTCATGTCGCCGCGGCACAGCGCCAGCGCGTACACCGCGTCGGGGGCCCCGGCCCGGCCGGCGGTGGCGGTGGCGAAGAACTGCGTGGAGGAGGAGGAGGTGTTGCCGGGGAGGGTCCTGGACAGGGACCCCAGGTTGCTCTGGTAGGTGCCGTTGGCCGGGTAGTTGCCGGCGTTGCCGCACACCGACCCGGTCGCCGTGGCCCGCCATGGCTGCAGCAGCAGGAAGAAGAAGCAGCTGCTAACCACTAGCATCAGGATGTTGATGACGGCCGCCATGGCAGCTGCCCTGCCGACTCCACTGTCGGAGTAAGTAGCAATTTTCATAGTGCCATCATATTCAATGAGTTAGCTAAAAAAACTTCATTAAACTCAGATCTAACGAACTCTTTATATTTCTCAGCTAGCTATCTCATTTTTTTATTTTCTCTCCCTCGCTCGCTAGATATAGAAGACATGTCCCGCTAGTCATCTTCCATGCTTCGGTACATGTTGGATTTACAGAATTTGTTGGATTTCTTTTTTTGTTTTACTAGCTATTTTATTTTACATGTAATAGCTAAATTAGGATTTTACATGTCGCATGTACTCACTCCGTCCTAAAATAGATGTCATTCTCGCTTCTAAAAAAATCAATGTTTTTAAAATATGATAATTATATATTTAAATATATAAATATTTATGCTAAGTACTTACTATCATCAAAAAGATCTTTAATTCTAGTTTTTTAATAAATTTATTTAGAGATATAAATCTTATACGCATTTTCTACAAATCTAATTAAAGTTAAAAAAAAAAAAGTTGACTTGCACACTTGTCGTCCTTTATGGGACGGAGTACATACGTTACGCGGAATTGAAAATTTAAGAAAAAAATCATCATCATCATACCGTACTTGTCATGGTCCTGGTCTAGCCATTTTCTGACGCTTTCATTCATACAGTACTGTAGCTGTCATCATATTGCATAAGTCAGTCAACACCCCCACTATACCCTACTACTCCCTCCTACCTTACTTTGAAATCGTCAAACACGGCATCATACCTCCCGCTAGGAATACCATACCAGGGCCGCCGTCGTCTTCGACTCCGCTGGGGCTGATTTTTGCTGAATCACGTTTCTGTATAGCTTTCCAGTGTCCTTTTCTATGAGCTAAACTTGTCCACGGGTCTTATGTCCATATAAAGTATAATTTTATATTTTTACGTCACTAAACTTGTTAATTCATTTGTCAGAGGTTCAAAGCTTATTAATCAATGTATAATTACTTATGTGGCAATGTTGACTCAGTAGGATATATCAACCTGTGGATCATGCCGCTTTTATTTTGATTTATCTGTCCCTCGCCTACCGTTTTCTAAGTGGTTCTCACCGATATTCTCATGTGTTTTCTCGAATACGCAAAAAGGCTTGCGATCTTTTAATTAAGAAAAAGAGTTTTTACAATACATGGGCAAAGTTGGGAGGATACAAAATATACAATAAGCGCTTCCTCCTCAACTATTTTGTAGCCGACTACTCACGAATTGGACAACTAAACTTGCGCGCCCCGACCTCGATCCTAAGATCGGTGGTGTGCTTGATGGTAGCTAAAATCTGGGAGGTTAAAGACGCCTCGTTGTGGAAGCACCTTGCATTTCGTTCTTTCCAAATCTCCCGTGGTTACCATGGCAAAGAGAGTGTCGACGCCCTTCCGCTTGTCGCCATGCCATCTCGCTCTCCATCTGTCCCCACCAGTCCAAAGATCGATGCATGACCGACACGAGATGAGTCAGCACCGAGAACCGCGAGGATGGTCCACCACACCTGCCTAGAGAATGAACATGAAGCGATGATGTGGTCGATAGTTTCCGGCTCCCGATCGCAGAGGAAGCAGTTGTCGTGCGCCTCCAGGCCATGTCGTCGCCTCTTGTCTGCGGTCCAGTGTCTCCTTCGCACAGCTAGCCATAGGAAGATCTTAACACGCTGCAGTGCCCAGGTCTTCCAAATCCCGGCGCAGCCCGAGATTGGGTGCGAGGTCATCTGGAGTGCCTGTAGGCTGATCAGGAGGAGTAGGTTCCGGACGATGTCCATCTCCAGATGAGACGATCCTCAGCTTCAGACAGCTGCACCTGGCTGACGAGATTCCTGATCTGGTGTATCCAAGCATGGTCCTGCAAACCGTCGGCCACGGTGGTGCTGGAAATGCAGCTGCGGTTGACGTAGTCAAACAACACCGGTTCGATGTCTTTGACCGCCCGCCCTTGTATCCACCACCCTGTCGAGAACAAGGTGCAACGACCTTTCCCCAACTGCGTGAAGAAGGCTTGGACCTCCTTGGAGGCCTTTAGCGGAAAGGTGTATAAATGATGAAATAGCAAAACTGGCTAGAATGAAATGGAGGCTATGGAAGCGCCACATGGTCGAATTAGCATTAATTAGAGTCATTTGAACCTTATAAATTCAGGTACCTAAAACTGCAAGCTAATAGTTTGAGAACACAGATGATTTCTCAGAACAAGTTTAGAGACAGCTGATACATTTTATTATGAAAGGGAATAAAGAGAGTAATTGAAATAAAAATAAAACTAGGTAAAACAACGAGTACTCCAACTAGGAAAGCCTCTTTCATTCTCGCAAAAATGCACAATGAGACATTTGAAACAACACTCAAACTTATGCACTATACAAACTCTTATTATATCCCTATTAATACTATACTTATTGTAATGATACACTAAAAACCACGTTTTGACACAAGAAAAAGAAATCTATCTTGGAGTTGTAACGGATATGGTAACATCATTGATACTACAAGAGTCGGTTGCAGTAATGGATGCTTCTTCATTTCCCACCCTCACATTAAAATATGGTGGTTGCTTAGGTTCGGCCAGAACCATAGTCTCGCTGCTTAGAATTGCAACAACATCTGCCATAGTGGGTCGATCATTCGCATTCTCTTGTACGCACAACAATGCAATGTTAATGCACCGCATTATTTCTACCGAGTGACTCCTGGGAACCAAGGATGCATCAACAAGATCAGCCCACCTTCCCTCTTCCCATAGCTGCCATGCCTACATGTAATTTTGTCACACGTGTAAGTTTAATGTAGTATAGGATAAGCAAAATAATTACGAAATTTTTTTCTGTAAACTCACATATCCAATGAGATTAATGAAATCGCCACACTGATGGCTCCCGGAATTCCGTTTTCCAGTAAGGATCTCAAGAACAAGAACACCAAAGCTGAATACATCAGACTTGATAGAGAAGATGCCCTCCGAAGCATACTCAGGAGCCATGTAGCCACTAATTGTAGTATATAATAAATGTTAAATAGCTGTAGACATAATTGTGACTTTTGTAATGTAAATGTTCACAGCTGCAGTTATTTGTGTGGAACTTACTATGTGCCAACCACCCTTCTTGTAGTGTTTCCTTCCAAATTGTTTGAGCTGAATATTTTGGCTAGTCCAAAATCCGAAATTTTTGGATTCATTTCACTGTCCAAGAGAATGTTACTTGGTTTGAGATCTCTATGTATGACACGCAAACGGGAGTGCTTGTGTAGGTAAAGAAGTCCATGTGCTATTCCTTCAATTATTGCCAGAAGTTTGGACCAATCCAGTAAAGCTCTTTTATCTTCGTCTGCAGGCAGTCAATGAAATATTAGCAGTGAAACAGCTGAAAAATAATAAATAGTTAGCTAGATCATGAAACTTTATTCATGTGAGCTGGCAGAAACATTGTCCTGAGTAATTTTTAAACAAAATAAAGAAATCTAAATGCATACTATACCGAAGATGAAGAAGTCCAAGCTTTTGTTGGGCAAGTATTCATAGACTAATATTTTCTCCTCTTCCTGAGAGCAACACCCCAAGAGCCTAACCAGGTTCCTGTGTTGGAGCTTGGCTATGAGCTGGACTTCATTTCTGAATTCGGCGAAACCTTGCCCTGAGTGTGAAGCAAGTCTCTTAATAGCCATCTCCAGTCCATCAAGAAAATGGCCCTGTGAATATGAAGATGAAACGTTATTGAAAGAGTTAGGGTCTTCCTACAGCCTACATCAGTTATGCCCGTCTCAGTTACAGTTTCGTTGCACTATTATTTCTAATAACAGTATAAACGAGTAAGTAAATGTGTCAGTTGGGTTTTTCACGGATGAAACTGCTCTCACATCCCATGAAACATTCTCCCTCGAAATCGGTAAGTAAAATTACTGATGTGGTATGGAAGTTAATGCTCATGAAATACTCAATGAAACTCCACTAAGACTGGCCTAGATTACTACCTTGTACACAGCGCCGAAGCCACCTTGGCCAAGTTTGTTTTCTTCCGAAAAATGGTCCGTGGCGTCCAGTATCTGTTCAAAGTCGAACACCGAGAAGTCTGAATTGTTGCCGTCCAAAACTAGCTCGTCCTCTCCCTGAGTACGCCTTGATCCTGCCTGCTGTAGCCTCGTGGCTTTACCTTTCCGCCTGTACCTTTTGAAGCACGGGGAGTAGAAGACGAAGAAGAGAGATGCCGCCGCCACCAGAGGAACCACCACTACGGGAATCACCCACAGCTTGCTACTCTTGTGTTTGGTTGGTGTCGTCGGCGCCGGCGCCGGCGCCGGCGATAGCGATCCGTTGATCCGCAGCATGGGTTGGCCGTCGTAGAAGGGATATGCCTCGTACCTGAAGAAGCAGCGCATGACATGGATCTGCGCGCCCATGCGCAGCGCCATGGTGGAGTCGATCATGCCCACGAGGCGCTGCAGACACGCTAGGCAGTCGCCAGCGGTCAGGTCCGGCGTGCACTGCGCCAGCGAGTTGACCGTGGGGAAGTCGGTGCCGCTGTCCATGGCGCCCGTGGCGAACCGCAGTGGCGCCGCGCTGGCTGCCTTTTGCACGGTCTGGACGAGCAGGTCGTGGATGAGGCCGACGATACGGCCTGCGTCGTTGCCGGTGATGACATGGACGTTCCACCGTTCAAAGGGCTCCTCCTCCTGCTGCTCTGTGGTGTTGGAGGGGGCGAGAATGTCATCGCTGGAGTAGAAGACATGGCAGTCGCCGTAGTATGAGTAGTCCGGGTAGCACTGCTGCCCGGCCGGCGGTGTGTCGTTGAAGATCTTGCCGAAAATGTTGGCGACGCACTGGGCGCAGGCGGTGTCGTTATTGACGACGTCGCCGCGGCAGAGCGACAGAGCGTAGACGACGTCGGGAGCCTGGCCGACGGTGGCGGTGGCGAAGTGTAGAGGGGAGGAGGAGGTGTTCGTGGGGAGGGTCTCGGCGAGAAGCTTAAGGTTGTCGCAGAAAACGTTGGCGGCCGCCGGAGATGGTATCAGCACGGCGACGGCGAGGAGGAAGACGACCACCTTCATCGTGGCTAACCAAGAAGACTGGCTAGCTAGCTGGGCCTGCCTGCTCCCTGCTGTTTTCACTTTTGTTACCATCACATATATAGACATAGGAGTACACCGTTGGACGATGTGTTTAGCACCCAAAATTCTGACCAAAATTTTGGACGGATGGGAAATGCATGTCACATCGTACACTGTAGCACGTTTCGTTTGTTAGTGGTAAATATTATCCTACCATGGCGTAACTGGGCTCAAAAGAATCGTCTCGCAATGTACATCTAAACTGTGTAATTAGTTTATTTTTTTACCTACATTAAGTACTCGATACATGTGCCGATATTTCGATGTGATGGAGAATCTTCTTTTTAATGTGATATGTGATGGGAGTGCAGAAAATTTTGGAGGAAAGTTAGGACTTATATATAGATAGACGATGGGTGCGCGCCCATATAGATGGCCATCGATCGATGACATGGAAAACCTCTCAAACCTTATTTGGCGCGCGTGCGCCGCGCGAGCTTCCGGCGCACGGTTCCTTTTCTAGCACACCTGTCTACACCCACTCTCTTATTCCGGTTAGTTTTCATCGGTCACGGTTAGAGGTGCATGGTCGAGCGACAATTCCACGCGCGAGAACCCGTGCTAGCGCGCGGGCATGCGGACGCGCGGGGACAGGGGTCCCGCATCTTTTTTTTGTTTTATCGTTCCCTTTAAAATGTAATAACTTCTTTGTCAAACATCCGTTTTTCAATTCCGTTTCCACCATCGCGTTAATTATAATGAGATCTACAAAACTAGATCCATGTTGGATATGTTTTGAGAAACTTTTCGTGATGACAAAAATTTGCATCTAAAGTATAAAGTTTTACATCTAAGAGTACAAAGTTTTTATACTAGAGTATAAAGTTTTAAAATTTGTAGTGTAAAGTTTTGCTGAGATTAGAGTTGATTGCATTTGCTGAGATTAGTGTTTATGTCTTTTGTGAGATTAGGGTTCATGACATTTGCTGAGATTAGGGTTCATGAATTTTGCTGAGATTAGGGTTCATGGCGTTTGCTGAGATTAGGGATCATGGTGTTGTTGAGATTAGGGTTCATGGCTTTGTTAAGATTAGGGTTCATGGCGTTGCTGAGATTAGGTTTCATGGCGTTGCTGAGATTAGGGCTCATGGCTTTTGCTGAGATTAGGGTTCATGGCTTTTGCTGAGATTAGTTTTCATGGCGTTGTTGAATTTAGGGTTCATGGCTTTTGCTGAGATTAGGGTTCATGGATTTTGCTGAGATTAGGGTTCATAACATTTGCCGAGTCACTAACTGATTTTAAAATTTAGGGTTTTGGGGCAAGTGTCCTTTTAAATGCATGCCCCCTACTAGGCAATGGGTTTTGGGGCAAGTGTCTTTTGAAAAGCATGCACCCTACTAGGCAATGGGTTTTGGGGGCAAGTGTCTTAAAAACATGCCCCCCTACTAGGCAATGGGTTTTGGGGCTAGTGTCTTTTGAAAAGCATGCCCCCCTACTAGGCAATGGGTTTTGGGGGCAAGTGTATTTTGAAAAGCATGTCCCCTACTAGGCAATGGGTTTTGGGCTAAGTGTTTTTTTAAAAGTATGCCCCCTACCGGGCAATGGTTTTGGTGCAATTGTATTTTCAAAAATATGCCCCCTACCAGATTATGGGTTTGGGCAAGTGTGTCTTTTCAAAATTAGCTAATTTTTTTTTTTGTTGTTTTTGAGTTTAATTTTTTTGAACTATTAGTACAATTTTTTTTTTTTTTGTTTTTGAGTTTAATTTTTTCACTTTTATATGGATGTGAAACCATCCCCCGCCCTTTTATTTTACCCACAAATCCGATGTCCCTAAAGAGAAAATTTTAGATCGTAGAAAAATAAATTTTTGTGACCCATTGATGGTTGACAGGAGAAACCAGATAAATCAGACCAATGAAAGTTGACAAGAGAAATGAGAAATAGATATGGGCCGAAAAAATAAAAAGAGAAATTATGGTTCATTTATTGGAAAACTCTAGGAGAAACAACTCATTGCCCGCACATGCAAGTATCTGCGTGCGCCGCTAGCTATTCTGGCGCGTGTGCGCCGCTAGCTGTTCTAGCGCATGCGCGCCGGTACGCTTGCTGGTGGGCGTGCGCCGCTCAGTAACGCTCGGAAAACCTTCGCTCATGATCGATCGAGTCGTCCCCTGGCTTAGCTTGCATTGCATGTAAAAGGGCTCTATCTAGTCATTAATAATTACTAAACTCATGCATTTAAATAGCTTACGTATTGGATTGGACGGACAGAGAGATGTCATCTTCAGTGACCAACTAACTGAAGATGCCAACATTAGTAGGAATAGGAATTCAACAAATTAAACCGTGTTGACCGATCTGGTACACCGCCATGAATTCGTCGTGACTCCAGAGCACCCATGCATCCCCACCGACGACTGACTTGCTACAGTAATCTGTGTGGAAACTCCCAGTGCTCGATGTCCACTTCTTGCTACAGTACCAACGACTGACTTGCTACACACTGCCTCTGGCGAAGTACTGCAGTATCATAACTTTCAGCACAAATAAATTTCATTTTATGCATTACTTCTCTAGACATTATGACCATATTCCGCCTAAGTGAAATGAAAATGGTCTCTAATTGAAAGGAACCAACGGAAAGTTCAATCGGAGGGAGCTGACCGATGACGTCCTCATTGCCAAGCGCAGTGCGCGCCTCGCGGCAAAGAGTGCGCACAGGGAAAGGAGGCCAGAGGCTCAGGCGAGGAAGGTGCTATTGAAGAAGATGGGGATCCACGTCGAGGCTGAGCATCCGGATGAGGTTTCCTTCGACGAACTTCAGGCTGCCTTGATTGGGCCTAACACTGACGTCAACAGGGAGGCGATGCAGGTGTTCTTCCGCGGAAAGAAGCAGAGGGCTTCTGAGCCGGCGGACGACACTTGAGTGTGCGAGGTCCTAGGTCACAAATTGGTTAGCCATGTAATCTTTAAATTTTGATCCAGTAGTTTAGGACTTTTTTGGTTTTTTCTTATTTGGAGGCTGGCAGTGATGTCCACTTGGCATCACAGTTTAGTCTTTGTATTTGGATTTGGTTTTCCTTCCTCTTAATGAAATACGGGTGAATGACCCGATCGAGAAAAAAAAAAGTTCAATCGGAGATGCACTAATGGTTAAATTCTGACCGTTGATTTTAATTACGAATTTAGATGGTTTTTGTTTCACCAACGGTGATAAATTAAAAAGCTACATGCATGATCTTAATGAGTAGGCTAGACCAACGTAGGGTTATTTTCATGCTATGGACTACATCTTTTATTGTAATATATGTAACGGAAACATTCTTTAATATTATGATTTTAAGTTGAGAATAATGCAGTTCCATTAAAGCCCATTACTCCATTAAATGGCAAGAATTTCTTCCTATGAAGGATAAGCCTATCCTTCCCGCTTCAACCGTATAAACTATGCTCAAAAGTTCGAGGTTGACACTAAGAATTGGGACGAATCCATTTGTGGGGATAATTAAATAACCCCCTCATGATGGGCCTATACAACCTCACCTGTGGCCCATACAGCCTTTAAGGGCCACATGTCTTATTATAATTCTTGTACCTACCAAGAGCTAACTTGTAGTCCAATGGTAGGACAGTCCCAAATGACGCTACCCACCGTAGTTCAAATCCCGTGCTCGCACCTTTCCCCGATTTTCCTAGGATTTACCGGCGTTATGCATTAAGTGGTAGCGACGTTCCGTCGACGACGAGGCCAATGGTGACTTCGGGAATCTCCGGATCTGCCGGGTGCTCGGTCCTTCGGAGGTGCTCATAGGGGTAGGGTTTTGCGTGCGTGTGTTTATAAGGGTGAGTGTGCGTGCATTTGTGAGCGTCTGTGTTGTACTGTGTCATTCTCAAAAAAAAAATACATCCTCTCCATCCTAGGTTCCCGGACCCCAGCCCGGAAGGGCCCCCCGCTTTTCGAGTGCCCGTTCGGGTCCAAACCACAGCCCGGAGAGGGAGCTCGCTTTCCGAGCGCTCCCTCCGGGCCCCTTTTTTGTTCGGATGAGCTATGTCTCCAACAGTGGCGCCGTTCGTGGGGATCCTGGTTCAAGTAGAGGTGTTGGTTTGTGGCTCTTTTTCCTAGCTCCTAGTGCGCTTCCGTGGCTACTTCTGAAGATAAGGCATGTGAGCGTGTGTACTCCCGATCCAAAGCCAAGGCCTATGGACGGCCAAACGTCGAAGGGGTGGACTTCCGAAGACTAGACGTCATCCATTTTCCAGCTTTCGGCCTGGCATAACTCGACGGCGCCCTAGATGGACAATAAGCAAACTTGGCCCTAGCTTTTGGCACTGGAGGGTTCCAATAGTGCAACGACTTCCATCGTATTTTTAGGGGTCTGACTTTTGGAACTTCAGTGAAAGGGCTTCGTCTTCCCAGCTTCCGGGCACGGCGAGTGTGTGCGGTGGCTTCCGGCTCGTGAACCTTGGAGACGTGGCTCTGGCCCTAGGTTCTCCCACACGGCCCTATCGGTAGGCGTGGCTTCGGCTCTCCAACTTGACGTCCCGGAGGCTTCCGTAGATGGCATGATAGCGTCAACATGCACAGACTTCCCACGTCCTAATTCCTCTTTGGGTTCCCGACTTCGGGGCGATGGGCTTCTGAAGGCGCCTGATCTGCGGGCGAGCGGACGGTTCATGGGCAAAGGAGCTGCGGCGCCTGCTCCGGGACTTCGTTGGCATGTCACGCTCCTGTTTCGGTTGATTTGCTCGAAGGATGACTTCCGGCGCTAGTAGCGGTGGCTCATGCTTGGCAGGAACGGGCTCCGAATGGTGAACTTCTGACTGGCTCTGGTGCGACGAGCGCAACGACGGTTCATGGGCAAAGGAGTTGCGGCTCCAGCTCGAAGGCATGGTACACGCTCCTGTTTTGGTGGCTCGGACGACAGCTTCCGGTGCTTGTAGTGGTGGCTCGTGTTTGCTAGGAATGGGCTTCGGCCAACGGACTTCAGGTGCCTCTAGATGGCTCTGACTTCCAACTTTGAAAGGATGCAACTTCCCCAATATTATGCTAGGTGGAAAGGGGCGTCCGGTACCGGCTCTGCTTGGCTAGGTGATGGAAGACGGACGACGGAGGCTTGGCCTCTGGCTCGCGACAAACGCATGACGAAAGGCGTTAGAAGGCGGCGTAGCCTCCCTAACTCCAGAGCTTTCGCGCAGCCCAATCGTCTCTAGGCACCCGGCCCAACCCCGACGCTATCCGTACGCGGAACTTCCAGAATTTGGGCCTCCGCACCTCGGAGGTAGGTTCGAGCCTTAAGCAGTAAGTATCCACTAAACATGAGTTAATTTGGCAAAAATATCTACCATTAGTGCGGTTTGATCCCTGGTCTCTTCGTGGGAATTTGGTGCCGGCTGGCACTCAATGCTAGAAACTATCATGGCTTCTATAGTCTTAGACATTGTGTCAAGAAACTATCTTCCACAATGCAATTCTCTATTATGATGTCAAATGGTCCACTTGTCACTCTCACAAATTGTCTTGGTTAGTGTTGACATTTCTAACACGATCCAAATTAGGAAGGCGAAAGAAATGTATATGGTTTCTATCTAATCATGTTAGCTTGGATGTGGAGTTAATCTCACGATCCAATAAAGGCAGAGTTAGGCGGTGTTAGTTGTGGGGTGTAATCTTAGTATCATTATCCATAGTGGAGTTAATCTCACTAAGGATATGTACTCAAGGTATACCACTCATTTCTAGGCATTACCTACATACTAGTTTGTCACCCTAGCAATAACGCTCTAAGAAATGCGTGTATGGTATTCTTGATATGCCTTGATAAAGGATGAACATGATATCTGCAAGTGCACAGATAGAAATACCATTGTAGCACTTCACCGGGAGTCTATCCAGGTATAGTATTTATATTTTACCACAGGGAAGGGGAAGTCTATGGAAAGTAAGAGAGAGATAGGGATATCTAATGATTTAGTTAACTTGATAATTTACTTGAGATTCACTTGCAGTGGTATAATGCAGAGTAACCATATGTCTTCAACAATACTCATAACAGGATAAGTCACAAAGTAAAGATAAATGAATAAGTGATAACTATCCAAGTCTAAGATCATTGTATGCCACTAGTATCATATGAGCTATTAACATAATATAGAAAGAATATTCCTAAGTTACTCCTAATCATATGTCAATGAGTACTACAATTAGTGCAAATACATCTAGCTATTATGGTAAGGTTGCAATACATCTACACATGGTAAGCATTACCAATGACAATCAAGGACGAAACTTGATCATCACCGTAATTATGGCTCAACTTGGCCTATCATTCGGAGGGTGGACTCCAAAGGACTCAACAGGACTGTCACTCCCGCGATCTACTACACGTCCCGAAATGTAGGGTGCAATCGCAGGTAAACGTTGTATAAACACCACGTTTACACATTGCCTACCACGCACTAAGTGATCATCTAAGTGGATGCTATACGACTCCATGCATAAAATATAAGACAAACTTACTAAACTAGATATATAATCATAGCAAGCATGGATACATATCATTAAGAATATAATCATTAAGTAGGATAAAGTCATAGCAATTGTATTCCAACAAATATACTTACAAATTGGATACAAGAGAGAAGCCACGAGAAACTCTGCTCCCGCTACTTTTTGACTATCAGGAATCCAAGGCAAGCTTGACTTCCTCTAGAGCTAACTAGGTAGCTAACTACTTCTAATATGATGAACTAGGGCTTAAGATCTAGACTTGGTTGGACTTGGATGAGATTGAATCAGAACTGGATTGATCTGAGTTGATAATGAATTCAGAATGAATTAGGGTTTAGCCCTGGGGTCAGGTGATCTTCTTATATAGCCCTCGGCGATGAACAGGGACCCTTGGATCAAACCGACCTTGAACAACGGTATAGATACAACCTCAATGTCGGTGGTAAACCGCCATAGAAAGGAGAGACTGACAGGTGGGTCCCACCTGGCGGTCGCCATGGATCTTCCTGGCGATCGCCAGGATCCTGGTGCACAACTGAATCTCCTTCCTCCTGGTGTCTTCTGATGTCTTCTAGAATGTTTTAGTCCACTTTTTGGGTTGAGTTACTTCACGGTCAAGTCTTGTCATCGTATGAGATGTAAACTCTTAGGTTTCTCATCGTTCTTATCTGCTTTTATCTGTTCAGTCCCTGCAAAGTCATGGAATACCAAAACTCGTGGAAATATGTTAGTTAGACCCCTAGACTTATGTTGATATTCATCTTAAGCCCTTATTTCATGTTTAATTGGCTAATAATATTATGCTATAAGGCATACCAACAGTTAGCGTGAAGACTTGGTTTATTAGTTAGACTTGGTTTCTTGTGTTTTTTCTTTCTCTCTTCAATAAATACAGCACCACATCAGCAAAAAGCAATAAATAGAGGGATAATAAATGAGGATCAAAATTATGATAGAGTCCGCATTGTGAGTGCTCTTAGCTAACCAGCTGAGCACCTAGCTTTTGTTGCTCCCATTACTCGTGTTGTTATTCTGTGGCCTCTTTTTAGCAACCTTCAAACCATAACTCGGCAAATAATAAAATTTATGTATCAAGGGACTAGATGACCATACGTGCACATGTTTCGAGATATGATTCTTCAAGAGCTAATGCTCCCGAAGATTGACCTAGGTCCCCGGCTCCTTGAACACGGACGCTATCGAAGCTATGGCTCTCGATATCAGGTTGAGAACACCGCATCCTCTAGAAGCTAAAAACACGTATGGCTATCGGACGGATACACATCAAGTTATTTTTTTATAAATGCGCATATTCGCCCAAGGGCTTCAGAGACACACCAGCATAATGTTGTGCATTACTTATTTATGCATTATTGTGAATGAAAAATTAACACCTCTGTTAACTGTATGAAATGATGGGCACATGTAGCTTATATTCTAGTTGGGGAAAACCTAAGGGGTTGTGTCTTGTACCCCCTGTACGCATGAGTGCTCCTAGAGCTAAGGCTCCAGAAGGTGGATCGAAGCTAAGATTATCAAAAATGGGTCGAGGTGATGACTCTCTCGCACGCCTATGGGCTTCCTGAGCTAAGGATGGCAAATGATCGGGTTCGGGGTAATCCGCGGGTTTCGGGTCCCGCGGGTTCGGGTTTGGTGCGATTTTTCACCCAAACTTTTCGGGTTTGGGTTCGGGTTCGGTTTCGGGTTTGGGTTCGGGTTTAGTATTTCACCCGTGGATATCCAATGGATACCCAAAATAAATCATTTGGAATTAAAAATTATGTTTATAATATGTGAATAATAATGTGTTTACTTAAAGTATTAAGTTTATTCAAAGTTGACTCATGAAAATATTTATTATTTGTTGTCTCTTGTTTATACATGTGAATATATGTATATATATCCACGGGTAATCCACAGTTTTTGGGTTTCCATTCGGGTTTCGGGTATCCATTCGGGTTTAAAAACCCGCGGGTTTGGGTTTGGGTTTGGATTTCCACCCGAATCAGTTTTGGGTTTGGGTTTTGATTTCGGGTTTTTCGGTTTGGGTGCACGGAGACTCCACCCGATCCGAACTCGACCCGTTGCCATCCTTATCCGGAGCTACGGGCTCCGTAGGGTGGATCGAAGCTAAGATTATTAAAAATGGGTCAAGGTGGTGACTCCCCGCACGTCTATGGGCTTCCGGAGCTATGGGCTCCGGAGGGTGGATCGAAGCTAAGATTATCAAAAATGGGTCAAGATGATGACTCCCCGCACACCTATGGGCTTCAAGAACTAAGGGCTCTGAAAGGTGGATCAAAGCTAAGATTCTCGAAAATGGGTAGAGGTGATGACTCCCCGTGCGTGTGCATGCTTCCAGAGCTAAGGCCCCTGAAGGTGTAATGGAGCTAATGCTCCTAGAGGTGTATCGAAGCTAAGCCTCCCAAAAATGAGTTAAGATGATTTGATCTGCGTAAACGCTTAGCTCCTGAAAGCGGGGGACCTTGATCCTCCTAAGGATTCGCAACAGAAGGATTCCAAAGGGAAGGAGTGTCATCCCCCATTTCCGCACAACGGCCAAGAGGGGATGGCAATGGACGAGGCATTGTCTTATCTTGACATACCCTAAATTGTTGACCGATGCACGGGCTCCAAGAACTGATCCTATTTCAAAAGCATTTTCGTCTCCCCTGTGGTTGGCTATGCCAAGCACTAAGGTTACTGCAGACCTCATTGGACGCTAGGAGAATAGCTTGAATAACTCACGCTAATAAGCACTCGAGGGAGTCGTCACCCTCATTGGACTTGAAAAGAGCGACTCCTACCAGTCACGCTAAAGGCGCTCGAGGGAGTCGTCGCCCTCGTTCGATTTTAGAAAAGCGCCTTTGACCACTCATGCTAAAAGCGCTCGAGGGAGTCATCACCCTTGTTGGACTTCGAAAGAATGACTCCGACTACTCACGCTAAAGGCGCTCGAGGGAGTCATCACCCTCGTTCGTTTTCAAAAGAGCGACTCTAACCACTCGTCTAAAAGCGCTCGAGGGAGTCGTCTCCCTCATTGGAGTTCAGAAGAGCGACTCTGACCACTTGCAGCGCTTGAGGGAGTCGTCCCCTCATTCGATTTTGAAAGATTGACTCGACCACTCGCGCTAAAAGCGCTCGAGGGGGTCGTCACCCTCGTTTGACTTCAAAAGAATGACTTTGACTACTCACGCTAAAGGCGCTCAAGGGAGTCATCACCCTCGTTGGAGTTTGGAAGAGCGACTCCGACCACTCGCACTAAAGGCGCTCGAGGGAGTCGTCACCCTCGTTCGATTTTGGAAGATTGACTCCGACCACTTGAGCTAAAAGTGCTCGAGGGTTGCCCTCTTTCAACTTTGGAGGAGCAACTCTGACCACTTGCGCTAAAAGCGCTCGAGGGAATTGTCACCCTCGTTGGACTACAGAAGAGCAGCCCCAAAAGGCTTTGTTTGGCCGATCCACGAGCTGGAGGAATTTGGCCTCTGGTTGGCCGATCCACGAGCTAGAGGAATTGGCCTTTGTTTCAAGGGGCTCTTCGGCCTCCCTGCGCAAAGCCTCCCGGCGTAAGTCGTTTGGGAGGGTGCTTAGGGGACGCTTACACTTCCAAGTAGAACAAATGTCTCTACTCCACAAGATGCCGAGGGGAATCTTCATCATCATTAAATGTCGGAGCAATGACTTCAGTAGTACTAGTTTTCAGTTTTCAGCGCCCAGATTTCAGAAGGCAATTCCTTTCGCAGCTAAAGCTTCCTGATGGGCAGACCTTTGAAGGAGGCTAGGATGTTTCCTAGGCTAGGCAGACTGCCGAAGCCAAGGCTTTGGGTCCTAGGGCTATGCACTTCTCATGGCGCGCTGCATAGGTGACTGGCCCCCAAGACTTCTGGTTCCGACCAATTTTTGTAGGTGCGAAGCGCTGAAAGGTCCCTTGTGGTTTTTGGTAATTGAGTGTCAACATTAGGTGAAATAATATATGTGATTGAGATAATACACAGGAGATTAGTTCACGTGTGGTGACGCAATGAAGGAGCTTTATTGCATATGAAACATGACATGGAGTCATGTGACCAAGGTGGTGAAGATCAAGACAAGCCTTGGCTTGATGGACCGGTTGCAAGTGTGAAGGGCAAGTCGAGGCAGTGAAGCGATGGACCACGAGGCGGTGAAGCTTGGGCAAGACTTGGCGCCGACGGACCGACGCAACGGTGAAGAGCAAGTGAGGTCAAGATCGATGGACCAAGAAGGTCATGTGATGATATGAAGTGGATCATATCATTTGGTGATCGTGTTGGTGCATGTATTGCATCGGCACTTGGACTGCTCTTAGAGTGGAATACTGCTTTGATCTATTGTGAGTTGGATCAAGTAACCATGTGGGTTGTGTAGCCCTCCGAGTAAGCTTTTCATAGAGTCCAAGATCATCGAAAACGGAGTTCGGATGAAGGAGATATCGCCGTTTTACCGAGCAGTGGTCTGACCGGACGCGGTGACCGGACCCGCGACCGGAAGCATGCAGGATCGACCGGACGAACCGGTGTGTGGTTCCGGTCAAAGAAACAGAGAGCATGTTTTTCGTGGAGTAACCGGACGCATGCACCGGACTCGTGACCGGACGCATGTTTGCCTGACCGGACGCATGCGCAGGGGTTCTAAATTTGGCAGGTTGGGTTTGTCGGTTCTGACCGGACTCATCGACCGGACTCATGCATGAGTCCGGTCGGCGCGTCCCGATAGGCCCACAGAATTGCATGTTCCTCCCCAACAGCTCTATTTTGGCTTGTGGCTATAAATAGATGGGGTGGTCGGCCATGGCTGGTTGCTTAGCACCTTGGGGACTTTGTGTCCATGCTTGAGAGTGCTTGAGAGCCCTCCCACTCACTTGTGATTGATAGTGTTCATCCAAATCAAAGTGAGGAGTGATTCTAGTGCATTCGCGTTGAGAGATCGCATTTGTGGCACTAGGTGATCGTGTTGCAAGCCGGTGTGCTTGTTTCTCTTGGAGGTTGCCACCTCCTAGACGGCTTGGTGGCAAGAGACTTCGTGAAGCACGCAAAGGAGATTGTGCGGTGCTCCGGAGGAGTATTTGTGAGAGGTTCGTGCTCACCTCGCGGGGATCGCGAAGAGCGACACTACTAGAGCGTGTCGGTGAGTACCTCCCTTGTGCGTGTGGTGTCTTACGGTGCCTTGAGAGGCTCACTTAAGAGTGGTGTCTTGCGGTGCCTTGCGGGGCGTGCCTTGAGGGGCAAGTGATCGGAGAATCACACCGAAGAACCATCTAGGTGAAACACCAAAGGAACCACCCAAGGTGTTGGTCGACACAACGAGGAGTAGGAGGAAGTTGGCAAGCTTCCCGATACCTCGGTAAAAATCACCGGTGTCAACTTGTCTACTCTTCTCGGTGGTTTGCATTCTCCAAATCACAAGCTTCGTATTTACATTCATATATACCTTGTGCTTGTGCTTGTGGAGTAGCTCTTGCAATTACTAGCTTGTGTAGCTTATTAGTTGCTTTGCTTAGTTTGTGTAGCTAAGTAATTTGAGCCTTTCGGTTAGGCGTGTGTCGCCTTGTCCTTAGTGCATCTAGTGAGCTTAGGATTGGCTTTGTGCTTTTGCTTATTAGAATTGTGTAGGAGCTCACCCTTGTTTGAAGTACTAGTGCATAGGTTTATGTGACCTTGCAATAGAAACGGTTAGGAGCTCAAGCTAGGCTTATCACCTCATTTGCTTTGTGTAGGATCTTTTGTGAGGTGATTTAGAGTCATAGCTAGAGGAGTGAAGTCTTGGCTAAACGAATAGTTTCAATTCCGTATTATATTTGTTTAGCCGGCGCAATTAGTTTTAGTAAGGACTATTCACCCCCCTCTAGTCCCCATCTCGACCCTACAAGTGGTATCGGAGCCGTGGTCTCTCATTTAGTGGTCTTAACCGACCCGAGAGGATGGAAACTAGAGGGTTTGATGATGCTTGTTTGAGTGACACACATATTTTTGATGGCACACACTTTGCACGGTGGAAACACCATATTCTTGATGATTTGCGTGCCATGGGACCTATTGCTTGGTGGGTTGTCACAAAGCGTCTTGAACTTGTCGTTGATCCCAAAAATCTTGCTAGGTTTCAAAGGGAAATTATGGAACATGATTGTGATGCATTTTGTTATCTAACCAATGCTTTGAGTTGTGATATGCTTAGCAAGGTGAACCTCAAAGGATCCGCACATAAGTTGTGGGAATCCATCAAGAGCACCTTTGGTGATGCCTCTACATGGGATGATGGCGAATTTGAGGTCAAGGCACCAAAGAAGGTGACGCATGAGGATGTTGAGCAAGGTTGCTCCTCCTCATGGTCAAGTGAAAAGGATGAAAGACCTACCTCAAGTTCACTTGACAAGGATGATGATGGTGCATCAAGTGTTGCAAGTGATGATTCTACCTCAAGCACACTTGATAGCAATGATGATGGTTCATGCTCGGTTGATGATGCTACCACAAGCCCAACTACTACTTCGACACATTGTCTCATGTCACTAAGTGACACAAAGGTATCAAATGACAATGTGATTGATCATGTTGATTCTTATGATGAGCTTGTTAGTAGACTTGCTAGCATGACCATGTCTTTAGAAAATGAGAAAGCAAAAACATTGAACTTGGAAAATGAAATCTCTTTTCTAAAGAAAACATGTGAACAACAAGAGCATCTACTTTATGTTACTACTTGTTCACATGATGTGCTAAAATTGGCTCATGAGGGACTTAGTGTTACTCATGATAACTTGGTACAAGACCATGCTTTTCTCACTAAGAAGTTTTCAAATGAAAAATCTAAAACTAGTGAGAGCTCATCACTTGGGTCAATTGATCAATCACATATTTGTGCTAACCCTTGTGATGTAGGCAAGAAGCATGTATCCACCTCTTGTGATAATTCATTGGATATGCCATGTTCTTCTTCTTTAAATGATTGTTCTACTTCCATGTCTCGTGAGACTAACCTTTTGAAGGAGAACAATAAGCTTAAAAGAGAATTGAAGAACTTGCTTGCCAAGCTACAAAGGTGCTACAATTCACAAGTAACCTTTGAGCAAATATTGAAGACTCAAAGAAGCTATGGCAAGAGGCATGGACTTGGATTCAAGGGTGGATTGACCAAGGATGAAAGAAAGAAGAAAAGTAAAGAAGCCAAGAAGATAGAAAAGCTATCTCATGTCATGTGCTATCGGTGCCATGAAGTGGGACATCTTGCAAAGGCTTGCACAAATAAAGAAAAGCTCAAGTTGAAGCAACAAGAAGAGCTTCAACCGAAACCCCAAGATCAAGTCAAGATCAACCATGAAGATAAAGTTGATGACTTGAAGATGAAGAAGAAAACAAGAAGGGGTGGAAGAGCTTATGCAAGGCATCCAACTCACATCCAAGATGCCAAGATGATGAGCAAGATTCAAGCTAAGAAAATAAAGTTTGCTCACATCAAGTGCTTTGAATGTGGAGACATGAGACACTTTGCCTCGGAGTGTCCTAGCAAGCTTGAGAAGAAGGCTCAAGCAACTCATAAGAGGCAAGGCAAGAAGAAGCATCGAATGAGCAAGGAAGAATGGGCTCAACAAAAGAGAAGATGCTACTCATGCCGGGAAAGGGGACACATGGCTCATTCATGTCCCCTAGGTGATAATTCTAAGCCTATTTCAATTGATGATAATAATGTGCTTAGAAAGGATGACAATGGTACCTCATTGGTTGCTATTGCAAAACATCCCGCTACTCATACTAAGGCTTTGCCTAAGTATGTTGCACCTAACTTGAGAGGACCCAAACAAGTTTGGGTACCATCAAAAAGTGGATGATTGTTTGTAGGTACCATGACATTGGAGGCTTGATTCAATTGAGTTCACATTGTTCATCATTTTATTGGGTCAAGTATTGAATCTTATTGCTATTCTCATCCCAATGCCAAGTCATGACAAGTGAAGTCCAAGTGCTACAACATACAAGTGCTATATTTCAAGTTGTGGTGATTTATTAGAATATTTGAAGGCTTGCAAATTATCTATGATGAAGCTTGCTATTGGATGATCATGAACTATAAAGGTATACTCCTAGTTGATCACATATATTTGGGTGCATATGAGTTGATTGAATTGGATATATATGCATATGTTGCTTGCTATGAGATGCTTAAAAGGTTCAATTGCTTAGTAGTCAAATTTGAGTTGGTTTGAATAGATATGATCATGAGATGTTTTTTTAGTAAGTGGATTGAATGGATATATGTCTTGTGAAAGTATTCAAACAAGTTAGCATCAAGTTTAATTCAAATTGTTTGAAGCATAGCTCAATTGCTCAAATTTGTCCACAATACAAAATCTGAGTGAGCTGTGATCTTAATCATGTTTGGATGATCAAACCTTATTGGATTGGCTTAAAATTTGGTATGCATGCTCTATACTTATGGTAGAAGCTGCTGTAAAATTTTCGTGATGAAAAAGATAAGGGATACTTCGATTTTGGAGTGGAACTTGTCAACTATGTTGCAGCAGTTTTCAGCATGTGGTAGTGTGGGAAGATGTCAAATCTGGTAGCAATCTTGAAGATGTATGAAGCTAAAATTTTTTATGGCTGCTAGATGACTTAGTGTTGCACATCTCCACCAAATTTCATGGCGTTTCAACAAGTACATTGTGAGATATGGTTTATTCCTTGAGATGTACAAAATCTGCCAGAAAAAGTGACAAACATTGGATTGATCAAGGGTCACTTTGATTGAAAGGTCCTCAAGTTGGATTCATATTTATAAGTGTTTGAGGCACCTAAGTTTGGTTTTGAATTGAGTTAGAAGCATGACAAGCAATGAGTACGAAAGCCAATGATATGGGGGAGTGTACTTTGTACACCATTGGTACTCAAGTTGGAGATCAAGACCAAGCTCAAGATGGAGAGACAAGTTTGAGTTCAAATGATCATTGTATCTCTTCAAGAAAAAAAGAAAAGGACTTAAAGAAGAATCAAGATTACTCATCATATTAAGTCCATCACTTGGATCAATCAATCAAATTCAATTCAAGTGAGTGTCAAGAATAGTTCTTGGTGAGATCACTTCTCCCTAGAGAGGCGTGCCGCCCATGAGTGGGATTGACAAGTGGGATACTTAGAGGGCCAATGGAAGTGATGATCTAGGGATATTCAAGATGCTTAGTTGAAGCAATCAAAAGGATTGATCAAAGGAAAACAAGCAACACCTAAGTAGAGAGATAATTTATGCAAATTCAAATGATATTCTCTCATGCAAGCAAAGATCAAAAGAAGCAAGCCAACCACAACATGATAGTGCACTTGATCATTAGTGTTTATTAACTCATATGGGTGAAGCATGGAATTCATATTGATATATTTTGCCTTCACCAAGCTATTGAAATGGACTTCACATTGCTATTGCGGAGCAAAATTGAAATCATATTGACTATCCTCTACTCCAAGATAGCAAATGTATCATTGTATTGTGCATGGTCATTTCATCCCTGACTAGTATGCTTTGTTAGTGCATATAGTACATGCTTATTAGGATCATGGATGATAAATGAAAGTTCAAATTCATTGCTACCACTATTGCTTGAATGGTTATATGATCTAGTGGTTTGTATATGAATTTGTTCATGAGCTAGTGATCCCAAATACTTGATCTATTTTGGAATGCTATCAAGTAACAAGTACAACATTGGCAAGATAACCCTTCATGAGGTGTGAAGAAGCTTGTCATTGGACCAAACCGGACTTGGAAGCTAAGGCAATTCATTTTAGTTCAAGTCAACAAGAAAGAAGCTCATGGAAACAATCTAGTTCAAGAATTGGATACAATTGACAAATCTTTTTAAGTGGCTACCATATTGCAAGATATATCATATTCATTCACGTGGTACCTTGCTCACACTCAAGTGGTACTTAGTGTATCAATGATGGTTCCACAAGTGATCCTCAACCTTAAGTGATCAATTCGACTCAAGGAAGCTACCCTCAAGGACTCAAGTGGATTGACATATGCTTTGACATAGGGGGAGGTGCCCCACCTCAAGATCAAGGTCAAAGATACTACAAGTAACCTACATGTGGCATTTCTAGGTGGTTTTCATGCTTCTACATGTGAGAGTTACAAGTGGTGTCATTCCAACATATGGTGATGTCCATCAAAAATGAAGATTCAACAATCAACCATCTATCCCTAGTCACACCCTTTGTATCAAAAAGAGGCATACCCTTTATGGAAATTGATGACAAAGGGGAGAGATTGGAACAAAGATATGAACATGGGGAGAATGGAACATGGACATGGACCATGAGGGAGCAAGATTGAAGATTAGAGGAGGATCAAAATTCTTGGACAAAAAGAGAAGCACACAAGTTGGGGAGCAAGCTCATGAACTTGATTGATTGCATTTGATATGTGCATATTCATGTGCTTGCTTGCATTTGCATAAGTTTTTAAAATTTTATATGCAATGCTTGTGTGGTGCATGCTAGTTATAGAACTTGCTTGATGATATGGTAACTAGCATGCATAGGTTGTAGCTAGACATATATATGTTTTCACATGAATCAAGTGTCATTACATATAATGTTGATCTTACATGGTATCTTGAGTTTTGATGTATGTCTAGTTACATGGATGATGCTAAGGATGAACTTCAAATGTGCAACTCCGATTGGTATCATGCTTCAAAGGTTTATCCTACATACCTTAGCATCACTTTGTAGTGTTAACCCTCCCAAAATTTTCATATTTATGTATGTGTGCAAACCTTGAATTCAAATCAATTGGGCATACATATAGGGGGAGTTACCACTACCAAGTAGGGTTTTATAGTGCTTATCCAAATCTTGACATTGAGCTTAAATGTTGGATAAGTGACATAAAATCTAAACCAAGTTAGCAATTTATACTTGTATGAAGTGCTAGCTTGGAATTAAATCTTCAATTTCCATATCTTTGTAGTGTTGCCATCAATTACCAAAAAGGGGGAGATTGAAAGGTCCCTTGTGGTTTTTGGTAATTGAGTGTCAACATTAGGTGAACTAATATGTGTGATTGAGATAATACACGGGGAGATTAGTTCACTTGTGGTGACGCAATGAAGGAGCTTTATTGCATATGAAACATGACATGGAGTCATGTGACCAAGGTGGTGAAGATCAAGACAAGGCTTGGCTTGATGGACCGGTTGCAAGTGTGAAGGGGGCAAGTCGAGGCGGTGAAGCGATGGACCGCGGGCGGTGAAGCTTGGGCAAGACTTGGCGCCCGACGGACCGACGCAATGGTGAAAGAGCAAGTGAGGTCAAGATCGATGGACCAAGAAGGTCATGTGATGATATGAAGTGGATCATATCATTTGGTGATCGTGTTGGTGCATGTATTGCATCGGCACTTGGAGATGGAGCGGAATGGAAATGCGCAAGGCAAAGGTATAACCTATAGGACATTTCATTTCGCCGGTCATTGGTGCTTAGAAAGTTTATGACCGGATTTAGGATAGATGGCCGTACTATCAAGAGGGGCAAATTTGTTTGCATATCGGTCATCTAGTGCCACTTGAGCGATCTAACTTTGCGATGTGTTAGGATCGAGTGGGGTGGTAAGAGCAAGAGAAAATCCTTTGAAAATGATTGTGAAAATGCTAACACACATGCACATGGTGTTGTACACTTGGTGGTGTTGGCACATTTGCAGAGGAGAAGTTGTTTCGGTGTTTCTCGGACACTTGGACTGCTCTTAGAGTGGAATACTGCTTTGATCTACTGTGAGTTGGATCAAGTAACCATGTGGGTTGTGTAGCCCTCTGAGTAAGCTTTTCATAGAGTCCAAGATCATCGCAAAACGGAGTTCGGATGAAGGAGATATCGCCGTTTTACCGAGTAGTGGTCTGGCCGGACCCGGTGGCCGGACCCGCGACCGGAAGCATGCGGGGATCGGCCGGATGCACCGGTGTGTGGTTCGGTCAAAGAAACAGAGAGCATGTTTTTCGTGGAGTAACCGGACGCATGCACCGGACTCGTGACCGGGACGCATGTTTGCGGACCGGACGCATGCGCGGGTTCTAAATTTGGCGGGTTGGGTTTGTCGGTTCGACCGGACTCATCGACCGGGACTCATGCATGAGTCCGGCCGGGCGCATCGATCGGCCGCCGAATTGCATGTTCCTCCCCAACGGCTCTATTTTGGCTTGTGGCTATAAATAGATGGGGTGGTCGGCCATGGCTGGTTGCTTAGCACCTTGGGGACTTTGTGTCCATGCTTGAGAGTGCTTGAGAGCCCTCCCACTCACTTATGATTGATAGTGTTCATCCAAATCAAAGTGAGGAGTGATTCTAGTGCATTCGCGTTGAGAGATCGCATTTGTGGCACTAGGTGATCGTGTTGCAAGCCGGTGTGCTTGTTTCTCTTGGAGGTTGCCACCTCCTAGACGGCTTGGTGGCAAGAGACTTCGTGAAGCACGCAAAGGAGATTGTGCGGTGCTCCGGAGGAGTATTTGTGAGAGGTTCGTGCTCACCTCGCGGGGGATCGCGGCGACACTACTAGAGCGTGTCGGTGAGTACCTCCCTTGTGCGTGTGGTGTCTTGCGGTGCCTTGAGAGGCTCACTTGAGAGTGGTGTCTTGCGGTGCCTTGCGGGGCGTGTCTTGAGGGGCAAGTGATCGAAGAATCACACCGAAGAACCATCTAGGTGAAACACCAAAGGAACCACCCAAGGTGTTGGTCGACACAACGAGGAGTAGGAGGAAGTTGGCAAGCTTCCCGATACCTCGGTAAAAATCACCGGTGTCAACTTGTCTACTCTTCTCGGTGGTTTGCATTCTCCAAATCACAAGCCGTATTTACATTCATATATACCTTGTGCTTGTGCTTGTGGAGTAGCTCTTGCAATTACCGACTTGTGTAGCTTATTAGTTGCTTTGCTTAGTTTGTGTAGCTAAGTAATTTGAGCCTTTGGGTTAGGCGTGTGTCGCCTTGTCCTTAGTGCATCTAGTGAGCTTAGGATTGGCTTTGTGCTTTTGCTCATTAGAATTGTGTAGGAGCTCACCCTTGTTTGAAGTACTAGTGCATAGGTTTATGTGACCTTGCAATAGAAACGGTTAGGAGCTCAAGCTAGGCTTATCACCTCATTTGCTTTGTGTAGGATCTTTTGTGAGGTGATTTAGAGTCATAGCTAGAGGGGTGAAGTCTTGGCTAAACGAATAGTTTCAATTCCGTATTATATTTGTTTAGCCGGGCGCAATTAGTTTTAGTAAGGACTATTCACCCCCCTCTAGTCCCCATCTCGACCCTACACGCGCGGACTTCGATGTCAATGTAGCTTCGGAGTCATGGTGCAGCTTGAAATCCCGACCTTTGAAGCTAGGCTTCCGACTCTAATGGCGGTGCAACGGTGGACCCTAATGCTTCTCGTGACGATGGCTTCTAGAAGGATTGACCCTTGGCCTTCAACGACCAAAGGCACATGGGGCAAGCGACGAGCCTGTTGGGAGATGCTCTCTGAGGAGGGTCCCGATGGCGCCCCCACCTAGGCCCAGCCGGGGAGAGCTGTCTCTCGGACAGAAAACCACCAACAGAGGGGAAGATAACAACTCACTACCAGCCTCCAAAAGGCTGGAAAGACGGTAGGCGTTCGTTGGAAGGTGGTCAGGCTTCGAAAAGACATACTCTGGAGGCCATTGATGGAAGGGAAGATGACGACCAGCCTCCGAAAGGCTAGACAACTGGCAAGTTGTCATTGGAACGCAGGAGGCCAGGCTCCAGAAGAACCAACTCTAGAAGCTCGACGAACGAAGGAAGGAAAAACGGAACAACCTTTGATCAGCTTCCGGAAAGTACGTTGCACTGGTGGCCAGAGCGCCTCCTGAACAAAGACCAGAAGAGGGGACCAGGGAAGGCCTATATGGATGTTCCCTTCTCCGGAAGGAGAAGAAGCAAAGAGACCGGTGCCAACGACAAGCTTCTGCAACGAGCTTCGCGTATCAGATTTTCGAATGAGTGTGGAGGCGGTCTCCCGAAGGTAGCGTACGTCGCGACATATGATCCGAGAAGAGGGCTTCTGGCCTCCATTAAAGCCAAAGAAAGTGCACCCTAAAGGCGTCCGCAATGGTAATAGCCAGTGTTAGCTACGTAGTCAACTGATGTGGAGGAGAGAGACAACAACAAAGACTACTAAATATGTCCCAAATTATAAGACGTTTTGGCTACGTTTGTTTTACTATGTATCTAGACATAGTGTACATCTATGTGCATGATAAATACTCTCTAAATACAATGTATCTAGAAAAGCCAAAACGTCTTATAATTTGGAACGGAGGGAGTATTTTATATTATTAGACCTACATGCTCTTCTCACATGTTCTTGGGCTACGTGAAATAGCCTAGATATTTACATGTAGTTAGTGACTACTCTCTACTATTTTTTACTTGCCACGTTATATCTAGATAGCTAAATAGCTAACTATTGCGGACGATATAATAGGCATGGGTTCTCCAATGAGGCCTACAGAGAAATCAAGAACAGGCACCTATAAACATTGGGGGAGAATTGACCATCGTACATGAGCAGGTCAAATGGACATGCATGCTACAGTATCTATTATTGACGGGCCTTCTAATTGCAGAGGAAAAGAACGTATAAGAAAAGAAATATATGAAGCCGGGTATGAAATATTATCCATTATCTAAAAAATCTCATACAATTAAACCATTTCTCTACAACATAAAAAGAACAAAAGGAAGACTGCCATTTGGTGCGGTAAAAATTTTGCCTCACCTTTCACCCCCTTCGTGCGATCCCGCACCCTCTTCCCATGCCTCTCCTCACACATGCAATCTATATTTGGCAACACCCAATCAGCGAAAGCATGCCAATTATATTAGGCAACCACCCAATCTCCTCACACATACGATTTATATTAGGCAACCACCCAATCTTTTGATCCCGTGTCCATGCGGTTTCCTTCCCTGCTCGATCTCTACTCCGTACCTCACGACCACGATGCCCACACCTCCCGTGCCCGGCCAAACGTGCTCGCTCCCTTCCCCGTGCGCGCTCCCCCCACACGAGATCCCGCTCACTCCTCCCGTTCCTCGTCTTTGCCGGCGACATCAAGGCCACCCGGGTTGACTCCACCCACGGACGGACTTGGATCACGTGCAAGACGAAGTCGGTCCCGGCCATTGGTGGGTGCGTGCGGGACGTCAAGCCTAAGATTCATGGCACGACGGCGGCATAGGTTCGAAATGTGCGGTGTCGGTAATGACCTCCTCGTCTGCGGCTCAAGGTCCCGGTGCGGGGTTAAATTGGTGGAGGCGGGGAGGGCGTGGTTCCACTCTTGAGATGTTGCCCCTCATCCGCCTCCTTTTGCGATGCCGATTTCTACTTTGAGTTAGATTTATGACTTTTGCATTTGCTTGTTAGATTACTATCATCAAACGTTGGCTTCATGTTGCATATTTCGTCCCATCTCGGTTGATGACAAAACTATGTGTTGCGAGTTGCATACCTTTTGTTTGATATAATGCCCATGCGAGACGATATGACCGGCGCTTACTATCCTTTCATTCATCAAAAGTTTGCTTGCAACACTCATTTGTTTGTTGATTGGATTTGAGATTTGTATCTTCTGTTGATTAAAGAACAAGTTCATGTTATTTTTAGTGTTATCTTTCAAATAACACACATAAAATATTTGTCCATAGTGAACTATTTCCTACTCCTCTCAAATACTAAGTTACTGAAGAAATAGCCAACAACGGCTCAGTTTCTTAATATATTGAAAACATCATCTATACATTTAATAGAGGAAATACCAAATGCACTTTCCAGTCGGTGTGTTTGCAAATCATGAGGTGGTCTGCGAAGTATAATGAATTTGCTTTAATCAGAAACAATTGCATTTCGAACTCACCAGCACAATTTAACAAAAATACGGGTTGTGCCAAAGCTAGGTAGAACACTACCCTGGTTTTCGTGTCCTGGACTTGAGATGCAATTCACAGAAGTTGCTCACAAAATATAATGTTGAACAACTGTTGGTGATTAGCAAAAGTGAAAAATATCTGAGACAAATAACTTTAGAAGATATTTGTTTGGCTTACAAATTTTGTAGCTCGGTCCCATTTGCAGGCTATTAGATTTAAGGATGATTTGAAATCATCCTTTTGTGTATGATTATATGCTTTCAGTTAATTCCCCTGTATGTATCTCTGAACTTTTTAAAATTAATGAAATCCTAACTGTGGGGAACTCCCCACGGTCTTTTTTGGTCAAAAAAATTAACTTTACAAGACAAGTAACTGAGACAATTGTTGTTGGCAAATAACGCATCGTGTTTGCTTACTTCCTCTTTTTGTTGTTTCTTATTAATACTACTAGGTTTTGGTTGAGACCAGGAAATCAATTAGTGCCATTGTGAAAGCCAGTTCAAGAACAATACTCTGCTCGTGAAGGTATCATTCCCTTATTTCCTACATTTGTTTAACCAGTCCATGAAAGATTACATGAAAAATCATTCCCCTACAAAAACCAGAAGGCTACATGAAAATTGAGGTGCTCCCTTCTGGGCTTCTTAACCCGTCCAGGTTATCATTTTTTTTATTGTATTTTGTCGTATTGTTTTTTTAAAAAAATTAGTAGGACTTTCTTCTAAATGTATTCCTCTATGTGAAGACTATTTGCAACAATATACACGGTGATGTTATATACACAATACATGCAAAATGTAAAATCATTTGTATATGTGCGATTGTAATCGATTGGATTAAATGTCACTTTAATATCATTGTTTAATTTTACAAAGATTGTTATCTTATCCTGCGATCCATATTTTTTTTATATAAAATTATGTTATCCCTGTAGTAACGCATACGGGCATTTAACTAGTTATGATAAATATCCAAAAGTCTGTATTAGTTCCTATTTACGACTTGGCAAGAACTTCAAATCACCAAACTCCTCAAAAAGGAAAAGGTAAATCCATGTCGGCCGTATCGGGCCCATTTGTCCATCACCCAGCCCAAGCACACGCACACCTAGCCCAAGCGGAGAAGAAGAAGACACGCACGCGAGCGCCCTGTTGCCCGGCGGCCGTCGGCGAACGCGATGCCGTCTCCATCTCCGCCGCCGCCAGTGCTGCCGATCTCGGAGCACGAGGACGAGATAGTCGCCGCGGTGGACGCAAACCCTGTGGTTGTGGTCATCGGCGAGACCGGCTCAGGCAAGAGCACTCAGCTCTCCCAGATCCTCCACCGCCGCGGATACACCCGTCGGGGCGCCATCGCCGTCACCCAGCCCCGCCGCGTCGCTGCGGTCTCCGTTTCCAGGTTCCTCTTCTCATTACCTTTCTTGCTCTATCACGTGCGCGAGGCATGCCTTTTGCTGTGTGGGTGGGTAGCAGTTGGGCGGGTAGTTGGAAGGGTTTATGAATTGGGATTGGAACTGGAACTGGCTTTACAACATTTTATAAAGGAGACTCCTCGTAGGATTCAATTGACACCTAAATGGCCTGGTAACTATCCGAAATCTCATCATGCTGTGAGTGGAGTGGAGCTCCTTGTTGGATACCCCATTGATTTTTTTTTTCAAAATTATCGTCAGGAAATAAACTAAACTTAGAAAGAACTATTGTGTGAGGATTCATTAGTAGTTCCACTGGTTGACCAACTACTACCGAATCTTGATTTTTCTGAATGGGTTTCTTCCTGGTTGATTAGCTATCCATTCTCAATTCGACTGCATGGGTTTCTGTTTTAGTTTTTTAATTATTACTCACTGTCGAGAGTTATTTCAGTTACTATTGTTGTTAAAACTACAAAACATGTATGCAACTGTTTCTGTGAGTAAGAGCACTTCTTTATTATTTCGCAGAAGAGTAGCTCAAGAGCTTGGTGTTCCACTTGGGGATGAAGTTGGTTATGCAATCCGATTTGAGGACAGAACTTCAGAAAGAACATGCATAAAGTAAGCCTCTGAAAAATTGGATAGCTTGAATTTCTTCTAATCTTGGTACAGTAATGTACCAAGCTCAATAACCACTGGAGGTGCAACAACAACAACAACAACAACAACAACAACATAGCCTTTAGTCCCAAGCTAGTTGGGGTAGGCTAGAGATGAAACCCATATGAAACATTACAAAAGAACGTAAAAAGGCACAAGACAAAAGGATAAAGATAGGGTAGATAGAAAAGGAAACAAAGTCATGGTTCAGGCACGTTGATAGCTAGCCTCCAAGCGCTCCTGTCCAAAGCTAAATCCTTGGAGATATTCCACTCCTTAAGGTCTCTCTTAACCGCCTCGTCCCAAGTCAGTCTAGGTCGACCTCTACCGCTCTTTACATTATCTACCCGCTCTAGAACTCCACTACGCACCGGCGCCTCGGGAGGCCTCCGTTGAACATGTCCAAACCATCTCAACCGATGTTGAATCAATTTCTCCTCGATAGGAGCCACCTTGACCCTATCCCGAATATCTTCATTCCGAACTCTATCCCTTCTAGTATGCCCGCAAAACCAACGCAACATACGCATCTCAGTCACGCTTAGCTGTTGGACATGTCGACTGGAGGTGCACTGATGCTTAAATTCGTGGATTTAAATTCTTATCGGTGTTTCTACAGGTATCTCACAGACGGTGTTCTTCTTCGTGAAAGTCTTTCAAATCCCGAGTTGAAGCAATACTCAGTGATCATACTGGATGAAGCTCACGAGCGTAGTTTGAACACGTATGGTGATTTATATCTGAATTATTTCTACCTGAGTCAATCTGAAACTAGCTTGGTAACATGTTTCTTTATATATATGTTCATGCACACTATTTTCCAATCCGTTTACTTGACAATCGTGTCAGCTACTATAATATGGACACATGTCTTAAAGTTTAAATGTATTATTGTACCGTTAGCATGTCATATACTCTGTTTTCTTATTTGCTACACATTACAAATACATATGATTCTTATAGATAAAAGGTTTAGGGTCTGTCAGATCATTTGGCGCACCTACTAATCTTTGTCGTAGCAGTTCTTGTCTTGCTGTGTAGCATGTACATGTGACAATATGGGATTACAATATCCCTTACTACCAAATATACTTTAATATCGCCCGCGGTTGTAGTGGGAGTATTGAAGAAGGTCAGACTGGAGAAGAAACCGAAGGCTAACATGTAGTTCTAGGATGATCATAGATATTCAGTGTTGCTCTCTCCTTTTTAAAGTTGAGTGGTGTTACAGGGGATTGTATGTGTAGGTGTTAATGCAAACTGTTTGCATGGGCTCATTTTAATACTTATTATTATCTGGTTATACCATTACAGTGACATCCTTTTAGGTTTGATGAAAAGATTGATCAAGGACCGAGCTTCAGATTTAAAAGTTCTAATCACCTCTGCGACTCTTGATGGTTTAAAAGTTTCGAAGTTCTTCTCAGGATGCCCTGTGTTAAACATACCTGGAACTTTGTTCCCTGTGGAGAAATTTTACAGCACTGAACGCCCAACAAATTATATAGAATCTTCACTCAGAACAGCTATAGGTAAGAAGCATTTTTTTGGTAACCTTTTGCAGTTTTAAGCTTTTGGGATTTGGTCATGCCAATATTATTAGTGCATCTTTTTCCTGCTTTCGCTTTGCATTAGTCAGAAACTTAATAATATTTACCAATAGAGTTATAGTTAGAGAGATAATATATCTGACAAAAGTCTCGGGTTGTTTTGTCATGTGGCCTGAATAAGAGTGGTCATTACAGTGGTAAGAAGGAAACTGGGTTGCTGCCCTTGAAGTCCTTCACACTGGACACTCTTTACTATGGATTTGTTTGACATGGAGGAAAGAGTCAAGGAAGAAATTCTCTTTATTGCTTGACAGCTGAGTATAAAATGTGGAATAGCATTAGTGCATTTCAAATATTAGGGTACTCCTGATACTTTCCTGACAATTAGGTACTTTCTTCCTTTTTAGCATTATATTTTGGAAACCTTGAAAAAAATCTGAATTATGCATATGTAGTGTTTGATCTTTGGCTCGTTGCACATGGTTATGATATGCACATCTCCTGTGTATTCGATAGAAATAGAGGAAGTTTTAACGAGACTATGATTCAAAGTCTCATACCTCTTTTCTGATACCACATATGGGAATATTATAGTTAGTTTTTTTTTGTTTTGTTAAATTTTTAAGTTATGCACTTTTTTGTACCTTAAACTTTTTAAAATTTCATTTCTTTTACTAACGAAACAGAAAATGTTTGTTGTCAGATATTCACGCCAAGGAACCTCCTGGGGATGTCTTAATATTTATGACAGGAAAGGTCAGTACCTCAAGATCTGCCATTGTTTATTTCTTTTTTCCTTTCTCGTTTTGCAATCTGTAAGTATATTCTGTAGTTCGTGCCAATTACCACGGCCTGGAATTGGATCAAATATATTTCCTTGTATTAACAATGTAATTTCTAGTTTCTTTATTTAAACGTAGTTTTGTGATCAATGTAGGAATTTATATTTTTTAGCTGTATACCCTGTCCCGAAATAAGTTAATTTGTAGCGCATCTCCAACCAAATAGTATGGAGGGGGAAAAGACCAAAATTGTTGTTGCACCAGAGTGGTAGTGACCTTTTGCTTGACCAAGACCAATTTAATTGTTGTTACACCTGAGTGAAGGATTGAGGGTCATAAATGTGTGCTTTTTTTTTGCTCGAGGAGTCAGTGGGGGCGAGTCTAAAAATCAACTCTTTGTGGGACAAATATTTTTTCTACAAATCAGTTTGTTTTTGTTGGATTGATGTGTGGAAACCTATATTGTATTATTTTATGTAAACTGATAAAGGTAACTGTCATTGGTACTTACTATGTGTATTCTTTATGCAGCTCCCCTTTCGAGTAGTGTCTATTCTTTTTTCTTTATTAAATATGTTGACTGCTTATGCTGAATTGTGATTATTTGAGATTGTCGCAGGATGATATTGACAAGATGGTCTCAAAATTGGAGGAAAAAATTCAAAATCTTGAGGAAGGCTCCTGCATTGATGCTCTTGTCCTTCCTCTTCATGGTTCTTTGCCACCTGAGCTGCAGGTAAGTTCCTAGCCTATTCATTTGATTTGCTCCTCTTAGCTTTCAAACCAATCTAGTCATACAGGATAAATACTGTACCTTTTATTTTGTTTTATTTGATAGCTCTGCAATCCTTCACTTTTGTTTCTCTTTCTTGCTTAACATTTCATGCCCTGCAGAATTTCTGATTTTTTTACTTCTCATATAGGTTAGGGTATTTGCTCCTGCACCTCCAAACTGCCGGCGCTTCATTGTTGCAACAAATGTTGCTGAAACTTCGCTGACTGTAGATGGTGTCGTGTAAGAAGCAAACATAATCAGTTGAGAAGCATGTGCTTTTTGTTTCCATCTTCAGATTCTAGTTCCTGTATTGAAATGGAGTGAACATTGCAATCGGGCTTGTTTGTGACTAAGCATGAAAAATAATATGCTAGCAATAGAATGGAGTGACATGAACTACTCTGCTAATATAATAAGAAATGCTGACATATTTTCTTTATTATTATTTACTTATTTGGAATAAAGATATGTTTATCTAAAACATCACTCATTTATCTGTGAAGACATTAATGATTAATTTCATACAACTCATTCCACTTTATCAACATTGCTAGTTATATTTATAAATCAAGTAAGCTGTTGCAACCTGAAAATTGTGTCACTGTCTAAAGTACATATAGTTTAATTTCAAAATTTACTTGAAGGACTTGTGAGTGCATGTAGAACTGTTTAAAGTTGATGCAGCATACTTGTTAATGTGATTTGTTTTTGTTTATACGTAATAGCTGAGTACTACTTTTCGGTTAGTTCTCCAACAGTTTGATGTCTACAGACCCAGGTGGAACTAAAATCTTAGATATTTTTATCATTATCAAATCAACCTGGGCTCTATATGGCATTTCGGAGTCACCGAAGATATTTTACTTTCTAATAGCTTGGATAGTGTGGAGTAACTTAAATTTCTTCACTTAAGGTCCCCTCACTAGTAAATATTTTAAAACAGAATTTTGCATTAACATGATAGTTTTTTTTATGAAAGGAGGGGCTGTAAAACTAGAAATATGATAATCAGGATCCATGAAGTGATACAGGAAACTTTAGCTGTTGACATATAGGAGAGAGCAACTGCCCAACTGTGACTATCAAGCTTCGTATTTTTTCTTGCAATGTTGTTGAAAACTTAAAGTTGCTGTATATTTTTTCCCCTGAGGTGTTCTGTTTTTCTAAGTTTGCAGTTTGCACAAATATATTAACAATACAATTTCTTATTTCTTTAGGTTCGTGATTGATTGTGGTTATGTAAAGCAGCGCCAATACAATCCATCAAGTGGAATGTATTCACTTGATGTAGTCCAAATCAGCAGGTATATAATTTGGTACTTGCAGTCTCTCTTTTTTTATGCACTTGTTCACTAGCACATTACTTCCATTTCATATGTCTAGTTTTGGATGCTAACCTGTACTGATAATTTTATTGAACAACTAGAGTGCAGGCTGATCAGCGAGCAGGGCGAGCTGGAAGAACTCGGCCGGGCAAGTGCTATAGGCTATACCCAATTTCCATATATCAGAATGAGTTTCTTGAGGCAACAGTTCCTGAAATTCAACGCTCTTCTCTTGCTGGAAGTGTTCTGTATCTGAAATCGTTAAATCTTCCAGACATCAACATACTGAAGTTTGATTTTCTAGATCCACCATCACGTAAGATAAAATTTCTGATTCTTATTGTTTCAGTTGTTCTTCTGGACCTGCCCATAATGCATCTAATTGTTGTCTAGTTACTTACTATGTGCAGAGTTCGATGGCTAATTTGTACTTACTGTTTTCTAAAGCACTGCAAAATTATGTTATTACTATGAAGTCCGGTGAAGAAACTACTTTTGTGACGACTCTACTCATGTCACTTTTGAATTGTTATGGGCTGGTTAGGGGAGGGAATCTCTTGGAGGTTCTAGTTGTGATGGCTGTATGATGGGGCGATGGGCTTCGTTGCTGGATACTTGTGATGGTTTGCCCAGCCTTGGTGAATATTGGCGGTGGCTTCACCTTGGACAGGGGCTGGTGGCAGCGGAAAGGAGTGTGAGAGACAGAGGGAACTTTGAGGAAAACCCACTTTTCTGGCTAATCCATATGGATACATCTAAAATATGGGTTTTGTTTTATAGATATGATCCATCCTGTTTAATTCAATTCAAGCTGTAGTCGCAAGCCTATCTCTTATTCTCCAGTACTGATAGCTTGTTGGTGGCCCTGAATTGGAGGGGTATGGAGGTTGCAGCATGCCAGCCGCACCCTCCGGTTGCTGCAACACGTAGGTGGTGGCTACTGCCTCTGGGTTGGGCTGAGGTGCTGGGCTGCTTGGCCCATGGGCATTATACCAATAAAATGAATGTGCAAAACTGTACTTCCAAAAGATATAAATAGCCAAAAGGGGAGCTATTTCGTGCCTTGAAATAAATACAATCGATTTTTTTTTTGACTTCTACCAGCTTTTTAAATTCACAAATGGTTTGCAGGTGAGTCATTAGAAGATGCTTTAAGGCAATTATACCTCATTGATGCAATTAATGAAAATGGGCAAATAACAGATATTGGACGAGTTATGGCAGGTATACCAAGCCTGTCTTGTTTCCATAAATTAAATGGTTCAAAGCCTTCTTCAGCTATTATTTGCAGACTTTTTTTGTCCTTTTAACCTGGAATGTGGGCAAATATGATATAAAATATTCCTCTACTTTGAAGGATGAAACCGTATAAGTTGTGCTTGTCATGAGTTTTTTGTATACCTGTATCAATTCTCTGCAGTTCCAGTTCCAGTTTTTGCCTTTAGTATTGTGTACTTGAATCCTTACTGATTGAGCAACAGGGGACCACCTGGGGTTTATACCTTGCAACGTTAACATACCTTGAATTCTTTACGTACGTCTCAAACATAATGCAATTTATATTATTATTGCTGTTTAATGAGTAATTCCAGTATTCCACACATCAATGTAGTATTAATCAGAAACATGTCATTGCCCTCGGCCCCCTCTCTTGTGAAAGGGTGATTGCTTTATGAGCATAGTGATGGGGTATTAATAGTATTATTACTATTACTATTATACAATTTTCACATTACAGTTCTTAGCTGTTCTGTGGCTCCCTCAGCCCCTTGTTTGGACTGTACAGTTTCTGCTTTTGTTTTTTAATAAAATCTCACAGTGGGGGCCTCCGCTGCTGTATTTGTCACTAAAAAAAAGTAGTTGGTTCAATTGCCTCCTTGCATCTGGTAATATGCTACAGTTCTTGTAGCACAATGGAATCACGAATAGTAGGTGACAGACTTCGACAATAAACTGCATGCATCTGGTAATATGCTACAGTTCTTGTAGCACAATGGAATCACGAATAGTAGGTGACAGACTTCGACAATAAACTGCACATAGGATCACGATTTAGGGATCCTAAAAGGAGCATTTAATTGTGGTTGTGTGAGTAAAGTTTAATTTAGCAGTGAGCGAACATTTATGTGAAGTAGTTGTAGAATGTTTATATTTTCTCTGATGTGCAATTAGGCACAACATAAGCTTTTATTTGAGTTTTTAATTGTGAAAATGCTGGTGACACCTCAGTTACCAAGGAACCAAACTTATACTGTTTATGGCCCTGTTTGTTTCTGCTTATAATCATCACCATGGGGATTTTTTCAATCCTCGATTGTGCTAGTTCATGAAGTGGCAGTGAAGAAATCAGAAATAATTGAAGCGTTTGGTGGGATTCTCGCTTTTGCACCGAGAATCTGATTATAAGCGGAAACAAACAGGGCCGATATGGGATAAGTTTACTTGGGCCCACTCACTTTTGAATCTCCTAATTTGGTTGTCTAAGAATATATTTTGTACAGAGCTCCCTCTTGAACCGTCTCTTTCAAGGACCTTGATTGAAGCAAATGAATTGGGATGCCTGTCTCAGGCATTAACTGTTGCTTCTATTTTGTCAGCAGAAATCACATTGCGATCAGCTAGGTGACACCGCCTCCCTCCCTCTCATCTCATCCACTTCCTCTGTAAATAAAATTCATGTGTAATGATATGAAACCTGGACTTCTACAGCAAGGACATGGATGGAAAGAGGAAAAGGAAGGAGCTTCCTGATGGTTCTGGCTGGGGTGACCATATACAATTGCTTCAGATATTCGAAAGCTGGGACCAATCTGGCTATGATCCAAAATGGTGCTCTGATCATGATTTGCAGGTGACTGAAAAGAACATGTTTCTAATATGTTTAATAAACAAGACTTGTGCTAGCGGAGTTAGTAAAAAGTAGATGCAATCATCTTCATTTACTCTAGACAAGGAACAAAAGAATCACCTGAGTTTTCCACAAAATACCCTCGTGATTGTCATTGTGTGGTTTCATGATGTAAATCATGCCCATAACTTTCATAACTTCTTACTGTATATTCTTGTTTGTGACTTTTGCCCATGCTCCTTCAGTTTTCCAGTCATATTATGATCTACTACTTACAGTTACCATAGATAATTGTGAGCTTTAAAATTTTAAATCCAGTAATGCAGCAAGTTAAAACACTGGTAACCATATTTGTATAATTGTATGCTTGCATTTACCGAAGGATAATGGCCCAGCTTTATGAAACGAGTTAATCGCATTTTTGCATCAAATATATATGTTTTGAAGACATTAGTTCTATTTTATCGCTTTATATGTATTAATATTGGTCATCTTTTGCAGGTGCGGAGTATGAAATTGAGCAAAGATGTGAGGAACCAACTATGTCAGATTATTAAAAAAATTGCAAAAGGTCGATTAAAGCTTTTTATTTTATCTTCAATCCTTAAATCAATGATAAAGCAGATCCCTTCCAAAGATCAGTGAAGTGCAAGTGGTGACACTAGTCGTCAGCTAGCTTAGTTCATTTTCATCCCACTTTTGTTGCATTGAAGTCTGGATTAGTCCAACTAAATGAGTTTGGATCGCCCACTTATCCAGAGGAAGTGCAACTTGCATGCGTAGTTTTGGAAGTGTTTTAAGCTGTTTCAGTTTTGATAGGAACGCATAGAAAGCATTTCTTCATGTGCCTGGACCATGAATAGGCATTAAATCCCCTATTAATATCATTGTTGCCATCTATATATTAGTTGGCTTATTTTGGATTTCAACTCTTGTGTACCCCTACTTACTCGGGACTAATAGGGTGTTTGGTGTGAGAATGGGGGTGATTCATTGTCTTCTCACTCCTTACATTTTTGTTTGTTTGGTGGAATTGAATGAGTTGATCCATCACAACCTCAACCCTCAAAAGCTAACAATTAGTGTAAGCAGCTTCCTAAAAATATAAAAATAAATAGTTTAAGCATGAGGAATGCGGTCATTTTACCAAGATCATAGGTTGAACTAATGATGCACCCCATAGAAGGTTTTGTTGTTGTTCTAATAGTATTAGTAGTAGTTCCTATATAATGATTATTACCTAAAAGATGCGCTTCAAAACTGCTGCTTATGTAGCATAGGTGCTCTCTGTTGGTCAATTAGAGTCTAGGAAACTGTAGGTTTTGTTAATTTGTCTTGATCCTGATACCAAGCTTAAAAAAACAAAAAAGGACGTATAAATGGAAATAGGAACTAAGGAGATGTAACAAGTGATTACTCAGGGTAATACACTAATACTGATGATAAGTCCTTAAATGCCCAGAGCTCACTTTAGTTATCTGATATTTTTTAGTCATTAACTAAGGTTTACTTGTTGCTGAAATCTAAGCGCAAGGTCAGTCTGTCGGATATTAAAAAGACACTGAAATGTGATATTTGGAAATGCCATATGCCATTATTTTTTATTGCTGCGTCATCAGTTGTCACTTAGTGGGATTTGCTATAATTGTCCATGTTTTTTAAATCCAAGTGTCCTTTGATTCCTATAACATCATCTCGGGAAAACAGGTCCACATGAGTTAACTTGAAATGTTGTTAAATTTAGGTTCAACTGATGTGCATGCAAGGAAAAGCCGGAAGAGTGACCCTGACTATAGAAAGCTGAGGAGAGCTCTTTGCGTAGGATATGGTAACCAGCTAGCTGAGAGGATGCTGCATCACAATGGCTACCATACTGTTGGCTATAGGAGCCAACTTGTACAGGTATGTAATCGTGTAATTTCTTTGTCAGATTTAGCTTATTGTAATGTTGAGCTGCCCGAAATTAAGGGAGACGAATAATCCTTAACCATTATTGTACTTGTAACTTTATATTGGTGAGCCATCTTGTGTCTGTAATTTGTACTCTCCTTTATTCTCAACGCAATGATACGCAGTACTCCTACATATGTTGGAGAAATTATTATACTGATAAGACCAGCACCACTCAAGGTGAAAATTTGCATGCTTTTTTGTCCCTTGTTTCTGCTGGACATAGGAGCCAAAGAAACGGCTGATAGCTACATAAATTGTTTCTTGGTGTGCCACATCTTGACAACAAGCTGCTTGCTAGTGTGCCCTCTTTCAGAGTAGTTTAGATATACTAAAACGTTAGGCATATCATATCTGAGCACATCTACAGTGTCACACTTAAATCATATTTTAGCGAAGTTTGTGGTAAAACACAAATTAAGCTTTTAATCACATATTTAATCGTCCTGGCAAACTTATTCATGACTTCAGTCTTACATTGCGTTGTCTGAGAATTTTGTTGAACTTCTTTTGCAGGTTCATCCATCTTCTGTATTGGAAGGTGACGAGTATGGGAAGTTTCCAATGTACGTTATTTATCATGAGCTGATAAGTACAACTCGTCCATATATGAGAAATATCTGTGCTGTCGAGCAAGCCTGGGTTGTCCCTATATTAAAGAAGCTTGAGAAATTAGATGTAAACAGATTAAGGTATAGTGAGAAATTCAATCAAAAGCATCATTTCCAAACCGTGTATCCAGTAAACGTGGTGGTAGCTAATCAATCTTTGTTATCTCATTGCAGTGGTGGTTCGAGTGCACCTAAAGATTCTGAACAACTTCTAGAGAATAAGCCAGTAAACTCGCCGAAGAAAGACATGGATGTAAAACAATCTGAGGTGGACAGTAAAATCCAGGCAGCTCGAGAGCGCTACCTTGCACGAAAAGGTAAGAAATGACAAATGTCACACATTCCTGATCGCACAGCATCCTTCTGGTCAGCCTGAAGATTTTCTGAAGATGGTACCGATGAATCCATTCATGTTATGGTGGGCGGTGTATACTTCAACGAAGAACGTTCATCATGTTCCAATGTGCACAAACAAGATAGAATTCCTTATTTGGACCAGAAGGAAACGTGCTTAACTATGTAGCCCTGTATTTTTTTTGGACACCGCTAACTTTTTGCCTTATTTGACAGCTGTGGGCTTAGAATTTACCTTCTTTCTATATGATGCTGCTGCTTTATTATACGGTCTCATTTGGTAGATGAAAAGACTGTTTTACCCCTCTTGCCTAGCATATGAATACCAGGCAACACCTCAGTACAGACGTGTTTGGATGCGAACCTGGGTGAGAGCCTGTCTGGAAGCTCTAGCCTGGAAAACGGTCCCAACACAGGCAGGGGCACGAGTACCACGAGTACCTAGGTACTGGAAAACGTTTTTTTTTTGGACAGAAAGGTACTGGAAAACGTTAGCCTGGCTCAGGCAAATGGATTTGCCTGCACTAATGGTCAGTTGGTCACTTAATAAAGTCATATGCTTACATAGTAAATTCAGTTTGCCTTTACGGAGTATTTCATTGTTTCTTCATGGACAGAACAGGAGTGCAAACAGTGTAAAA
Source organism: Hyparrhenia diplandra (assembly GCA_015847255.1). Classification (NCBI taxonomy): domain Eukaryota; kingdom Viridiplantae; phylum Streptophyta; class Magnoliopsida; order Poales; family Poaceae; genus Hyparrhenia; species Hyparrhenia diplandra. The sequence goes on along the minus strand of JADLZK010004383.1, from coordinate 23,163 downwards.
AATACTTCCTCCGTTCTAAATTGTAGTTCACTTTAGCTTTTCTAGATACATTGCTTTTACTATGTATCTAGACATAGTGTATAACTAGGTGCATAGGAAAACAATGTATTAAAAAAAATAAAGTGAACTGCAATTTGGAACAGAGGGAGTATAAAAATATTGGATATGGAAATCAAGGTAGGGCAAATATTATTTATAAATATTTGATTTCCCTCACGTTCTACTTTGTCACGTCTTTGGAATTTGGGGGCAACGAATGGACGGAATAGTAGCAAGTTCGATGCCACCTGGACGGAATAGCAAGTTCGATGCCAACGCTTGCCACCGGTCGCCGCTAAGACGGACGGTTATTGGGGAGGCCGATCATATTTCGTCCATAGTGTTTGGTAGCTTAGTATGGACTTGTGTTTTTGTATCCATATCTAAGGTGTCACAACCATATTATTGGGACTTAATATTTGGATAATACTTCGTATTAGTTATGATCTTAAAGAAACGATACCGCTCACCACAATCTTAATACAGCTATTCTGTGACGATCTTAATATGGTCGGATATATACATGATAACGATAAAAAAACATTGATAAATAATGTCACTTTTATGTAAACAATTCCTGGAAAAAATGGGATCTTCCATTTTTCATTTTCAGGAATAATCAATTCAGTCTGAATTGGTTCATCTAGAAAGTTGTTAGTTTTCTTTTTTTTGACTAAAAGAAAGCTGTTAGTTGATTTAATTTTGGGCTCAGGCTCTGGCATTATGATCTCGAGCCCGGCCCAGTTCTGGCCTTCTACGGCCCACGGCTAGGTAGCCTGACGTTTTCCTTGGGTCCCTTCCTTCTTTCCGTTAACGGCAGCAAGCAGAGCAGACAGGAGGCGCGGAGAGCCCAGCGTCGGAGATCTCCGCCGCAGCCATGGAGTCGCTGGCCAGCGCCATGCGGCGCGAGAACCGCCGGTCCAAGGCCCCGTCCTCCTCCGCCGCCACCTCCGCCCTCGCCTCGGGCAGGGTCCCTCTCGTCATGGCCTTCCTTTCCTGCCTCGCCTGGCTCTACATCGCCGGCCGGTACGTCGTCCCCCCCTACCCGCTCAGATCCCAGACACTCCGATCCAGCACCCGATGGGGAGCCGTGATCTTATCCCTGGCTTCGTCTCAGGTTGTGGCAGGACGCGCGCAGACCCGGGCGATCCTGTCAGGACTCCTCGAGAAGAGCTCTGCCAGCGTGCGAATCTCTGCTCCCCTCTTCACTCCGCCTACTGGCATTTTGATGAATTCCTCTCTTGATTTGGCCTGATGGCGGCACTCTGATTGCAGGTACCGAAGGTGCTCTCGGTGGAGGACAAGCTTAGGAACCTCGGATGCAAGTGAGTTTTCAGTTCTTTGTAGGTGAATTTCGGTTGTTGTGTTACTTTTCTGCTTTGCTGACTCGAAATGACGTGGTGGCAGGGCGATTGGAAGCAAAATTGTTGAGGCGGAGATGGACCTGACCAAGGCCAAGAGCGAGGGGTACCTGTGGGGGAACAGGACTGCAGCTGTGGACTCCGATAAGAAGCAGCAGCTTCTTGCCGTCATTGGAGTTTACACTGGGTTTGGCTCCCGTCTCAAGAGGAACGGTTTCCGTGGCACCTGGATGCCGAGAGGTTTGCTGCTCTTGTTCTTTAAATTTCACTAGCCCCTAGTGTTAGAAGTAATTTCCTTGAGAACACCGGGTAGCAGAAGAGACTGCTTGTGATACTTAACTTCACTAATTTGAGAGTGGTTGATGAAGACACTGACGAAATTATTTGATTTAAAATGCTGAATAAATATGGAGTGGCTAAAATTGTTTTATGTAGACAAGGATTTTCTCCAACTCATAACTATAACTCTATTCTATTTCACTGTAAATTGCAGGTGATGCTCTGAAGAAGCTTGAGGAAAAGGGTGTAGTTATTCGTTTTGTTATTGGTCGGAGGTTTTGTTCTGGATCTATACCTTTGAGTTATTGCATCATTCTTAGTTCAGAATTTTAAAAATATCATTATCATTCTTCTTTATTACAAAAATGCAATCCATTGCCCATCTCTTGTTTTATTGATTATTTGTACCTTTTTGGACCCAGTGCAAATCGAGGTGATAGCTTGGACCGTAATATTGGCGATGAAAATCGGCAGACAAAGGACTTCTTGATTCTTGTAAGGTCCTATTAGTATCTCATATTCTCAATTGTCCTTCACAGGTTGTAGTACGCAAGCAAGACTTTTTTAGAGTTTAGACCTTTCTTGCTTCCATCATAGACTAGGCTGGACCCATGTGAGCATATATTCATCAATGAACATTGAAATTGTGATCATTTTGGATCGGGCAGGAAAGTCATGAAGAGGCCACAGAAGAATTACCGAGCAAAGCAAAATTTTTTCTTCAGTGCTGCAGTTGAAACCTGGGATGCAGAATTCTATGTCAAAGTTGAAGATAGCATTAATCTTGACTTAGGTATATTTTTTCCTGTTGTGTGTTTATGCTGATATACTGTACTTGTATTGATTTTTCCCCTTTGTTTTAAACTGACCTCTTGTAATTATTCTGTTAGCTGGGTTAATTGAGATGCTCGAAGGCCGTCGAGGTAGCCAAGGATTGTATATGGGTTGTATGAAATCAGGGGTTGTCGTAAGTGAAGAGTATGTGCTTTCTTTACTTAATCATCAGTGTTTTAATTTATCTATAGCCTAGCACATATGGTATCTCTATAACTCCAACTCCAAGCTATATCATTCTGAAGTAGAAGTCTGTTTTTTTTTTGTTGATTTAGTAGTGATAATCCTTCCAAAGATGTGCCATGTAGTGGAATGCAGTGAGCAAATGTTTTAGCAACCTTTTGCAGTCAGTTCTTTTGACAGTTCAATCTTGTTAGCAAATAATTGTGATGAAAAACTAATGCATTATGTGCTACCACTGTAGGAACTTGAGAAAACATGTGCTTTGTATTGCATTTTTCATCTATGTGGCATTTCATTTTGGATTTATTTGCCTCTTGTTAGTCAACTACCAAAGTGATTTTGACATCAATCTCAATTTTAGGGGCCAACAATGGTATGAACCTGACTGGTGGAAATTTGGAGATTCAAAAACGTGAGTTAATTGCCATCTTCTCTTTCATCATGAATTAGTTTTTTCATTTTCCTATTAGTAGATACAATATTCTTGCTATAAGAGCATTCAAATACTAATTTACAGCATCTTTGGTGGTTGGCAAATAATAAAATGCTTGCTTGCTACTCAAAGGAAACCCTTGGATAGATGAAGCCTCTCCATTAGAGCTCATTAAGTATTTCACAATCATGAGTCGAGTGCAATAGACAATTTCACCATAGATTCTAAACTTGTAACAACAATTCAGTTATACTGTCTTCTGGGGACTACAAGTTGCCTTTTTGACCTTATGAACTCCATTCTGGCATATTTTTTAATTTGAGAATGAAAAGCCTGGTAGATTGGGTATAATGCGTGTGATAGATTGATAGATTGCATTCTTAGCCTCTCAGGCGTTATATTTAGGGAGTGTTTGGTAACCTGCACTATCCCTATCCAGGCTTGGTTGAGGCCCACCGACACCCCCCCCTTAGCCAGTCTTGACAGAAGGCGCTGAGGGTGTCCGTTTTAATGGAGCCTGGCTTGGCTTGCGCTCACCTCACCTCCCAACGCGAGTCCATGCTTCCTCACCTCCCACCCTTCGGTCCTCGTCGCCGCACCTCCCGCTCCTCCATGCGCTAAGCTGAGCTCCAGGAGCAGCCCCTTTGATCCCTGTCACCACATCTCCCGCTCCGCCAAGTGCAGCTCTAGGAGAAGCCTCTTTTACTGGTAGAGATCGATCTCCCCAGGGGTGACGCAATAGTGATGATAGCAGGAAGCCTGAGGGTTCAGGAACAAAACCTAAACTTGTGATACCATGAAAGCATAGTAGATACGACATAATGCTTGGAATATATTGTATTGAGCCCCTCAGGCAGTATATAGAGTACAGGGACTTGGGGGCCAAATTGCTTCCCATGCCCCCAGATACATATGGCAATATCAAATTACAATCCTAAACTATCAAATATAACAAGAGTGACACCAACTATTGGACCCACTACCCATCACTTCCAGTTTCAGCACAATTGTTGCACTTGATGTTATTCAGTAATATTCTTTAGTTTTTTTTCCTTGTTATAAGTACATATTTAACCTCTAGGGGCCTTTTTCTTGGGGTGGACTCATATGTGACAGAAGTTTCTAGGTTTTTCGTTCAAGATGCAGTCTGTCATTTTTTTTTTTTATTTTTTTTTTTTTTGCATTTTCACTGACTGATTCACTTTTTTTTTCATAAAAACAGGTATTTTCGACATGCTTCTGGCTCTTTGTTTATCCTCTCAAAAAATTTGGCACGCTACATCAACATAAATAGGTAAGTGATATGTCATTTGTGTCTTCCTGTTTCATCTTTAACCAATACCAAGTTAAACCGGCTTTGACCAACACAATCCTATTTAGCTAGATTAAAAGTATGTGCAATAGTCCCTGAGCTTTTGAATCTGCACTTCTGCAGAACAACTTATGCTGATGCATGATTTGGATTACATCAGACTGAATGTAACATTTGGGCTGAATCTTTTGTGGTGGTTGAAACAACCAATCCTTTCTTTTCAACTTTAATTTCTTATATCTAAATCCCTATCGTATGTTGCCATGATAGTTATCCATATAATTATTACTGAATATCCGTTGGGTATGAATTATCAATGAGTGCATTGATTAGAATGTCATATTCTGTCAAGGATAAATATCACCCTTATCTTCAAGATACAAGGACACGCTTAAGCATTTGCATGTCAAAATTTGATCATTAGATGTTTCTATTCAGAAATATGTGCCACCAATTTTTTGTATGGGCAGAAGCTCTTCTTTTTTCTGGTGCTTTATTTCTGCCCACCAGGTCTTTCTTCACCTCAGCTTTGTCTTCTCTGTCACGCAGTGCATCACTGCAGAGTTATGCACACGACGACATATCAGTAGGTTCTTGGATGATGGGACTGAATGCAACTTACGTGGACGATGACCGGTTGTGCTGTAGCAGTTCTAGACAAGGTACATTCTTCTCTTTAATTTCATTATAAACGATGTATCAGCTTCTGGCGGTTCCAAGGAAACTTCCTTGTTCTTTTTATTGGGTGCTAATGCCATGTTTTTTAACCATCATTTTCAGAGAAAATCTGTTCTAATGCTTGAATTGAGCGGACGTAGCTGTTGGCCTGTTTCTGCACATCCATCCTGATGAAGATTTTGTACATCTGTCATTTTGTATACATACACTGCTTTTGTGAACCGTAAAAAGGCTACTATCAAGATAGAATGGTCAAATCATACATAGTACTATCTAACCAAATTTTAGGAGAACAAGTTTTTCCAACTGTGAGTATTCTTGTAACTGATGTTGATTGACGTTTCCCTCTAGATATCCATCAGTTTTGATCAACCAAACGAAACGAAGGCCACATAGTGGAGCATCCAATCGTAACAGAGTCAAAGATCATTACAGAGACTGGCATTTAGCTCCCAAAAATATCCAGGCGCTGGCTAGCTTCCTATTGGAAGCATCCCGAAGTTATGTGCAATCGTGACGTGACATTCGAGTCACCAAATTCGATCACAATCCCTACAAGTCATGGAAGATCGCAATTATAACCAACAACAACAACAAACCAGAGTAATCCAATCTAAAAACCCACTAAAACCATTTGACACCAAACCATTAGCAGGGCTAGCTACAAGGGCTCTCCAACGGATCTTCTGAGTTGGAACCAAATAGTCACCGGCAGTGCTTCTCGATCGATGCTACTATTGGCGTCCCTTTTCACCTTTTCAGTACGGAAGAAAATTTCCATGTACCCCCATAATGTTGATATTTTAGGACCTCCTTGAGTCAAGGTCTAGTATTTGGTATTGTTAGAACACCAATATTTACTCAATTACTTTGTCATTTACGTTCATGATAGAAAATCACAAACCATATATAAGTAGGTGTTTTGAAGAAACTGTTGGTCCAAAGACACATGCTAATGAAATAAAATACAGCCTACTGACTAACTTTAAATGAAGGCATTATCAGTTTGCTCTTTGTATTGAAGAATCTTCATTTGTCTTTTCTGAACCAAAAGAAACTGGATGATTAGGCGTCCGTGTTAAGCCACGTATCGGTCTGCCGACAAAGATAGAAAATACAAAACAAATAGTAGAACACCAGAAAAATCAAATATAACAATGCTGCCTTTCAGACAATGGAGGATCGATCGTACTTTGGTTTTTGGCGAGAAGTATGAAGAATTTTTTATCCTCATGTTGGTACTCGTATCTCCAGTATCTCCGGTCCCGATCACAGTCACGCTCCCAATCCTGGCTTGGTACTCGTATCTCCAGTATCTCCGGTCCCCATCACAGTCACGCTCCGGTCCCGATCACAGTCACGCTCCCAATCCTGGCTTGGTACTCGTATCTCCAGTATCTCAGGTCCCGATCACAGTCACGCTCCCCAATCCTGGCTAGTCTTATATTCGTATCCACAAGAATAAAAAGGAAATCGTGTCAACAACCGTTCCGAATCTTTTTGCCGACCCCTACTATAGCTATTACGCCTGGCATCCGCTACTTGAATAATGCTCTACATGCAGATAGGAAGAGGCTATTGTAAGACCAATTTCAATGGTGAGTTTCATTACGTTGTTTTTAAAACTACTATATCATATAAAATAGAATAAAACTTAGATGAAACCTCTATTCTCAAATGGAGAGTTTTATTCTATGATTTTATAGACATTTAATTTCACGACTTCGAGAGATAGTTGGTATTACGTGCCAAGAGAGTTTTACATGAAAACTTTTCCTTTCTCTCTCCTCGGCGTTTCATGCAAAAAATAAACTTTTACTGACGTGGCGTCATATTTAATATGCATGGAACAATTATGAAACCCCCATTAAAACTGGCCTAGAGACCTAATGGCCACAGAGAGAGCGGGATTGCATTGGGCTCTAAAAAGTTTAAATAAATAACCTTAGCCTATACAGACTCTAACCCTGTAGCACCATGGCACCTAATCAATTAAGTTTTCTAAGGAGTCCTTAGAGCAATATAATAAGCAAGTCCTTACACTTGCACACAGTGTGTTTGGTTGCACACTTTTATGCTAGCCAGGGCTAAGTCGGGCCGGAATTTGGGTGTTTGGATGACTAGCTAGTGTTTGTGGCCAAACACGGATGGGCCATCCATACGAGGCAGGGGCTGGGGCGGATGAGGAAGGGCCGGTCGACCGTTCCAACTCGGCCCGGCTAGCGGTGCATCAAGTTTCGTGCAAATCAGCTTCCCTCACCTCCCTGTGCTCCGCCACCACTAGGCGGGTCACTGCTCCCTCTTTGCGGTGCGCCTTAGCGTGTGCCCTGTCCAACTCCTCAACGGCCCGTGTGCGACATGCCTAGATCTCTTCTTTCGCTTTAAAGCCCCCCGTATAGGTGCTCCCGGATCTGGCGGCGCTGGTGGAGCTTCCATGGCACCCGTGCTCGGAGATGATGATGACGGCGATGGCGGCGCCACCGCCACCGCTCACCCTCCCCTTCTTCGCCACAGCGCCACCCCCATTCTAGGACCAATGGACGGGCGCATCCGGAAACGGCCGGGCTAGCCAGGGTTTAGATGGTACATGCAACCAAACAAGACTATTTTGGCTACAGTCAGGCTTAAGCTAGTGTGGCTTAGTTTTGCTAGCTAGGCTAGGATAGGAAACAAACCAAACACACCCTAAGATTAATTGTCCTTAAGATCAAGAATTAAACCTATGGAAGCACTCTACCAAGCAATCCTAGGTGTCACTCAACAAGCAAACCAAGAGCTTAAACAATAAGTAATGCAAGGACAAAAGATAAAAAAAAGACAACCAAAAACTTTTATCCATGGTATTAAGTTGTTGCCACAGGTCCTTAATCCACGTTGGAGCACCAAGAGTCTGTTAAGCTCCTATTCACTAGTGAATACCCATTCTCCACTCTAGAATGACGAGTATTTAAACCATGTGCAGTGAGAGCCTTTTTGGAGCCACAGCTAGCAGAAGTGAGCAAGTCTATTACAAAAATGACCAACTTGATAGAGAAGAGCTAGTTCTAACATATATGACACCAAATAAAATACACTACAAAATCTGTTTCACAGTGTATCCAATGGCACTATTTTTGCATCATAAATATGTATGTCTTTTTTATATACATCCGATCAAACTTAAGATAGTTTGACTTACTCTAGAAGTTGATTTATTTTGGGATGGATGAAGTACTTGTTAGGCTTTAACATTCTTACATCTTTTCTGAATTTTGAAAGACTAGTGTGACCTAACTTTTGGAACTTTCGAATAACAATAACCTTTAAAATATTTATTAGTTTACTAAAAACATGTATATAGATTGGTCTTAAAAAGTGCTTTAATGAAAATATATACTCCTACGTAACAGCTACAGGTGTGAAACTGCGTATTATAGCCGACAAAAATGCCCGAGCACGTGCTGGCTTTTCCATTAGAATATTGATGAACTCATGGTACTCCGCAACACTTATATATATATTTTTTCTCGAGTATGTAACAAAGTTGTTCATCATTGTATTAAGAAGCAACACTTATATTAATTATTTGCATCAAAATCAATCACAATCACCATATATCTCCAACAACAACGAAGTCCTCCCCGTAAACATCATATAAATCTTAATTTGGCTGGAGCTACATGTGAGAATGGCCTAGAATATATTAGTATATCGTTGAGACAATCCAAGAGACGGATCCTACAAAGATATTACTTCCTCTGCTTCCAAATTGTAGTTTACTTTGGCTATTTTAGATTCGTTTCTTTTATTTCTTTTAGAGTAAAATGCACCACAGGGTACTCAAACTATTGGTCTCCTCCCATCCCCACTCAAACTATCAAAACGACTATTTAGGTACCTAAACTATTGTCGATGCACACCAAGATCTAAAACTTGCCACGTCGGGGGTATTTTTTCAAATAAAAACTATCTATTTTCTCTTTCTCAACTAGGTCCCTCCCGCGCATCCCGCGGGTGACTCACCGGTGCCTCGACGTCGGCCACCCACGGCGTCGCACGGGGCCGCTCCCCTTCCCGCTAGCTTGCCCTCCCGCTGCCTCACCGGCGAGGGCGCCGCGGACGCGAGTTGGGCGCCTCCTCGGCGAGAGCGGCGACGCCGACCCGGGCGGCCTCGGCGCCTCCAGGGGCCTCCCTAGCGAGGGCGCCGCATGCACGGCGGAGGAGAAGGAGCAATCACCGAGGAAGGAAATCCTCCGCCCCGGAGGCGGAGGAAGGACCTGGTTGCGAAAGAGAAAAACAGGGTTTTTTTTTTTGAAAAAATACCCCGACATGGCAAGTTTTAGATCTTGGTGTGCATCGACAATAGTTTAGGTACCCAAATAGTCGTTTTGATAGTTTGAGTACCCGATGGGAGAAAGGCCAATAGTTTGAGTACCCCAAGGTGCATTTACTCTTTCTTTTACTATGTATTTAGACATAGTGTATAATTAGGTGCATATAAAAAAATCAATGTATCTAAAAAACATCAAAATAAACTGCAATTTAGAACGGAGGGAGTAGATGACAACAACTTGTAGACTGGTAAGGGCACACCCATAAATAATTCATAGGGCGAAAATAATGTCAATCGATCCAACCAATTATAGTTAAGCAGGGAGGATAGATAGTTTATAATTTCATTTTTTTTTACCGAATATATCCATTAAATATTGACCAAAAGTTAGAAGGTTAAAACCTCAGTCAAAATCATGTTTAGAAGTGCTCAATTTTTTTTAAAAAAAAAAATCGCCACCCGTAGTTGATGTCATAGTATATATATAAGCCGGTACCAAACAAGATAAGTAAATCCAATGCATGATTTCATTTTCGTTGCCGCCGTGGAACCATCCTTTTACGTTAACGTTGCTTTTGTAGAACCAAACAAACATTAGATCGATGCTATCATGCTAACAGCCAAAGTCTGTGACCTCCCGCTTTGACCGCAGTTTATTGTGCTCCTCTCAAGCAACAGACGTTCAAAAAAAAAAAAAAAAAAAAAAAAAAAAAAGGGACGTTCCATTCTTTGTTCTTTCCACCTAGGCCCTAGCCTGGACACGAGTGCGAATAGGCTGTCAATTCCACGACGCTGAATGCTCTCAGTTGCTTCCACACTAGATTGAGTGATGTGTGTCTCTCTCGGATGGATTGACCCTAGATAGGCTACGGCTCTTGCCGTTTGCCTCCACGTTCGTTGATGCTCATCCAAGAACCCTGGCTTGGACCCGTTAAAAAAAATCATCCATTTTCACACCATGCTCGTGCAGATCTTACATCATTATGGATAGGCATCAGAGATCTCCCCTCGATCGGGACAAGCAAGATGCTTGCGGCCGTACGTGATCCAGATCATCACACACTGACAGTTTTGGACTCACTTCCTTGTCAGCTCCACGTCACTCGTAGACAGCTCGGAGCTACTCTACTACTCTCCACCGCCGCTCTATAAATTAGCTAGCACTAGCAACTGGATCGCTTGCAAACACTGAAGCAGGCCAACTCAAACAGAAAAATCTTTACTAGCCCAGTTGTAGAAAACCGCAGCTAGCACGATCGACGACGACGATGGTGCACCAGGCTCAGGGACAGATGGTCCAGGAGGTGGCCGCCGCCGCCCGCGGCCTCCCCACGCTGCCAACCCGGTACGTCCTGAAAGAGGAGGACCGCCCGAAAGCCCCAACAACTGGTGGCGTCGACGGCGTCGCGGCTCCCGAGCTGCTGATGCAGGCCTTCCTCCGTGGACGTGCAGCGTCTCGCCGACCCGGACGACGTCGAGGAGGCCGACAAGCTCCGGTCGGCGCTCGCGTCATGGGGGACTCTTCAAGGTGACCGGCCACGGCATGCCGGTGTCACTCCTGGACGGCGTCCGTGACGCCGGGCTGGAGTTCTTCCACCTGCCCGCGGAGGAGAAGCTGCGGCACGCGAACCGGGACGCCGCCGGCGAGTTCCAGCCCGAAGGGTACGGCATCGACCGCGTGGACACGGACGAGCAGGTGCTGGACTGGTGCGACCGCCTGTACCTCACGGTGCAGCCGGAGGAGGAGCGGCGTGCGCAGTTCTGGCCGGCGAAACCGCCGGCGCTCGCGGGACTGCTGCACGAGTACGCCCTCGGTAGCGAGCAGGTGGCGAAGCGCGTGCTCAGGGCCATGGGGAAGTTGCTCGGGTTCGGCGAGGGTTCTTCCTCGACCACGTCGGCGAGAAAGGCGGCACGTACGCGCGGTTCACCTACTACCCGCCGTGCCCACGCCCGGACCTCGTGTACGGGCTCAAGCCACACACCGACAACTCCGTCGTCACCGTGCTCCTCCTCGACCGCGACGTCGGCGGCCTCCAGGTGTTGCTTAAGGACAACGGCGGCGACGGCGAAGGGCGGTGGGTGGACGTGCCCGTGCTCGGCCGCGACGAGCTGCTGGTTGTCATCGGAGAGGAGATGGAGATCATGAGCAACGCGGTGTTCAGGGCGCCCACGCACCGCGTGGTCACCACCGGAAAGGAGAGGATGACGCTCGTGCTCTTCTACCAGCCGGAGCCGCACAAGGACCTGCAGCCCGTGGAGGAGCTGGTGGCCGAGGACAGGCCGGCCATGTACAAGAAGCTCAAGGCTAAGACCTTCGGCGACGGCTTCTGGGACGCCTTCGCGCTCGGCGAGCGCACCATCGATTTCCTCAACATCAAGGTCGATGACAGGAGTCGTCGGCAGGGAGCGTGCCGGAGGCGGCGGCGGCTTAATCGATCACCTCTCAAGCGCTAGCTTGCTTGCTTGACGCCACGATCGATGTTTATGCGCTTACTGTATTTTACCATATCCAGCAGTATTGTATACTACGATGTAGTGTCATAAGAGATCTGGCGCAGTTCTTCACACAGTAATCTAGATTATCACTGGATCTGGTTGGATGCAATGCAACGATGCAAACCGTAAAGTCAGTCTTCCGTGATGTTTCAGTGTAAGACAGAGTTTGAACTCGTTTCAGAAGGGGGAATCCGCACAGACGAGTAGGCGACGACAGCGTGGCGTCATGCTCAGGATAGACGAGGAATACAGCCGGAACACGACCGCCGCCGTGTGGGGACGCGCAAGGCCGATCGCCGGCGACGCCTGCACTGCAATGGATGGGGTCGGACATCCGGAGTTCCGGACACGGCAGTTGGGTGCAGGATGGCGAGCGTTAACCGACCCGGGAAGTCGGGAACTGGAGTTCGCTAAGCTCCAATTCTCCTCACGCGCGCCAAACTGAAGTTGTTTGTCCCCGTCGGCATGGAGACGATAAGCTCAAGTTGCTCATCAATTACTCACAGGACCAATCGATGTGCATCAGCATGGCGTGACCTGACGACGATCGAAGACGACAAGCCGGCCGGGAGCCGGGAGAACGACCGACAGAACGCGAAGATTTGGCGCCAGTCCGGACTCTGTGGAATTCCGCTCGGCACACGGTGCGGTGAGGCGGATCTTCGGCGCCGACTAAGACCCCGCCACATACCACCCCGAAGTGGGCCGGCCCGATAGGCCCGCCCACGCGGCCCACGGGGGCTAGGAGCCCAATGAAAAAAAACTCGTTGGCGGCGGAGGTAACAATGCTATTGTTGACGGCGTTTTAGGTCAAAGGAAATGAAATATGTTTTCATGGGAAAGTCCGATGGGATGAAAAGGTGTGTCGACACGCCGGTGGTCGCGAGTTCTCCCTATTCTTCCCGAGGCGGTGAGCTCCCTCACCACCGGAGGTCCGCCGCCAAATCCCGTGGACGCTGGGGGTGGACACGGCGGTGGCCGGGCGGTTCAGCCGTGGTGAGCGAGGCGGATCATGGCGCGCCGATCATCGCCGCATGACTCGTCTGTGTGTGGGTGGGTGTCTACTATTTATGGCGCCGAGCGTCCATGGCGGCGGGCGCCGGTAATCAGTTGCGTGGGCAGTGGAAGGCGGCGCCGAGGACCCTTTATCTAAAAAATCACACCGCGGAAGATCCCAGCGGGCGGGGCTGAGGCGCAACCAACGAAGAAGATATGGCGCCAGAAGAACCCCGGCCTTTGCAAGGCTGGCCCACCTTAACACAAATGGCTTGGGGGCCGACGGGGCAAGGAGGAGGACGGCGAGTGAAGGAAGACGAAGTCGAGGAAGAGGAAAGACGCCCGCTGCGGGCTTTGCTAGGCTGGCCCACCTTATGGGTGGTCGGCGTATAACCGCCCGTGCGGTGAACTGTCACTTTGTGGCAACCTGCTGCCGCCGCTGTCGGTCGGCAACAATGGCACCCGCCCGGCCCGAGTTGCAGGAGCAGGCCAATGGCCCAAGTGTCCCCATCACATATGGGTCCGAAGAGGCCCAGGTATTCCAGGCGATCTCGAAGCCCACGTATTTTTGGGAAAAAGATTTCTCAATTAAAAAAACCTCGTTGTTGTTGGGAAACAAATTCACGGGGGATGATGATCCCATGGACAACCTGCCGCATGGCACATGTAGCAACCAACCAATGCATATAAATTTGGAAATTTTTGGTGAGCACGTATCTTGTTACAATAGCCATGCCTGGAACTTATATGAAGCAATTCTAAGTTATTATGTTATAATTGGGCAGATTACGAGTTGTTGGACTAATTTGCACCTACACAACAAAAATATTTGGGGATCCTGCTCTCCCAACGTGTAGACACGCGTTCCCTATGGCTAAGGATGGGAACAACACGAGTCCATGTGCGACGAACAGTAATCTCTAGTGTAGATAACAAACTAGCACTCTAGACTAGACGGATCGGAGAGCAGCAGTCGTAGCCGGCAGCGCGAGTCCATACTTGGACGTCATCTCTGTGCATCAGTGCAAGTAATCGCTCGTGTGTAGATAACGACTCTAGCAGCGCTAGACAAGTCGTAGCCGACCCGGCAGCAGCGCTAGACAAGTCGTAGCCGACCCGGCACCGGCAGCGCCACGCACTCATCTGTCGCAGTCGCAGACTCGCAGCTTAGATAGATACTCCCTCCGTCTTTGCACTTTTTGTTTTTGTCATGGGGGAACACCGCGTGTTTGTGAGACAAACACAAACATTGTAAGACAAAACGATATAGAGGAGTACTTTACCGCCCTCTCCTGTCCTTCTTTATTAGTCGTTTTAGGAGGGGCAGGAGACGTCCAGATTCACTAGATATTGAATGCACCTTACGCTTTTATGTCCACATTCAGTAACTTATTGCTGCTCAAGTACAGACCTAGAACGACTGCTAAAGAGGGACGGAGGTAAAGAAGCCAGCCCTCTGCTCGTAACTTGAGCATCACTGTCTGTCATGGAAACAGCTGCAGGAGCTGAAGCTCGGCCGGCGGTGCTACCGCTGGTGCAAGAGCTCGCCGACCAGCTAGGCGCCGCGGACGACGTGCCGGCTCGGTACGTCGCGCGCGCAGGCGCAGGCAAAGGCAATGACGACGACCGCAAGAAGGCCACGGAAACCGCGGCGGTCCCCGTCATCGACCTCGCCCGCCTGTGGCAGCCGAGCGGCGGCGACGGCGCCGACGAGGAGGCCTCGAAGCTCCGGGTGGCGCTCCAGTCCTGGGGTTTCTTCCTGGTACGCACACACACACTCTCAGAATCTATATATGCAAGTAAAGAAATATATCATATTACTCGAGCTGGACTGCTGGAGCACGTATCGATGTATGTCCAGGTCACCAACCACGGCATAGAGGCCTCTCTCATGGACGCCGTGATGGCCGCGTCGAGGAAGTTTTTCAGGCAGCCGCTGCAGGAGAAACAGAAGCACAGCAACATGATCGACGGCAAGCACTTCCAGCTCCAAGGGTACGGGGACGACAGGGTGCCGCCGTCGGAGGACCAGGTTGTGGACTGGAATGACCGCCTTTACCTCAAGGTGGAGCCTCAAGAGGACAGGAAACTTGAACTTTGGCCGAGATGTCTCAGGTAAATCTTCTTCCGATGATGTTGAGGTCGTCAAGCTTCTTTCTTTGCACTGGGGAAATTGATTACAAAATTAACATCATACCATACCTCCTCTACGAAATAATATTAGGAATGATCCATGAATAACTGTACTTGCAATCAAAAAAAATTGGTATAAATCCATTCCTCTCAATCAAAACATGGGCCATCTCGTTTCGAAACCAAATACACGGTGACTTCAACCAAATGCCAACGACGAACCAGAAAAAAAACTTGTAGCAGAGGGCCTAAGGCCAAGGCGCGGTCACTTTTTCTATGCAGGGATGTTCTGCACGATTTCAACATACAATGCACGAGAGTGAAGGACTGCCTGCTTCCAGAGATGGCCAAGCTACTGGAGCTCGACGAGGACTATTTCATTGACCAGTTCGACGACAAGGCTGATACCTATGCCAGGTTCAACTACTATCCTCCATGCACGAGGCCGGATCTCGTCTTCGGTCTGAAGCCTCACAAGGACGCCTCATTCGTCACGCTTCTCATGGTAGACAATAGCGTTGGTGGACTTCAGGCTCTCCGAGATGGAGTCTGGTATGACGTGCCGACCAGACCTCACACCCTGCTCATCAATCTAGGAGACCAGATAGAGGTAATGAGCAATCATTCATAAGCACTCATTTGTGTAATATAATCTTTTTATGACTGGAAATGGAAAACTAAAGGTTGGGTAATCTGGTTATCCTTATTATAAATGCAAGACAGACAATTGTTATATTTTTTCTGAATTGTGCATTTCGTTTTACACAGATAATGAGCAATGGGATCTTCAAGAGCCCAGTGCATCGGGTTGTAACAAATGCTGAAAAGAGAGGTTATCAATGGCTCTGTTTTATTCTATAGATCCTGAAAGAGAAATCTGGCCCGCGGATAAACTGATAGATGACAACCATCCAGCACTATACAAGAAGGTGAATATCAAAGAATATATTGCTGGGCTCTTTGAACACTTCGCTCGAGGAGAAATGGTTATTGAGACTGCAAAGATATAGATGTAATATCTATGTAATGAATAAGGGACCAGACTGAAACCTTGCAATCCCAAAGATTAATAAAATTATTATTTAGTAAGAAAAGAAAGTGTATATAGGTCGATGTGGCTTGCCTCGGCTTAAATGGGGCGTCTTGCTCGAAGTCCTGTCCAGGCGTCCAAAATTAGATGCTTGGAAGCGTTGTCTAGTCTAGACAACTGCTCGCTCCAAGTAAACTATGGATAGGCAAAGATGCGGCCGTGATCCAGATCATCACACACTGACAGTTTTGGACTCACTTCCTTGTCAGCTTCACGTCACTCGTAGACGGCACGGAGCTACTCTACTATCAAACACACACAGTTTTAGACTCACTTCCTTGTCAGCTCCACGTCACTCGTAGACGGCACGGAGCTACTCTACTATCAAACACACTGACAGTTTTAGACTCACTTCCTTGTCAGCTCCACGTCACTCGTAGACGGTACGGAGCTACTCTACTATCAAACACACTGAGAGTTTTGGACTCACTTCCTTGTCAGCTCCACGTCACTCGTAGACGGCACGGAGCTACTCTACTATCAAACACACTGACAGTTTTGGACTCACTTCCTTGTCAGCTCCACATCACTCGTAGACGGCACGGAGCTACTCTACTATCAAACACACTGACAGTTTTGGACTCACTTCCTTGTCAGCTCCACATCACTCGTAGACGGCACGGAGCTACTCTACTATCAAACACACTGACAGTTTTGGACTCACTTCTTTGTCAGCTCCACGTCACTCGTAGACGGCGCGGAGCTACTCTACTATCAACCCCTTGGCTCTCAAACCCTTGGCTCTCAACCGCCGCTCTATAAATTAGCTACCACTAGCAACTAGATCGCTTGCAAACACTGAAGGAGCATCACTGTCATGGAACCAGCTGCAGGAGCTGAAGCTCGGCCGGTGGTGCTGCTGCCGCTGGTGCAAGAGCTCGCCGGCCAGCTGGGCGCCGTGGACGAGGTGCCGGCTCGGTACGTCGCGCGCGCAGGCGCAGGCAATGACGACGACCGCAACAAGGCCACGGAAACCGTGCCGGTCCCCGTCATCGACCTCGCCCGCCTGTGCCAGCCAGGGGGCGGCGACGGCGCCGACGACGAGGCATCGAAGCTCCGGCTGGCGCTCCAGTCCTGGGGTCTCTTCCTAGTACGCACACACAAACGCACAGAATTTATATATGCAAACAAAGAAATATACCATTACTCGAGCTGGAGCACGTAACGATGTGTGTCCAGGTCACCAACCACAGCATAGAGGCCTCTCTCATTGACGCCGTGATGGCCGCGTCGAGGGAGTTTTTCAGGCAGCCGCTGCAGGAGAAGCAGAAGCACAGCAACATGATCGACGGCAAGCACTTCCAGTTCGAAGGGTACGGAGACGACAGGGTGCCGTCGGAGGACCAGGTTGTGGACTGGAATGACCGCCTTTACCTCAAGGTGGAGCCTCAAGAGGACAGGAAGCTTGAACTATGGCCGACATGTCTCAGGTAACTCTTCTTCCGATGATGTTGATTGTTGAGGTCGCCGAACTTCTTTCGATCTGCACTAGGGAAATTGATTACAAAATTAACATCATACCATACCTCCTCTACGAAATAATATTCGGTATGATTCATGAATGACTGTACTTGCAATCAAACAAAATTGGTATAAATCCATTCCTCTCAATCAAAACATGGACCATCTTATATTATAGCATCTCCTTTCAAAACCAAATACATGCTAAGTGCCCCTTGAAATACGCGCCTAGGCATGATCTCGAGAGAAAAAAAATGCTAAGTGGCCCTTTCTAATCCTAAGTGACTTCAACCAAATCCCATCGACGAACCAGACAAAACTTGAAGCAGAGAGCCTAAGGCCAAGGCGCGGTCGCCTTTTCTATGCAGGGATGTTCTGCACGATTTCAACACACAATGCACGAGAGTGAAGGACTACCTGCTTCCAGTGATGGCCAAGCTACTGGAGCTCGACGAGGACTATTTCATTGGTCAGTTCGACGACAAGGCTGATACCCAATCCAGGTTCAACTACTATCCTCCATGCACGAGGCCGGATCTCGTCTTCGGTATGAGGCCTCACAAGGACGCCTCATTCGTCACGCTTCTCATGGTCGACAATAGCGTTGGTGGACTTCAGGCTCTCCGAGATGGAGTCTGGTATAACGTGCCGACCAGACCTCACACCCTGCTCGTCAATCTAGGAGACCAGATAGAGGTAATGAGCTATCATTTGTAAGCACTTATTTGTGTCATATAATCTTTTATAATTGGAAATGGAAAACTAAAGGTTGGGTAATCTGGTTATCCTTATTATAAATGCAAGACAGACAATTTGTTATCTTTTTTTTCTGAATTGTGCATTTCCTTTTACACAGATAATGAGCAATGGGATCTTCAAGAGTCCAGTGCATCGGGTTGTAACAAATACTGAAAAAGAGAGGTTATCACTGGCTCTGTTTTATTCGATAGATCCTGAAAGAGAAATCCAGCCCGCGGATAAACTGATAGATGACAACCATCCAGCACTATACAAGAAGGTGAAAATCAAAGAATATATTGCTGGGCTCTATGAACACTTCGCTCGAGGGGAAATGGTTATTGAGACTGCAAAGATATAGATGTGATATCTATGTAATGAATAAGGGACCTGACTGAAACCTTGCAATCCCAAAGATTAATAAAATTATTCTTCAGTAAGAAAAGAAAGTGTATATAGGTCGATGTGGCTTGCCTCGGCTTTAATGGGGCGTCTTGCTCGAAGCCCTGTCCAGGCGTCCAAAATTAGATGCTTGGAAGCATTGTCTAGTCTAGACAACTCTCGCTCCAAATAACTAAATAAGAGAAACTTTAATGGGTCTAAATGTTCTTTATAAAAAAGAGAGAAGCCGAAGTACACAACAATTAGATAGAACATAAGTATTGTGCTATGGGTAAGTAAATAATATTTAATTTTTCTTAAATTCTGTCAAATTTAGAAAGTTTATCTTGTTATAACATAAAACTCTCCCTTATTTTTGTACTATGACTCTAAAAGCTACAGTTTACTACTTTTTTTTTACGAGGGCATAAAGTGATCAATACCCAGCAGACTAAATGAGCATCAAGGATCAGTATCCATCTATGACTAGGCGCCAAAATAGATTATCTGAAAGCTTTAATACCAAACTTCCAGTTCAATGGCAAACAAATGTATAGATTGCAAAAACATCTCACCTGCAGCACGGTTGCTACACCATGGTTACAGGGATCAAGTGATTTACAATTCTTCTCTCCACAGCTGATGATGCCTAAACAAGGAAAAAATTAAAATTCCCAACTTTGTGTGATCTCCCAAATATTGATCTTTTGCACTTCACTGCGAGTGCACCTTCAATCTTTTAGGCATGGCAAGTACACTGAGATCAGGCATTGATGGAACAACAATACCTGAGATAACAGAAGCCAAGAAGATGGTTATCAAGCAACTTTTTTTTTTCCCAGCGCTGATACTGTAAGAAAAATGTAACACGTGCTGACGTGCAGACCATTGCACCTGGAACACTGGTTGCCGCCCCTCAGCACAAGCAGGGGCTGATGTGCCACACCCTCTTGTGTTCAGACCTACACACAAACAATATCAATAATAAATTGAATTGAATTACTGAATACTGTGTACTTGAGACTCTTAATCCACTCACGTACAAGCGAAGATCAGGCCCAGTCGGAACTCACCCTCAGCCCCACCAGGAGTAGCTATTGTCTCTTTGATAAGGTCAATTTTTTTGTTATATATGCAGAATCATATATCCATCCACAGAAGGTATGGAGATCCCAGATTGCACTTCTATGCAAGTACCTGAATCTGATACTGGATGCCACCTTGCTACTGTGTTGAATATCCCAGCAAGACAACTCCAAACAATCATCACACTCCCACAGTGCAGTTATTTTAACTTGTTCTAGTAGAAACTTTGTTTCCACTATTAATGGAATAATTGACTAGAAAAATGCTTCCCTATCCAATCGCTATAATAATCTTTATAACCAACCGTGTATAGCAAAGATGCTAAATTTTGTTAAACATGAGGGGATCTAAATCTACCTGGTACCCTAATCTGTAAACTAGAGGTGCTATTAGCAGTAGAAATCTAGGAAAAGCATTAAAACCTATACAGGCAAAACACATGATGATGGAATGCGCAGATCAAATACGACACAAAGTCTTACCTCTTACAGCCTTGTCTCCTTGGCAATGATGAGCTGCTAGCTAAATCTCCATTATAAACTCGGACCATCCGCGCTGCTGGGAGCGTAGCCCATTCCCACGGACACAGATCATCTGCTCGTGATGAGGATTGACGGCTGAACCGTCATGGAAGAACCGCTACACCACCCCGACAACTGACCTATACCTGAAACAAATCCCCTCTAGTGCCTTGGTCCCCTCCGGCCTCCAGCATTGCAGTTCCAATTCCAAGGTACCGGATCCAGCAGTGGCGCCATACTAAACCCAGGTACTGTCTTCATGACTGTTCACTCCTGGACTCTGGCCTTTGAATACCGCTGATTTATCCTTCATCCCACTCCTCTAGGGTACTGTAGCTCTGTCAGGTCCCGTACCTAGCATCCTCTCTCTCCACCAGGTGCCATCCATCCAGAGTACACAGCCCATGGATACAGATTGCACCCAAACAGGTTGATCCAAGCCCATGGTTCACGCCCTTGCCTGGGGGCCGCACCCAGGCAGGTTGATCCAACCCCAGGCACTTAAAAATGGACGCCTGGGATGGATGCCTAGCCCAGGCAAAGTTTCCCAGGTCAGGAAGCAAACACGCTGGCCAGGCCTTACACCTTGCTCATCAATCTAGGAGATCAAATAGAGGTAATGAACGATCATTCATACTGTGCTTATATGGTGCAAGACAGACAATTATAGTCTCTTTGAATTGTGCATTTCTTTTACACAGATAATGAACAATGGGATCTTCAAAAGACCAGTGCATAAGTTGCAACAAATGATGAGAAAGAGAGGTTATCAGTGTTCAGTGGTTCTGTTTTATTTTATAGATCCTGAAAGAGATATCAGTGGTTCATTCATATGCTAAGAAAGACTTTAACAAATGCTGGATGGGATGTCACACCCTTCCAGTCCACCTGTAGACCACATCACACATCCCTTTATATTTATTATGCATCATAGAATTAACTCGAAAATCTCATAACTTAAATCTTCCTAGCTGACATTAGAACCATGAACTTTCAATTAGCATTCTTAACTGGAATTGTCAAGGGATATTCTCAAGAAAACTAGAGATAGCAAATTGCAACATTACATGCTGCTGCATCCAGCCACCTCACAATAACGGCTATAGGTTTCTTCCTGGTACAAGTGCATCTACAATTGTATATGTATATATAATTCATTGGAAAACAAATAAAATTTAGCCCCATAACCTCGTACCCGAAGCAAAAGCAACACAAAAAGATCCTAATATAGATCCTTCTTTCTTCCGCGGCCATACAATCATCCAAGGGAAAGCAAATGCAAGGGTGATAGAGCAGGCTACTTAAACGGTAGGGAGAAAATGGTACAGAAACAGAGAAGATTTGTCAAACCCATCCCTAACTCACCACTTCGATCAAGGTTGAGTTAGAATCCTCTTGGAAACCCCTATACTTCAGCTTGTACAATTTATTAAGAGGGACTCTACATAACCTAGATATCAGGAAGTGTCTGTCCCTTTTGTTTGTATATAAGTATCAACAACCTATCTACCAGTTACTTCATCAGGGTGAAATGAACACTAGAGGAACAGTCAGTGAGCATTATTGAGTTAGTCCAAACTACTACTGTGCCAGTGAATCAGAACAGCATAGCATTAACCATATGCTTTTTAATCTGCAGAAATTCGTTTCAGCTAATTGCTTGAACATAAGTGAAAAATGAGCCTTTATTTTATCAGAGTTGAGTATTTTTAACTAGTATAAGTAATCTGGGAGCCCATAATTATCTCACCGCTATATAGAAACTCTAAGTTTGTTTCTAAGTCACCATTTACCAACAAGATGTCATTCATATTAGTAACATTACCAATTTCGCAAGAGACTCATCGTCTTTTCTTTTCTTTTTGGTAATTGAAAAATGGACATAATTCCAACCTCAAACACTTGATCTATAACCCTAGCCCCAAGTACAAGAAGAAAAAAAAAATAGTTACAGAGTACACGAAGCACCCGGCGTCGTCAGCCGGAGAATAAGTCCTGAAGTCCGCGTCCGGCGAAGACGGTGTCGGAGAGCTCGGCGAGGAGCGCGTTGACGGACAGCAGCGCGACAGTGGAGCCCGCGATGACCCCAAGCACCACGCCGGTGGTGGCCACCACCTTGCCGGGCGCCGGCCACTCGATCTCGGTCATCTCCTGCGCCACGCCGGCCCACCACCCGCCGCCGCCCTCGGCGGCCTCCGCCTCCTTCCGCGCCCTTAGCACCTCCTTCAGCTCCGCCGCCACCGCCTCCGGGCTCTTCTCCCCCCTGGCGATGCTCCTCTCCCCCCCACCTCCGTTACTTTCTCCGCTCCTCCTCCTTCCTCCAGCGCGGACGGTGCGGGCTCTTGCTCCTGTTCCTGCCCCTTGCTGCTAGCAGTGTCCTTGGAGGCGGCGGCAAGGCGGTGGTTGCGGTGGCAGTCGTGGAGGGAGTGGGAGAGGGAAACGGAGAGCGCGGGATGGAGGAAGGTAGCAGAGCGAGGAGGCCGCGCGGTGCGGGGAGATGGGGCTGGAGTGAGGCGGAGGAATGCGGCGGCCGGCGTGGTCGCCATGGCTTCAGCGGCTCGATGCGAGGCAGCGGCCCTCGCTATGGAAGAGAGGGATAGTGGCGTTTGGATAACTAGCAAGGTAGTTAGCCTTTTTTCCCCTTTTTTCTCATTTTTCTATAGCCTATTATGGGTTATTTTATTCCATATTTTACTTTAGATTAAAAAGCTGATTTTCTAATTGAAAATGTTTCTTTGTAATTCTTTAAGCTAAACTCTTTGACTAACAACAATTATACTTCAAATGAATCAGGAGAACCTACTTTTTCGCTCTCATACTCTACTTGGTA
>JADLZK010004382.1:0-118079 GCA_015847255.1 Hyparrhenia diplandra | reverse complement strand
TGCGACACGTGTCGCAAGCGTAGTCGACGCGACGGAGGCGGCATCGGCGGTCCCCTTTCCTGTCGGGTCCGGTTTTCCTTGTCGGGTCGAGTTAGTGCACCCGCTCCGGATTTGTGGCCTTGGATGCCAATCCCAGGACACTGGTTGCTCCCATTTACTGCCGCTCGGTTAAGCCTCCCTCCTCTCCCCGGTGGCTCCATTTCTTCGTCCCCATGCTCGTTGGCGGCGACCACCCCTCTCCCTCCCCCGGCGGGCTCGAGGCGTTCTATTGGCGGCGGCGGTGCCTCCTCCGGTGGTCGGGCGGCGTGGCGTTGTCTTCTTCGTGTCGGAGTTCGGTGAGTGCGGGATTCGTGTTCGATTCGGTGTAAATGTTTAGGGTCTATGTATCGTGCGTGTATGATTCGGATTCGTGTGGATTTAGGGTTTGCGTTGGTGGATTCGTGTGGATTTAGGGTTGGTGATGCTGGTGTTCCTTGATTTTGTTTAGGGTTAGCATTCATGGAGGGATCATGGCGCTGATGCATCCCCTTCTCCTTCAATTCAGCACCACAGTGCACGCCGCGGCAGTCGCCCTTCGGGCGGCGGCGTCTCGGTCGCCCATCCCACATTTCGGTATCCTCATGCTGGTGCGTGATTCCTCCCTGCTGTTCCTCTCTATATTTGTGTTCCTCAACTGTTGCATGATGTATCTGATCCCCTTTCCTATGTGGTGTCGATTTGCTCGCTTGGTAAAATCTCCTAGCGTGAAGAGGCCATAGGGTTAGAGATTGGTGGTGTTTTTGTTTTGATGTTGGGATGAGCGAGTGAGCGTCGGCCGACCAGAGCCCCCACCCCGTCGATCTGTCCCACTTCTCTGTTGGTGCCTCCGATCTGTAGCTTGGTAGTGCTCTCCTGCTGCATGCTCGACATGTGCTTCTGAGACTGAGTTGTCGTCAGGGATGCGGATGGCACATCCAGATTGATCCTGCACTAGTTAAGCCAGCATGGGATTTTCTAGTGTTGATGTGCGTGTGTGCTTGAGTCCTGAAAACATTTTCGATCATATTTCTATTTGTATTTGTCTTAGTTTTGTCAGATTTGGTGCATTTGGGTGATTTCCGATTAGATTAATTTTGTCAGCTCTTAGTTTTATCAAACAAGGACATTCCCGATCCTGTGCGTGTGCGTGTTGACCCCACTGAATGACAATGATTTCTTAATGCCTTCCAAAAGAAAACAAATCCACTGCCTCTGCTCATTTGTATTGAATTAGTACAGGCTGCTCATTTAGCTACTGTGAATTTATTTTTGAATCAAACAAGCAAACTACATGGTGTGTCAGCTCTGTAGCTTTGCTATCACAAGTAGCTCTGTAGCTCCTGCGACCGTTTATGCATCCTCTTGTTTTAGAGGTGACCCCAACTCTCTTTTATTTTCTAAACTGAACGCAAATCTTCAGTCGTTCAGTTACCGAGCTTCAGGGCTCTCAGTTTGTCTTGTGTTGGGTGCTTGCATTAATTATTGCAATGAGTTTGATTCAGAGTAGCAGCTGGGCGTGGATTCAGTACTTGTGAAGTGTCATTTTCGTGCCATAGTGTAGCTGCTGGAACTTCTTTTGTTTGGTCAGGTGAGCGCTATAGGATCCTTGAACTTTCATTTCACAGTTCAGCTAGTAGTATCAATTTGCAAATGAACATTGGTCTTCGTGCATTTTTGTTATGATGTGTGACATGCTAGCGTGATTAGCTAACCATTGCTCATGCATGCTTATTTTAGCTTTATCTCATCCATTCGGTGGTCATGGCATGCAATTGAGCTTTACCTCGTTAATTGCATATTAGTAACGTAGCAACTGCAGCTCATCCTTTTTGGCAGTGAGATGATTTATTAAATTAGGTTGTATCTCTAGCTAGCTTACTTGTGTAGTCCAAGACTAAATCTTAATTTCTTTGCATTTGTATCCCTTGTCCACTCTATTGTTTTTTAGTTTTCTCTATGTGCTATATCGGATTAGCTGTTTGGCAACAACACTTCTGTCAGCTGATTACAAGTTCCTAAATGCAAGAGGCTGATGTCTAATCTGTTTTTAAAAAAATAAAAAGTTACTTTCATGAGAGTTGATTTTATCTCCATCTCATATATATAGCATATAAGCATATAACATTGTTGAAAGGAAGTTGCTCTGATCCTGTTCATGAAAACAAAAAATGTAATTAATTAATTGCAACCAGCAATAACGTAAATTGCAAGTTTTGAGTGCCGCAATTGTTGTTCTGGGCATATGCAATGCTTACCTAATGAATATAATTTGTGCGAGAAGTATACAAGTGCACATTGATTGAGTAGATATCACTCATTTGTTTGATATAGTTATCAAGTTAGTAATCATGTTAGAGAGTAGTGATCCACGTATTCACTGTCTTCCCCGTTCAGATTCCCCTCCTGATTTTTCCATTTCGCCTCCTAGTTTGTCTTGATTTTTCACAGGTGCCAATAGAGGGTAGCATCGATCTAGCGCTAGTGCTTTGCTGGTAGTGCTCTGCTGCTGTTCCTTCTTCTAATTTTTTCTTTATCAGTTTGTGAATGTGAATCTCCATTATATGTGATGAAAGAAAAGATTGGTCCGTGTTTATGTTTTTTTTTTTTGATCGACAACCGGATCTATCTTCCTTGTTATCCTAACGCGAGAAGTACTTCTATCGGGGACTTGAAGATTCAAAACATTGTTGGATATTGTGATGTCAAATTCCCGATCGAGGCTTGAGCGTCTTGCATACTCTCATGGTGCTTTCTCAAGTGTAAGTTGCATTCGTTGTCTTGTTAACCATAGTTCTCTCAACTATCTTCTTGCATTCTCTTTGCTAGTGTCCCGATATTTTGCTTGGTTTATTTCGGTCTCGGTATGAACCGAGCTCTTCCCCGCTTAATTTATCGGATGAGGGAACCAAAGATTGTGCTGCTGCTTTTTGTTTTTAGGCAAGATTGTTCTGACTGGAGCTAAGGTTAGCAGCCATTTCCTTTGCCTTGGTCTGTCCTGAATGTATTATTGTACATCTGAGCTATTATTTGTTTTTTGAGTGCATCAGAGTATATCTAAGCTTTTCTCTATCCAGGTGAGAGATGAGACATACTGTGTTCGAAATATTTATCCTGTCCTCATGAGTATTCATAGTGAATGTGAGATAGTGTCCATCTTAGGTTGCTTACTTGTTCAAAGGCATATATTGTGATCACCAATAATGTAAATTGCAAGTGACGAGCATTGCAATTTTAGTTATGATCATGTGCAATATGTGGAATTTTAATGAACTTGTGTGTGATGTTGTGTAGTTACCGTAATGTAGGCATATGTTGCTTCAAATTACCATAGTAGCTGTTGTGGTAATGCCTCCCTATCTGTACTTACCATCTGTTCATGTCTCATAGTCTCATGCCACGAGCATGAGCCCATTTCTCAATTGAACCTTCCTTTTTTCGGTTTTGCTTTTTAATATATGTAATCATGAAATACCTTCATGATTTGTATGAAAAAAAAATTGAAATAGTGTAGAGTCTCAATTATTGTGAGAAGAGAAAGAAGTCATCCATGGCTACATAGGTGAATTGATTTTCTTTCCTGTGATCCATTAATTTTCAGGTTGAGATGGGCGGCCGCAAGGTTCCAATAACGACCAAGCACTAATCAGGACCCTGCCCTCCGCCACGGCCGCCCATCTGTCATTGTGCTTTAGTTGTGAGTGATCTGTCTTTGTTATTGCACCAACTTTACATGTCTGGCTATCTCTTCTAAGCTTCAAGAGTAATTATCGGTATCATATAGTGTAGCTGCGTTTTCTATGTTTGTTTGATAATTAGTTTCCATTTGTAGGTATTTGAGTAAACAAGTGACAATCAGTGGGGATGGACTGTGATTTAGCCATGTAGGATGAACTGTGATTTCATTCTATTCCTTTATGTAGAAGTACCACCAAGTTCAGATGGGAGTGTGATAGCTAGATCTTTTTCTTACTATGTTGTGCTTTTCTTTTAGTTGGACTTTAATGCACATCTAGAGTTGTAGTGAGTTTTTAGTAGATATTGCATAGTTTATGGTTTGATCTCTTTTTATTATGTTGTCCTTTCATACCAGATATTTAATATTTTATTCCTTTATGTAGAAGCACCATTTTCTTGATTACACATTTATTAATAGTAAATTGCACACTTCAACTACTTTGCAATTATAGTGTGTAACATATGCAATATCGATATTTATAAACAACTGTGTGTCCTTTGTTTTAGTTAACTTAAAGCATGCTATTGCTGTTGCTTTAGGGAATCAATACTCTTTTGGATGGGCTATTTGAGATTGGAAATGGGTCTTTTGTTTCATTGTAAGCACAAGACAATACATTTTTAAGGACTGCATCTCATTTATTTTTCCACCAATACAAGTCTTCTCTTAAGGAATAGATCTAAATTGGCTTGAGAATTAGAGTTTATGTTTGTCTTCAAAATGCATTCACGAAAGCTGATAGGATAAAAACCTTATAGTGGTGTCAAAATGCATTCACAAAGTCGTAGTTGATTATTAATATATTGTTACTTTGTGCTTACATAGATATAAATTGTCATTTGTTCTTCGATAGTAAAAAGTGATTGTGCTTACATTGTAGGAAGGCAAAGTGGGTAGGGGAGATTAGTGGTGGTCATCTAGACTTAAAAAATTCTGCAATTGCCTAGAGAGGTTTCTTGTCATTTGTGAGAACACACACCTATACTTTGTATCTTGTGCCTTGTGCTAAAGGTTTCTTTTGTCCCGGTATTGCCCCTTCTAACCAATAAAATTTGTTAAAACAAGATACAATGCTCAAACTGTCTTGACATTATTGGAATCCCTATAAAAACTTAGCGGAGGGCTATAGCGAATGTAAGCCATTAAGCTTTAAGGCCGAAAGTGGGCCGTAGGCCCCTCGAGGCCGTGGAGCAAAGACATCGCAGGGTCCCCGCGATACAAGACCTCATAGTACGTAAGCGGGGGACCTGCGATACAAGACACATTGTTTAAAACAAGCGGGGACCTGCGATAGAAGACAACAAAGTACAAAATGACATCGCTTGATTCACTATATAAACCTTTTGGCCCCGGGCGCTTTTGAAAAATAACACTTTTAAGCCGAGGCCGAGTGGGCGTTAGGCCCCTCGAGGCCGAGACGCTGAAGTCATCACGAGGACACCGCGAATTGTGTTTGGATTGTCCCTTGTCTTGTACTTTGTATTGTATTTTTGTTGATTGTGTTGTATAGTCGCTTGTCATGCCCCTTGTATTGTTCTCTACCCACCGCCTTTATCTTGTATTTTGTCCTTTGTGCTAGTAAAATCATTGTTGATTGTACAATGCTACATTTTCTTTTTTGGCGACCAAGCATTGTTTTATGACTAAGCATCTAACTTTAGAGCCGAGGCCTTGTTGTGTTGTTGTTTGTCATGGTACAGATTCCTTGGACCGAGGCCGGTGCTTTCTATGTTGTGGAGATTGAAATGGAGCTTGTTTGTCATTAGTGAGTACCATTAGCATTGCATCTGTATTCCTAACCGACTATATGGAATTTTGATTCCCTCTTGATCCTACATTGCATCCGTGTTCAATTGTAGTATAGTCCGAATTGTTCTAAATCTTGTCTCTTGTCATTTGCTTTAGATAGGAGGATCCTAGTCAAGTAGCCCAATGCAAAAGCATTTTTGTATGGTAATGCTTGTGTAGCCAGTAACAAGGCATGCATCGGGCTCAAGGCAGCGTTGGTTGGTTCCCCACAAGGAAAGTCGAGGTGGAAAGAAGTGTGATAGGTTTATTGAGAAAAGAAATGCGTTACTAAATCTTGTCATAAAGACACTTTGATCCCGAATTGCTAAGCGCCTTTGTTCTTTCACAATCTCGAAAATTCGAAATCCATTTTCTTTTTTGCAAGCATATGCTCACACTATATGGTTTACCAAGTTTCCCATACTAGTGTTTTTAAAGTGGAGCTCTATGTTTTGCGTGTTTGCTCTTATGGTTTTAGATAGTGCTACTGACCCTATACAAACCTGATTTCTCTCGGTAGAGGGGAGCTATCGGCAAGGTAGATGCAACCGGCTAAGTTTCTTAGGAGCCTTGAGAAGTTAGCGATGAGGTAATCGGCTTGTCCTTTGATCACTCATGAATTATGAAATGTTAGATATATTGCAATACATACATTTGGTCATCATGTAAACATTATTGCTACCAAATTACAACAACTATTGATTCTACTTGCAAGCTTTTTGATTAGTTAACCATGTGTAGAAACAACATATTGAGTCATAGTCGGATGCATCCGTGCTTTGTCTCTTTTGGAACTTTATTGTTGTCATAGTCCGTTGGATCGGGGGGGAGGTAAGCTCAACATTTTTTTTGAATTCTCATTTCGGAATTCACCGTACAAGGCTTGTAGCTAGCTTGTACCATTCATATCTTTTGTTTCTCCTTGCACCTCTGCATTTACTACTCTGCATTCACCGCTCATGTTTTTCATGTTTCTTCTTTGGTAATTAAGTCATGAGGAGCACCAAATCCTTGCCTTTGTCGGTGACCTAAAATTGTGGGGTAATCGACCATCGCGTATCTATGTTAAAATGGAATCTATGAATTGATAGTGAGCTACCGCTTAAAAGTGTACACTTTTTTATTCGAAAGTGAGGATGTTTGAAATGATCGGTTTATTAATTTCCATTTTAGTTTGTCTTGTCTTGGCTTCTACATCAGTTCTGCTCTATCTTGCATTTCAAGGGTCTACCACTTTGCCAATTAAGTTAGAATCCTTCAGCTAGGATACTTGACCTTATGAATGTTGAGACTCACCAGTTCAAATGTTTGAAGTCATCTTCGAGCAAGACATGACTTATTAATCTCACTTTGTTCAGTTTAGCAAGTATCGCTAACTCTAACAATTAGGCTTGTGTTTTGTTCATTTAGCAAATCATCTCCGAACAACAAGCCTAATTGTGTAGTCCAACAAGTCTAATTGATTGCATATTGGTATTATCTTTTTTTCAGGAACCATGATGTGTTAAAAATGGTTGCTAATCATGTGTGCCCCCCCAACTTTGAGCGATCCGCAAATAGTAGAGCAATGCAAGAATGCTTCAATTGTCCAAGTCTGTTGCATACTAAGTTGTCTAGTCCGATGGTGCCTTCATCGCAAGGACAATGCCGCATATCACTTCAAGGTGTGATTTACGCTTCATTGTCTTATTCATGTTTTAGATTGCAATTACAGAGTGAGGTAATGCTTAATAGTTTACACTTTTTTTTATTCTCGAACTAAGTTATTGATTTCCATTTTAGTTTGCCTTCTATTGTATTCTAAATTGCAAACCGTTATAGTGTAGATTACAAATTTAGTTAATCTGCAATATTAGTGATCACTATATGGAATTATGATTCCTACTTGATCCTACATTGCCCCTGGACATCTGTGTTCTGTTGGACATATGTGTTCGGTTTTTGGCATGTGTGTTGAGATCGTCTGCATTGTACATAGTTGGAAAAGAAGGAAGGACAAAGAAATCGAACAGAGCTGCTGTAGACATCATACATAAAAGTACAATAAAAAGGACAAGTAAAGGACAGGGAACAAAGGACAAGAACCGTGGGGGATGAGGATGAACAAAGAACAAGAACGAGGGGAAAGAACAGGAACGGTTACGGGGAACGTTTCAAACTCCTTTTGCTGATTTTTACGGACGTTTCAAACTCCTTGTAGTTCTAGATCTGATGGCGGTACGAGGAAAACGGTGTGTTCCTTCGTGTATTTCTCCTTCTTGCTGATTTTCTAGACGTTTCAAACTCCTTATAGTTCTAGATCCGATCGGGCTTGTACGAGGAAACGGTGTGTTCCTTCGTGTATTTCTTTCTTCTTTGGAGGGTTCAATGGTAATTCAGTAATAACCGCTCGGTGGTCGTAGATGTGGGTTGTGGTCTTTGTTTGTTAACGGGTTAGATCGATACCGTTCTTTGTGTAGGGCCCGTTAAGAACGACTCCCCGCGTTTGAGGTCCGTGAGTTAAAAAACTCAATTGACCGGATGACTAGCTGACCGTTGGTTTTTAATCGTCTGGTCCCGGTTGTTGTAAGAAATCGAGGGTCAAATTTCTTGTGAAAGAGATATAGCAACTCCCATACTTTCCTTATACTAGTTTTTTTTTGTGACTGTCTCTCGGTCCACCAACGGCCATTTTGTGTACTAGCCTTTCCAAGAAGGAGCTTCACAATTGATTCAAAAGTGATTGAAAATAATAGCTTATATGTTGTACATGATTTATAAGCTCGGTAAAGATATGTGCCCCACGTAAAAAAAAGAGTGGCTTATAAGTTTGAAGTAGAGATGAACCAACTTATTGCTTTTTAAGCGTGAAGTGACTTATAAGTTGATAGTGTTTGACGAGAATAAGTCAATGATTTTATTTTCTAACTTATAAGTAGATGACTTATTTGGAACCAAACATAACATAAGTAGAAAACAAGTTCAACAATATCAATACAATAGTGGACATGTCAAGATGTGTTTGCTAGAAGGAGCTATTTTCAAGGTTTTCAAGGTGTGTCGCAATCGCCGCTAGGCGACGCTTTTTAGTGTCGAGGCGCTCCAGTGCTCGCCTCTCGGGGGTAAAGGCGGCGCCTTGTCGCCTTGTCGCATCTTGCCGACGCCCTCTCAATTCCGCCACATATTAGGTCAATTCGATGCTCAACCGCTCGATTCCGTCGTCTTCGTCGATTACAGTCTTTGGCTTTGCTCGATTCTTCAATCCCCCGCTTTCGATTTTGACATCTCCTACTCGATTTGGAATGGGGTTGGGCGGCGGCCGAGCTAAGCGCTAAGCGGCCGAGGAGAGGGAAGCGAGCGAGCATCCGAAGAGGGGTGACCGCCAGCAGAGCAGCGCATCTGGCGGAGCAGAATAGTAACAGGGAGAACGAGAGGGGGGGCTTCCACGATGGCTGTAGAGCGCACAAGAGAGAGAGAGGGGGGCATGGGGTGCATGGTGGGCTGGGAAGTCTATTTCTTACTCCTTTCCTTTTTTCTTTATCAACTACTGCTGTAAGCTGTTTCGAGTCTTGCTTAAATTCTTAAGGCGTCGCCTGCGCCTCACGCCTTTTTAGTCGCTTAAGCATAAGGCGATAGTCCGTTGCCACGCCTCGCCTTAACGCCTTAAAACATTGGCCATTTTTCAACTTTGTGAAGTTAGGGCTAATCCCTATCAAATAAGCCCAACAACATCACTACAATAGTGCTAAAGAAGTCTCTACGTGAGAACCTCAAAAATCACCATATTAATTGAGCAAAAAATAGCCAACACTATTAGATAGTATGATCTAATGGATTAAAACAAAAATATTTGGCTCAAAGGCCAATCTGTGTATATGAATCAGAAATGAATGAAGAATAACAATTATTTTCATAAGTGTTGAGAAAAAAAGATACAAAACCAACGAATTCATATAAATATATAAAATATTTAAAAATTTGAGAAAAAACTATGAAAAAATATTTGAAGAAAAACATAAATAAGTAGCCATATATGAATTATAATTAGGAATGAATATCCAAATAAATGAAATGCAATTAGACACAGGAGTTGTTCTGTACAGCGGCCTGTGTGCCGCACCTTTTTTGAGAGGAGTGTGCCGCACCTCTTTCTCAGCTGTCGTGCATTGTTGAATGGTTGTTGAATTCGTCGCTGGTCCAGCTCGATTTTCCCCGCAGGCCGCAGCCCATCACAGCCCACGGACTCATTTGTTTTTTCATCAAGGCCCACGGACTCAAGGATGGAAGCCCCATCCTAGGCCGTTCTCAGCCTCGCCCAGTCCCGACGACCTCCGCCTTCGCCGTCGCCGCCGCCGCCACCGCCGCCGATACGGTTCCACCCTAGGTACAGTAGCCGCGAACCAGCACCTCCCTCACAGCACCGCCGCCCCAGTTCGTCCGCGCCTCCACCGGCAAAACCCCCAATCCTCCCCGTCCTAGAACCTTGAGCTCGCCCCCGTCGCCTCCGGCCTGGGGAGCTAGGCATCCTCCCCGCGGCCGCCGGAATGCCTGCCGGTAAAGCGCCCAAGGGAGCGCGGCAAGCAGCTCCGGCGAGCGGCGGCGACCGCATCGGTGCCCTCCCGGACGAAATCCTGCGCCACGTCCTCTCCTTCCTCCCCGCGCAGCAGGCCGTGCAGACATGCGTGCTCGCCCAGCGCTGGCGGCACCTCTGGAAGTCCGCCACTGGCTTGCGCATCGTTGGTGCGGACGGGAAGGCGCCCGTGCCGTTCCAGGAGGTCCGGGAGTTTGTCGACAGCCTCTTGCTCCTCCGTGGAAGCTCACCACTGGAGACATTTGAGCTCAGGGTCGCCGGAGACGGTATTGACGTTCGCCACGTGAGGCTCTGGGTCAGGTACGCCTTAGAGTGCAAAGTCCAGGTCCTGCAGCTCAGCTTCCTTGGTGATACCCGTGCTCAGCTTCGGCCGGAGGACCCGCCCCTCGCCTCTAGGCATCTCACCAAGCTAGAGATTTACGGCCTAAAGTTCAATAATGATTTTCTTGACTTCTCAAGATGTCCTGAGTTACAAGGTCTAAAAATTAAAGATTGCAGCTTCAAGCATGCCGAGAGGATCTCATCCCCGTCCTTAAGGCATCTAAGTATCGAGGATGGCACATTCAACCTGAGTTCCCGAGCTCGAATTCTTGCGCCGAATCTTGCTTCATTGCTGCTACATGTCACTGCTGGCAGGACCCCTGTACTTCAGAACATGCCCTTGTTGGTTATGGGAACTGTTGCAATCAAGAAGGTTTGCAGAGACTACTGCAGCAGTTCTGACTACGGGGACTGTGGTGATGAGAATTGCAGAGGTTGCATATGGGATGACAGCGCCTCTGTGATTTTGCATGGTATGTCTCAAGCAAAGTCTTTGGTGTTCGCAGCTTGCCCTGAAAAGGTATGCTTGGACCTCAAATAATCA
Source organism: Hyparrhenia diplandra (assembly GCA_015847255.1). Taxonomy (NCBI): domain Eukaryota; kingdom Viridiplantae; phylum Streptophyta; class Magnoliopsida; order Poales; family Poaceae; genus Hyparrhenia; species Hyparrhenia diplandra. Next base: position 107,102 of record JADLZK010004382.1, on the reverse strand, counting down.
TGTTCATGACTTTATGTTTATCTTTTTTCAATATATTAAAGATTTATTGATTTATCTAATTGCTATCTGTCCAGTTCATTTTCAGAAGGGACTTGAAACTTTGCCCTACTTTTAATCAGTTGAAGTATTTGGCTCTCAATGAAAACTGGTGTGTTCCTGATGTGCATCCACTAGCATGTATTCTTGAACATTCACCAGTTTTAGAGAAGCTTTATTCTTTTGCTATATTTCAAGGTAAACAATTTCTAAATTGGCAACTCTTGCGTCGTAGAGCTTTATGTAGATTGTTGGTTAATCTTGGTAAAATCTTTATGATAATGCAGATGGAGGAAGTTAACGTGGAAATGAAAGGAAGGTTCAATCCAAGGGAGTTACCACCGACCATATCATCACATCTTAAGGGAGTTGAAATCCTTTGTGGAGGGGTTGATGGAAATGTTCTTAAAGTTTTGAAGTTCCTAAGCAAACTTAACATCAGTAAGTTAGCTAGCAACAGTCTCATGCTTTCTATATTTCTTTGGTTTGGTTTAACATATGGCTGAATTGAAGTGGCAAGCAATGAAGAAACTCTGAGTTATTTGGGTATACCAAGTTTTTGTGGAAATGAAAGTCTGCACCATATTTTGGTGATGGGAAGTGGAAAATACAAGATCCATTTTATTCGCATGTGTTTGTACACATATACTCATTGTCCATGCTTGCATATTACAACTGTTTGCCTCTGTATGTGGGAAAGTTAAAGCAACAAAGTAACTCCTAACTTCTATAGGGAAGTGAATGGACTCAGCTAGAGAAAGAAAAACATGTGCACTCCTTTTTTTGCGTCAGAGCAGTTGTATAATGTGTTAATTATTTCTTTACAATGACACAAATATGTCCATATGGCAGTTTTTTTTTATACCTCCTGTATATGTAGTTTCTAGGTTGTGCTGAGTAATGGTTAAATTCAGATGTTCAGTTGATAATCCCCTCTTTTCTCATTGGGAGTCTCTACCCCCTCCCTCTCTCTCCCACTCACTTGCTCACATTCACTAGGGTATGAGTGTCTTAGTAGAATATTTATCTTTTTTTCTCTCAGTTTTTTTATTGTTGGGTTAACCATTGTCATACTTACCATTGTCATACTTGGGAACCCTTGAATCTGTTTTCAGAACCTTGAAAGGATGTATTCATGTGTTGTCTGAACAGTTATGAGAATAGAAGGGTTCTATGCATGAATACAAATAGACAATGATGCAATACCCAAATCCATTTCCATTGGCTATTTTAATTTATTAGCTTTGCTGTCCACCTTATCATCTAGGATTCTGGATTCATGGCTTTTGGTCTCTAATGAATATCTTGATTTTTGTGCTAGTAGTGTTATAGTGAAGATGTTATTTCAAAACCAATGAAATACTGCCTCCATTTATATACTAGAAAGCAAAAAGAGCAGCGTTGCTGCACGGTCATCTAGGGCCCTTGCTCTATGTTAGCTGCCCATGGTGGCCCATGCTTTATTGTTGATGCAGACAATGAGTAGATTTTTCTTTTTTAATTATAAATGGGGGGTAGGATCGCCACCTGGATGAACACGTCATGGTGTTTTGGAGGTGCATGCGCCAACTGCGCTAATTAGACTCAAAGGGGTTCATGGGAGAATCATTTGCTCCAAACAATAAAATCATCACACACCGATCTTATAACACCATGAGGAGAGGGATGTTCTGCACGAAAAATAGCTCCTTTCCGCATGTCCCAGGGGTGCCAGAGGATGGTGATTAGGTCGGCCGCCATTGGTCTTGGCTAAGGTGGTGGTGAGCCGTGCATACCGTATAGCCTCATCTGATAAACTAATCAGTTCTCCTCCGTTGCTGTCAGCGGGCGAGTGGCCCAAAGTCATGATTTAACAATATGAATTATTCCCCGAAAGTGGATTCAAATGTGTTCGTGTGCAGTGGCAGATGACAGTTTCAAATGTGTTCATGTGAAGTGGCAGATGACTGTCTGTGGCATAGCTAGAGCTGAAACAATTACTAACGAACTGCAGAAACCATGCCAAAGAAGTGCTATGTATTATGAGTATAGAATCCATAGATAATTTCAAATTGGTCTATTATAATTATAATAAATGGATATCGGGATTGTATTACTTTGCAGGACACAATGTGGTACACAGTGTGTAGATAAAAGATCCCTAATCATAGAGAGTGGACTGTAGCCCCAATCAAACACGACTAAAATGACGTACCAAAGAAGCATTACTATTCTTTTTTTTCCATAAAGTGATCCAGAAACCCTGTTATCTCTGAAGTCAAGATCATTTGAGTAATCATCTTCCGGCTGACCTTTGTCCCGACGATCCTCAGGCGGTCAGCAAAGGCAATTTTCTCTGCATGAAGTTAGATAACACACTGACGTGATGATTAGTCGAAATATGATGGCAATTTTGCCATGGGTGTTGGAAACCCAGATTTCTGGTACCTGAACTGCACTCTGGATAGACAATGCTGCACGGCAGGGGACGGAAAAAAAAAAAATCTGTAGTTCATATTCTCCTTAATCAGAATACAATCAATGTAAAAGATATTGATCCAGCATAGCAATTTTAAAGGAAATGTCGCCATATATTATATAGTAGCCATACTATTTGTGTTTGTCAGTAACCACATAAATAAGCAGGGGCACACTAAACTCTGTTTTCCTGATGAGTCTGACAGAACCTTTATGATTGTAACCAATGGCTTTCAGCTCATAGATCAGTAGAGCACAATGTCTGAGGTAAATTGATGGCCATGGTAGCATCATAGAAAAAATCACCGGAAAGTTAAACATGAATGGAAGTAGGAAAGAAAACTGCATCTTCAGTTAACATGAATGGAAGTAGGAAAGAAAACCAACAGAGTGGTGAAGAGTGCAACAGATGAAAAATGTTTATAGGTAAACTACCTAATAATTGTATGGCTTGTAAACAAACCAAGAGCAAAGGAAACAAAAGATGGGGAGCTCACGGTTGCCAGGGATGAAGGAGAAGCGATCAAAGACACAGCACCAGCCGTATATGCTAGGAGATTGAAGCGCAAGAAAGAGGAACTGGCAGCGTACCTGCCGTGGGGGCGGCAGATCGGGCTCGGTGCTATCCATGCGGTGGGGCGGCCTTGTTTGCGCCGGCCAGGGAGAACCGCTCCAGCGCAGGTGGCCAGATGCTAGACACGACGGCGGCTCAGCACCGGGTCAGGCGCACTGAGGCGGACACGATGGGCTTCAGCCGTACGGGATGCGAGTACGGTGACAGGGAGAGGCGGAGGGGACGGCGGAGACATACGGAGGCGTGAGAGAGAGAGAGAGAGAGGCAGGGGCTGTGAGCGGCCGGTCAGCTGGATTGCAAAAGCGCTGGGCTAACGGATCGTGAACCCGTTACTGTAGAGGCGAACCTGTTACTATTGCGAGGATCAGTGTTTATGTGAGAGGAAGAGGCGGCGGGCGCAACGGTTTGGCAGATTGGTATATAGCTATAAAGACTATAGGATCGCCCCTCAGCCATCGGATTGATATCAATGGTTTAGATCGATTTGTCGGCTCGTCGTCCGCCCCCGCCATCCTTTTTCCTTGCCAACCGCCGGCTCGGTAATCATGTCCCGATGCAAATTCCTTTCCTCTCGTAAAAAGTGGTGCCCGTGAGCCCGTTCCATAATCCATGGAAACTCCTTTCCTTCCGTAAAATAAGTTGTCTCCGTGAGCCCATCCGTGCCCCTCCCAAATTCCTTTTTATTTTTCTATATCTATTTTCTATTTCTCCTTCTAATGTTAGTTCTGTAACTTTTCTCAGATTTTTCTCTCACGTTTCTAGAAAGAGACAAAATTTATACCTACAGAATTTCCGCTAACCAAAGTTTACATCCACCACTCCCTAGAGTGCTTGAGGAAAAAGACCGCCCCCCTAGAGTCCTAGGAAAAAAAAGAAACGCAGTCCGCGACCCAAGAGGTTAAGGCCCAACAAAACGAGTCCACAAATGAGGCTAGGCGGATCGACAAGACTTAGGCTATTGGGCCCATTTATTAAATCTCCGCGAGCCCAGCTGCTTTGATCTGTTTGTTTGTTATTTTAGCCTTCAAGTATATTCCATATGTTCTATGTTTTGTTTTGTTATATTAGTCTCATACGACTTATGAAAGGTGCTGATCACAAAATTTTAAAATGTGTATCCTGAATCTATTTGTATCACCATGAGGAAATCATGGGAAGCAATCATCAAATTATATGACTTGCCATGGATTGGTTTGAACCGATCGCTTGACTACCACCTCTATCCACCGACGAGGCTGCGGGCGGCGGCGGGATCAAATTGGCGGCGCAAACGTGTGGGACATGCTTGCCGGCGACAATGAGGCAGCCATGCTTGACGATAGGGATCCCGGCGACAATGAGGCGACCAAGAGACTTGATAGAGAGACCAACAGGGAAGCCATGAAATACAAACACCCGGAGGCGGTTGCCAATGGTGAGGCGTCTAACGGCGACATCGCCGTTATGCTGGGGAGGAGCAAAATAAAAGCGGATACGCCATAGGCAAATGCACGACATCATCATTACGGGGAGGAGCAAAAGAAAAAGAGGATACGAGGATACGCCACCTGCACCAGCGGCGATGAGTAAACAAGTTCATCGCCTTAAAGGTGCATGCTTTGCTACGCCTCCTCACACCGCAACATAACCAACAAGATACATTATTAAATTATATATCCCGTTGCATCGCACAGGCATATTTGCTAGTAGCTATAAAGAAGAAAAGGCGCTGGGCTAACGGATCGTGAACCTGTTACTGTAGAGGTGAACCCGTTAATATTGTGAGGAACAGTGTTTATGTGAGAGGAAGAGGCGGCGTGGCACAACGGTTTTGGCAGATTGGTATATAGCTATAAAGAAGAAGGTTAGACTCCTGATTATTTGGATAAATGCATTCCAATTAGCGTCGACACAGCACTACACAGAGCACAGTCGAAAAACATGGCGGCGATCCATGAGTGTGCAGCCACATCGTTGACAGACTTTTTCCAGGACATGTTTCCTCTATTGCTGAGCCTGTCTTTGAAGTAGAGCCACACAAAATTTTTCACCTTGTTTAGAACCCGTGTTCTCCAGATCATACTGCCATGAATGTCACATTCATTCAGGAGGTGACAGTGATGTATAGGCATCACAAAGGTGATACGCCTTCCCAGTCGTTTTGAGGCACCTAACATGAGGAGCATCTGAGAGTTGAATTCCTGCAAAATATTAAGAAGGGAAGCAAGCTCCATGAGAGCTGTCATGGTCAATCTTGTCTTGAAGCAATAAGGAGTAGATTCATATTGGAAAGAAGCTCCTGGTGGCAACATGTGATTGTTTGAATAGGCCAGTGTTGTTGGTAATGGATCGATGCTCAGTACTACTAATTCTCCAGCCAGTTCACGCAGGAGAAATCTGCATGGGATCTATTTGTCAAGACCTCGAAAAAGTGCCTGAGTGACTGAGTGTCCTTTAAATTCTGATGCTTGCTGAACTGTCAAAGCAAAACGAGAAAATTACAAATCAAAGGCTGAAAATAAGACATATTTCCCCTATGGCATCTTCTCTGGATGATTTTATTATACAGTCAATTTAACTGGACAACTTAGAATGCTTTTCTGGTAGGCGCTCAGGAACTAATCTCCTAGATGCACTTTCAGTCTTCTGGTTGTCTAGTGCCATCACTGACTAATCTCCTAGATGTACTTTCAGTCTTCTGGTTACTAATCTCCTGGATGTACTTTCAGTCTTCTGGTTGTCTAGTGCCATCACTGATTAAGATAGCTAGAATAAATTTGGAAGGCTATTGCTGGATGAAACAAGATATGTGGTTTGCATATGGGCATATGGAAAGCTAATAGCAATTGATTCAGGCAGCAACTCGATGCTAGTGCTTATTTCTGTGGAGAAACAACATATAGAAGTTGGTGCTTGTATTCACCTGCATATCCACCGACTCTGTTGAAGATCACCATTGCTCATCTTCTTGATGAGCTCCTTAGCACTATCACACTTTCTTGAACCCAATTAGCGATCAGCAGGAATTAGTAAGCAAACAAAAATCAGTTACATCTATCTTGCATGGATCAAATGAAACAACTATAAGCAACTAACTGTTCTAAGCACATTATCCTGTGCTCAGGGCATCGAGTGCAAAAAGGTTAGCTTGTATGTGCACAAAGAAATATTCATATTCAGACTCAGTGTTATAAAGACCAGAAGAGTTCCAAATCGAAGCATGTAACATTGCAGTTTACAGCGGGCAATGTAAGGCTCATTGCTAATCGAAGCATGTAACATTGCAGTTTGCAGCTGGCGATCCCAAAATTCACCTGAACCTCACGTTCCACGACCTTGTACCTCGACCCCGTTGACCTGGAAACTCTGTGACTATGCTAATGCCTTCTCATCATTCCCATCTCTGCATTTTGCAGAGGTCAGATTTTAAAATTCAGGCAATTCATGATCACTGTTAGCTTTTTTTTTAGATAAAGGATAGAAACTATCCGGCTTCATCTACCCGTGGGTAGAATCAGGCCAAAAGATCACTGTTAGCTACACAAGAATTATTTCACTGAGAGCATCAATGCTCAAAAATGTATTACTCGATGGTCAAAACAAGACTAATACAATTATTATGGAACATGTTAGAGCTGATATGTGCTTTGTTTTGATCACACCAATAGGAAGTTTGGAGAAATTCAGGTTTGGATAGCTACAAACTATGGTAACACAAGTAGTAGATAGTTAGGACATCATCCCTTTCTGAGATAAGTAGCATTGAAACCATTTGAGACACTTGTATTTGTTATGGCTTTCAGGAAAACTTAATCATTTAGTATTTTCTTTCCAAAAATGTTGAACAGTTGTGGAAGATCACAATTCACTTATGGTCACAGATCAATATCTGCAAACATGCTCTTAGGAAAAACTTCATAGCCTATGTGCTAGAGAGAATGCTGACCCTGATACAATTTTATGCATCAATGATTTGTGTGACTGCCTTATCAAATGTGTAGCACTGAATTTATACACAGTAGAAAATGGTTTTCCCCAGTTTGCAGATTGAGTGACGCCAGCCTCGATTTGCTGTTCTGGCTAGTTATGGGTCGCTGCTCTGCCTTTGCAATCCTGTGAGGGTGGTGCATGCCTGTGTAGCTGTGTGCCTGCGCTCATCCACGGTTGATGACGGGGTATGTCTCATGCTAGTTTCAGAGTTAAATTTAACTTAATCACAGATATAACTAATTATTTGCTGCCCTAGTATTCAGAAATATTCTAACATTGTGTAAATTACAGAGCAAATAGAGTTGGCATGGATGTCTAGCCAAGACTGATGGAAAAATTGGAATTAAATCAAAGTGAGTGAAAATAAAATGAGAGTTTGATGCATTTAGCTATTTCATTGAACAATAGGTATGTATGGAGATTTACACACAACAAAAAGGAAAACTGAAATAAGTTTGAGTATCTAGAAAACTTGACTGAGTTGGTGCACGTGTATCTTCATCATGATTGGAGCTCCAATCGGTGTCTTCGCGCTGGACATGGGCACTCATTCCATAGGATCGGGTCCTGCGCCTGCACCTCTCCCCATCTCATTGCCATTGTATCCTGGAAGCGCCTAGGCCGTGGGGGCACTGCATTTGTAATTTTGTATAACCAATGCCCATCACTGTGGAGGTCATGCTCGCATTCGCAGGCGTGGCGGCAACGAACAGACAGCAACCACTACAGCTACAATGTGTGGACTGGGGGAGAGTGGCGTGCTCCTGCTCCAGGGCTCTCCTAGCTAGGAGTGGGGTGAACGCGCTGTGAACTAATGCACCTCTGTCGAGGTGGCGCCATAGGTGGGAGGGGAGGAGGCAGTCGTGGAGGAGAGCGGCCAGAGGAAGGGGCGGTGATTGGTGTCTTGCGGATCGTTGTCACGGCGTAGGCCAGGGTTATGGAGCACAGAGGAAATAGACAGAAGAGTGTGGGTGATGCAACATGTAGGGAAGCGTCGGTGGGGAACAGGCTGGTGGCGGATTGGCGGAGCCACGGGAGGGAGGCTGGCCGGCGTCGCGAGGACAGGAGGCAGCATGTCATCGCAGTGGGGCCGAAGGCTCTAGATGTGCCTGAGGTTTTAAACGGTTCAGGCGTCCGGCCTGGTGACCTGGCCCAATCCTTGTTCAGAGCTTGGTTCTGATTTTCTAATACAGAGATATAAAATTTACATTGGTCACTATTTTTTACAATTCTGGGCAAACATGTTTTTATTTAAAAGGTGGCACTCAAAGTTGCATGTCCAAAATACAACAATATACCGTGATACATTTAGGTATAAAATTCAAAGTTGCATGTCAAAAAAGCAATAGTATACCAAGATACTTATTTAGGTGAAATTGAAAGTTGCATGTCAAAGACTTCCAGTGTACCTATATTTTAGTTGTTTATTGTCATGACCTTGAATGTGCAGGAAATAGTTTATATTTACTGTATCTATCTATATATATTTTTTTTGTGAATTACTGTATTTATATTTTAGTTGTTTATAACTCCAGCTCCACTACAGTTTAGTCAAGTGATTTTTCATATGCTACTCTTTTCCTGTATCTCATCTTTACTTGCCCTTTTTACCTCTCAATCATTTGTCGGATGATATACATTACCACTTACTATGCATTTCAATTTTGTACAGGTTTTAGTTTCATGGAATAGAAGGTTAAGCTGAAGAGTGATCTTCTGCCACTTAATTACATTAAGTGTGCTGCCTTCTTCCTGTGGGATGTTTTTAGCTCTCCACTTGTACCAAATTAACATTATATACGTGGACCTGATAAGTTTCATCCGGGAAGCACTTATCTGCCAACTGAGTAAGCATGCTGCCTTTTGTCTCTGGGTTTGTTTCCCCAGTTCTGCCCAATTGAATAAGCATGCACCCTTTTGTCTCTGGGGTTGTTTCCCAGTTCTACCTATTATCTAGCCCTTTTTTTTTTGGAGAACATACCTATTATCTACCTAGGCCTTGTTTACCATGGTATGTTGTATCTTGTAACCTTTCCTGAGCAGCTTGCTCAAGATGCCTAGCTGCTGTTTTCCTTGTAGCATGCCAGATCAACTCAGTTGTATGTTCTTCTTGTTGTGTGCGTGTGCCTATTGTCTCGTTCTTTCTAAATGATATGTGGCTTGGTACTTAACGCCATGGATTGTAACTTTGATGTGTAAAAAGGGCATCCAATGATGTTCTAAGTTCTGACTTAAAGTATGATGTTTCGTAGGTTCCTGTTCTCTAAATAATCCCTTGACTTATCTGGTTGCCCTGTTTGTTTATTGAAACTAGTTAAACGCCCGATGCGTTGCTACTGGATAACTAAATTTTATATAAAACACATAGGATCGCATGGGAAGATAGCAATACTATAAAATTAAACAATGATATTAAAGTGACATTTAATCTAAATAAGTTTTGTCAAAGTAACACAATCAATCATGTATATCGCTGGGTTTTAAAACTCTATTTTATGGGCTTCTTTGTAATTCCCCTAAGATAATATTTTCAAGGACATGTGTATGCATATTTGACCATTGGTCTTGTAAAATTAAGTGGACTGTCTAGGCGACTTGGTGTGATGGAGCAACAGGATTCAGTATGCAAAAAGTCTGGTTCGACAAACCATTAAGGCTTGTCTCCAAATCAAGAGCATAGTTTTTTCAAACATGTATTCAAATCTCTGCATAGGTTTGCTCCAAGATAGTATTTTGAGAAAAAAAGTAGCAAGGTTCATTGAATATAAATTATACAAATAAAATAGTAGCAACTACAGTAGCATGTACGTAAATTAGGCCCTCACAAAACAAAAGTTCACAGACTACTTCATAGCGGAAATTGAAGGTCTACTCAATGTCAAGATCAATAGGTTTAAAATATCCTACCGGATACCTTCAAAACTTGATGGATCAGATTGATGTTGATAAGGTAGATCGGTAGTGAACAAATAAGAAGTGAACTCTACAAAAAGAAAGAAATGAAGGACTGATTTCTACCTTGGATTCTAAATTTTGGCAAGGCTGCACCGCACAAAATCTTAAATGAACCATATATATGCATATTCAGAGATGCATGAAAACTCGAACAAACTATAAGAATATGTAGGTTTGCGCGGACACGTAGTTCACAACATTAAAATTTAGAGATGCGGGTAGCGAAAACTATAGATGACATGTAGCATGCATAATTGAAGACACAAATCGGCCGTCACCCTCTCGCCAGCAAGATAACACAATGGCAGCATCCACAACCCGAATACGGCCGTAGCGGTACCCGCGGCAAGCCACGGCGACCAAACCACGACGATACGAACAATGGATAAATCGATAGATTACCTCCTCCACGCGACGACGGCGAGCCGGGCGCCCGACGAGGACAACGACGCCGTAGCATTGACGGACGCTGGAGGGATCGTGGTGGCGGTGCTCTTTTGGCGGGCGCGCGCATTCAATATCGTCGAGGTGGCGGCGTGGCAGCGAACAACGGATTGGGTGCACAACGTGCGAGAGGCGAGGAGCCGAGGATGACGGGCGTGGGGGTAAAACAACGAGGATGACGGCGCGAACATCGTGGAGACGAAGGGCGGCGCAGCTGACGCACGGTGAGGGAGATCGCACGTGTCAAGGGCGGTGGGGTGGCGGGGCGGGTCTTCTCTTTCATGTATGGGTGGGTTCCAAATGTTTCGCTGGAGAGATTGTAGTTGCGGTGAGGTGGAGTCCGAGATCGCACCTTCCAAATTTTATGCGTGCGGGGGGGAGGCCGGAGAGCCTACACCTTCCAAATTTATGTATAGGTGGGGAGGGCGTGATTGATCGCACCTTCCAAATTTTCATGGGTGTAGGGAGGGGGGTTTGATCGCACCTTCCAAATTCGCATGGATGGAGAGGATCGCACCTTCCAAATTCACGTGTGTCGGTGGGGAGGAAGTGATTGATCGCACCTTCCAAATCTGCATGGGCGTGGGGAGGGCGTGATTGATCGCACCTTCCAAATTCGCATGGGTGGAGAGGATCGCACCGTCTAAATTTGCGTCGGGGGTGAGGAGGGTGTGATTGATCGCACCTTCTAAATTCGCTTGGGCATGGGGAGGGGTCTTTGGGGTGCATGCGGATCTTTTATTTTTAGTTTCCTATTTTCTCTCCGCGGAAGCTCAAAAAGGAAAAAAGCACGGTAGGTAGGGTCCGCGATTTTCCTCCGAGATTTTCCCCTTCAATCGAGAGGAGAATGGGCGCCATGGGATTTTTTTTTTTTTTTCCTCATATGTCACAAACCATTTTCCTTGGTCAACGCGAGGGGAAGACTATGCGCAGTGGACGTGTGACGTGATGACCGGGCAAACAGCGGGTGGCGGGCGCGGCGCTGGCTTGGCGTCTTGCCGCGGATGGCGCCAGCAGAGCTCACGACCTTAGCCGGGCGGGCGCGTAAGCGTGCCGTCTTTGGCGGCGCTTGAGAGCTAGATAGGTAGGGTTAAACCCTAATTTTTTTTGATTGATTGTCTCACAATAGTTGCCCCCATATTTATGAGGGGTTTACAATTGCTAACGAGCCAAGCCCATTAGTCTTTTCGAGCTTACTTTATAAATAAATTTACTAATAAAATCTATATAATAATTAATTATTCAGCCACTCCGCTTATCCCGCGCTTCACTTGGACCGGGTGTAATATCTCTCCCGTCCCGGAGATTGGCGTCCTCGAGCCGGAAATCGGATATATCTTGTTGAATAATTCAACATCCTCCCACGAAGCGTCTGCGGCCGACTTGTTCTTCCATTTGATGAGGACTGGCCGGCCTTGCCGGACTCTGGATTTAAGCATGAGCTCGAGGTTCGGGAACGGTGTACCTTTGTGTATACGTGGCAATTACGGTATATCGGTAGGAATCTCTCCTTGATGAGGCTTAAGCATCTTTGACATGAAAAGCGTTGCGGATCACGAGTCCCCGTTGGTAGGTTCAACTCATATGTAAGTGGAGTAAGAATTTTGTCGATGTCTTTGAAGGGTCCAAAATACTTTGGAGAGAGCTTGGCTTTATATAATGTTGATGTAGTTGCCGCATGAGCCGGGATAATAGTTTGAGCGGGCATAATCACCCACTTTAAAACGTAAGCTCTGTATGTTTAGCATCAAAGTATTTGCGGTAATAACCTTGAGCCGATTGTAGACGAACCTTTATCCGATTGAGGAAAGCATCACGCCGAGATAACAAGGCATCTACCGAAGGTAATGTTGTCTCACTTTCGGATTGTAGCCTCGATTGTAGGTGGGTCGCGCCCATAGACTAGATTGAATGGTGTTGTTACGGTGGATGTATGATATGAAGTATTATAACAATATTACGCCCATGGTAACCATCTTACCCAATCCTTTGGTTTGTCACCGATCAAGCAACGTAGATACATTGTAATAATTTTATTTACTACCTCTTTTGTCCATCTACTTGTGGATGATAAGTCGATGTTGGTGATAGAATAATGTTGGGCCGCCTAAAGAGCTCTTGCTAGAACCGACTTGTGAAAACCACATCTTGGTCATTAACAATGCGACCTTGGTAAACCATGTAATCTAACAATCCAAGTATGCTCGCTTCATACGGATCAACAACCGATTAAAATTACCGACTTGGTGCCAACTTTGGGAAGTGCTTCAATGAAGTCCATTGAAATATCCTCCCGGATACGTTGAAGGCTGGTAAAGGTTGAAGAAGTCTAGCCGGATATAGATGTTCGATTTTTGTTACGTTGGCATACTAAGCAATCATTCACAAAATCTCGACAATCGTCTATCATGTTTGACAAAGAAAGTTTGACAAAGTCTATGCAATGTTTTTACGTATTTCCTCATGAGCTGAATCATGAATTGCATGAAGAATGGTCTCGAAGATGTTTGGATGATTGTGAAAGCCATACCTTTTGTTGAAACGAAATCAACCCATTACGAACTTCCCATCTTTGAATCCTTACCATTGATTATGGCATCAATAAGGCCTATGGCTTTATCACTCGAATGCAATTTCCTCGTAATCGATTAAACAAACCCAATTGAATTTCGAAATAGCCATTAACGAAGATTTCGGTGTTCGGCGAGATAATGCATCCGCCACCACATTGGACTTACGGGTTTTGTATTCCACGAAGAAAGTCGTAACCAAGTAATTTGTAACCCATTGGTGTTGGAATAGTGGATAGACGTTAATCTAAAATGTATTTGAGACCTGTAATGACGACCTTATGAGTTCTCGTTCATAAGCGACCAACTTTTGTACTTATCGGGCATTCGTTTGCTAAAGTAAGCTATCCGGACCATTGCCCCGATGCAATACAACACCCATACACGTACGGAAGCATCACCTTTGCACCACGAAAAAGTTTGTTGAAATCCGGAAGTTGAAGGATTGGTCTTTGATGACAATGTCCTCTTTAGATGCTTAAAAGCCGTTGTTGCTAGAGGTGTCCAAAAGAATGAATCCTTTTAAGAAGATCTATAAGAGGTCGCGCAATCGTACCATAATCCATAACGAATTTTCTGTAGTAACCTGCAAGTCCCAAGAAACCTCGGAGTTCCCGGAGAGTTGTAGGTATTGGCCAAGTCGTAGCGCCTCTATCTTCTCGGGATCAATGGCTACTTGGCATCGAAATAATATGTCCCAAATAACCTAGTTGTGATTGACCAAAGAGGCATTTGGATTTCTTTAAAAAAATATTGTGAGATGCGGTACCTTGAAGATCTCTTCCACATGTGCAAGATGTTCATCCGGGGATTTGTTTGAAGATTAAACTATCATCGAAGAAAAACGGGACAAACTTTAAAATAGAAAAGGTCCCAAAATATCATTCATCAAGGCTTGAAAGGTTGAAGGTGCATTGCATAAACCAAATGGCATGACCAAAAATTCAAAGTGCCCCGATATGTTACGAAGGGTTGTCTTTTTCGATGTCAGGGGGATGCATGCGTACACAGATAGCTTTGAGCATAGATCCGGTTGCTAAAGAACTTGGCACCTTGCAACTTCGCCCAATAATTCAGCAATGACGGTATTGGAAATTTATCTTTCATAGTATTACTATTTAGCTCCCGATAGTCAACACGAGAATCGCCAAGTCTTGTCATGTTTCTTGACAAGAAGAACATGGGATGAAAATGGCGAAGTGTTGTACACGATAATACCTTGAGAGAGCATCTCGATTGCATTGCCGTTCGATTCGTTCTTTTGTATCCGAGGGTAGTGGTAAGGGCGAACAAGCTGTTGGTTGAGTAGGATCTTTCAAATGAATTCGATGGTCATAGCGTCTCTGGGGTGGAAGTCCCGAAGGCTCTTTGAAGAGTTGTTTGAATTTGTACAACAGAGGGTTCCATTGGAGGATCACAGGAAAGGATATGAATACCTGGTGGAGGGTCTGTTTCCTTAGAAGGTGGAACGAAGCAAAAGTCGCATCGATCATTATCTTTGATGCCTTGGCGAAAAAAATTATTGCATTTATATAGCTAATGAGAAGGATCTCCTTTACCATCGTACTTAGGAAAAAAATAATTTCAGATTATTGCCGGTCCGTCTAGGAATTTACGGAGGAATTTTTGGAGGAGTTTACGTGGTGCCGTTTTGTAGGAATTTCCGTGAAAATTTCGTAGTATGAATTTCTCGGGCAATCGATGGTCAAGAATTTTTGGCGGGCCCGACGCGGCGGATGGTGAACTCATCGTTGTCCACGACCGAAGAAACCACTTGGAGGGCGGAACGTTCCAAGCTGAAGATGATGGGGGCGATGACGCCCCATGGCTGTGATGTAGTTGTTGATGATGCTGTTGGACGCCCTCTATGAACTTCTTGCTCGGTCGTAGAGGCCATTGGATCGCCTCGGTCTCCTGGATACTAATTGCCACAAACCGTTTTCCCCGGTCAACGGAGGGGGGAAGACGATGCGCCGCGGACGTGGCGATGACCGGCCAGCGGCGGCGGCGGTCCGCAGCGCTGCTGATTATGCCGCGGATGGGCTGCAAGAGTCGGGCGGCGCGGCACGGCAGCGAGGCGACGGGCGGCGCTTGAGAGCTAGATAGGTAGGGTTAAACCCTAATTTTTTTCTTGATTGATTGTCTCACAATAGTTGCCCCCATATTCATATGAGGGGTTTACAATTGCTAACGGGCCAAGCCCATTAGTCTTTTCGAGCTAACTTTAATTTAACTAAATAAATTTACTAATAAAAGCTATATAATAATTAATTATTCAGCCACTCCGCTTATCCTGGCGACTCGGGTGAGTGTGACATCCTATATTTTCTCCTTCTATTACAGAGGCGGGTGGAAGAGCGAGTCATGGTTTCCTTCCTATTTTTTATCACAACAACCAACGTGCGTAGTTAATTCTTTCTTTTCTTGAGTGGTTAATTTTTTTCTTTATCGGTTGCATGTACGATTAGTTTCCTTTTCCTTCCTTTATTACACGGTTAATTCCTTTCTTTATTGCACAGTTAATTCCTTCCTTTATCGAGTCGCATAGGCGATTTGTTTCCTTTTTTCCCTTCGGGTTCGCATGGGGTGGCGGGGCGGACTCAAAGCGAATGTCGCACCCAAAAAATGCCTCCTCTTTGTTTTTTTATGTTGTAGAGATGAACATTATTCAGATGCACATATTGCATACCGATCTTATATTATTGCACGATTGCACCTTCTTACATTCATCTAGTGATTTTATTGATAAGTGATCAAGCAATTTCCTCTCCCAAATTAAAAAGAGAAAATTTACGAATATGGCCCCCAAAAAAATCTTGTCTTAGGAATGTGGACCTATTTTTTTTTTATTTAGGAATGTGGCCTCGAAAGCGAAACATTCTTAGGAATGTGACCTTCCGCCCGGTTTGAGAGCTAACGGTGTTAACTAGAGTGTCGAACCCGGCTAGATTGGGGGGAATCGACACGCGTGCTTTCGTCGGCCGTTGGAGCTTCGAAGGTTGCGTGTGGGGGGCTACGATCTCTCGTCGGGCGGCGGCGGCGGCACAGTAGCGACAAGGAGCCGGAGGAGCCGTGGTAGAGGGGACGGGGCGCCTTGCGTCTGCTTGCGCCCGCCGTGACGCCGGCGGCAAAGGAGGAGCGGGCGGCGCGCTACGGGCGGCCGCCGGGCGGTGAGGGCAGGGAGCGAGATAGATACAAACTATTTTTATTGCTTGCTTATTCCCCAAAGAGATTACATGCCTTTGCTTATATAGCCCGGCTAGTGGGACTTGTAATCTAAGCAATCTCTCTACAAGGTTTCCTTATACGATTGGAATACCTTTTACAAGCAATATTTATTTATTTCCTAATAAGGGTCTTCCTTATAGATTGGAATATCCCCTTTTACACACCAAAAAGCCTAAGATAATCCTAACTTGAAGACGAAGTAGAGTTGGACTTGAGAGGAGGGAGGCGGCGGCGGTGGCGGGGCGCCGCCCCTGCTCGCGCTGCCGCCACCGCCCCCTCGCCCCTCGGCCCACAGGGTCATGACATTTCCCCACCGTTCGACGAGGCGGCGCGCGTCCATGTGCCGCCCAACCCACCCGTGGTGGCGAAGAGCACGCCGATCGGGTGAAGTGACAACGCCGGCCCGAAGTAGAAGACGAGGGGGCCGCACTTGTCGTTGTCGTTGTTGCGGATGCCGGTGTCGTTGTCGGAGAAGGAGAAGTCGAGGTGCGGTCGCCGGAAGTAGACGCTGAACCTGTAGCTCGGGTCGCTGCACGGCGGGCGCTCCGCCCATGCATGGGCGCATGACGGAGGCGCTGAGGGTGCCCGATAGCCGAAAGCAACCGGGCGCGGCCGGGCAGAGGAGACGATGTAGGCGTGGGTCATCGGCACGCAGTCACGCCGGCGTGGAGCCGTCTGCGAGACATGTCGGCTGACATAGGCGGCGAGGAGGTGAAGTCGAGGGAGGCGACCGTGAGGAGGTCGCTTGGGTGTTCGGGCGTCCCATCTCGGGCGCTCTGCGTCCCATGGTGCGCCGACGGTGACGTTGTCGGCGCGGAAGAAGACGCCGCCGTTGTTGTCGAAAGAGGATGAAGGTGGCGCCCTCGACCCCGACGTTAGGGGTGCGCCAGAGTAGGAGGACGCCGCCGAACGCCCGATCTTCCCGTGGGCGGTTGGGAAGGTGGAAGCCCACCGCCACACCATGCGTGGTGCGTTCTCCCCGCCGGTAAGTCCCGCGTAAGCTCCGGCGGCGAGGATGTAGTAGCGGCGGAAGTACCTCCACGATGCCATAGTGGAGGCTCCACTCGGGCGCGGTTGCACAGCGCTCGATGGCGTTGGCGATGATCCCGGGCTCCTTGTTGGTCGTGGTGGCTGTGAAGCTCAACAATCATGTCGCTTCGACGCCGCCCGCCGATGTCGCCCATTGCTTCGCAGAAGACGCCGGCCGGCCTCTGTGTGCGGTCAACCAGGGCGCGCGATGTTGTCGCCGATGTCGGTGGGGGTCGACGGGTGGCGACATGGCCAAGCGCGTCGGGCCACGCCGCGAAGTCGCCGGGCTCGCTGTTGTTGTAGCGGCGGGCAAGGTCGATGGCCTCCTCCATCGAACGAGGCTCGAACCACTCGGCGTCGTCGGCGGTGTGTCACGCAGCCTCCGACGAAGAGGCCGACACGGTGGCGCTGTCCCTCAAGATCCATGCGTAGTGCATAGTTCTCGAAGACGGTGATGTAGTCATCCGCTTGCCTCCCCCGGAAGGCGGTGCATGCTCCGCCGTAGTGTTGAGGATGGCAGGGGGTCCGAAGTCACGTCGCAGGCGGCGTGTAAACTCCTCCCACTCGGCGGGGACCTTCTCCCCGACGGATCGAGGAACCGTATCAGCGAGGACCAATCGATGGAAGGCAAAGATACCGCATGTAGTAGTCCGGTCGATGTCCGGTTTGAGCTCGAACAAGAGCTCCATCTTCCCGAATCCGAGGTCGGAGCCGCCGCTGCCGCCGCGTACTCGACCTTTAGACGCGTCACGTAGAGAGGGGGTGGGATGCCGCGGGTGGCACCACGGACTGGCACCGCGGGTGGCGTGGCCGGGCGCGCCTCGAGGCGGGGGGAGTCCCGCGGTCGCAGTGTCGGGGAAGGAGGGTGCGGCCCGGTCTTGCGGTGTCGCCGATGACATCGATGACGGCCGGTGCGTCACGTGTAGCGTCGTCCTCTCCTCCGGTTGGAGGATGGCGAGGTCGGAGCCGTTGAGGGCTGGCGGGGAGGCCGGCGACCGGGCTGCGCGGCGGCCACATGCCCGGCGGCCGGGCGTCGACCAAGGGCTCTCCTCCCGGCGTGGTCATCGGCGCCGGGGGGTGTCCTCGGCGTGCGAGGCGTACTCCATGCGGCGCCTTGACGTGTCTCCATCTCGTTGAAATCAGCCGGTGATCTTGGCGCGATTGTCATCGAGGGAGCCTTGCTTCGCGGTGAACTCCTTCATCTCGGAAGCCATGGGTGGTGGGAATCGCCCACGGTCTCGGATATCGGTATCGAGAACCCGGCTAGATTGGGCGGAATCGACACGTGCTCGTCGGCCAGATTGGAGCTTCAAGGTGGCGTAGGGGGCTGCGATCTCTCGTCGTCGGCGGTGGCGGCCACGGCGGCGGCGGCAAGGAGCGGAGGAGCCGTGGTAGAGGGTACGGGAGCCGCCGCGCGGTTGCGGCGCGCCGGTGGGGCGGAGGAGCGGCGGCGCGCGGGCGGCGGCGGCGGTGAGGGCAGGGAGCGAGATAGATACGAACTATTTTTATTGCTTGCTTATTCCCCAAAGAGATTACATGCCTTTGCTTATATAGCCCGGCTAGTGGGACTTGTAATCTAAGCAATCTCTCTACAATGTTTCCTTATACGATTGGAATACCTTTTACAAGCAATATTTATTTATTTCTTAATAAGGGTCTTCCTTATAGATTGGAATATCCCATTTTACACACCAAAAAAAGCCTAAGATAATCCTAACTTGAAGATGAAGTAGAGTTGGACTCGGAGAGGAGGGAGGCGGCGGCGCGCGGGCGCCGCCCCCGGCCCCTTGCGAGCACGCCCTGGCCCCCTCGTGGGCCGGTGGTGGCCGCTTCCCCCTTTTAGCCCTCCCTAGGCTGGCCCAGTGCGGGTCATGACATAGAGGGGTAAAAAGACCATTTTACCCCTAAGTAAAAAATAATAAAAAACAGAGATTTATTCATTTGTTGTGTATTTTGAGTATATAATCATATTCAACCGGGCATATATAATTGCACATCTTTTAATTAAGCAGAATAGTTTTTACATTATGCAAAAGCACATGTTTGGGAGGAGATAATTTTACGAGATAAAAAGCGCTGCCTCCCCAATAAATCTTTTGTTGATTGTGCTAAGCTAAGGCCGGTCTCAATGGTGAGTTTAATTTCATTGTTTTCAAGACTGCATGTCATATAAAATGAAATGAAACTTGGATAAAACCCCTACTCTCAATGGAGAGTTTTATCTTGTGGTTTTCATAGGCATTTAATTTCATGACTCGAGAGATAGTTGGTATTCGTGTCAAGAGAGTTTCACCAAGATGAAACTTTTACCTTCTCTCTCCTCGAGTTTCATGTAGAAAAGTGGTATTTTGCTGATGTGGCGTTCTATTTAATGTGAATGAAACACCTATGAAACCCCCATTAAAAGACTGGTCTAAGTATGTATGCATTTGATGGTTGTTGAAAAAATAGTCGGAGTGTCGGGGAGAATTAATTTGGGTGCGAACGGTTACATGGAGCAACCGCGAGCACACACCACCATACCATGAATTTGTAACACGTATCCACGCTTATGCTTCCAACACATGAGAGATATTGTCTTTATTTTTTAATTATTTCTTCTAAATTTATTAAGCAACAATTTTATTTGCTGAATACGTACGTGTAGACACGTGTCACCTACCGCGAGTGTTCATGGTTACTCCATGCCCCGTCGTCCCCCTCCCAATTTTTGTCGGATTTTCAAAGTCGCAGATCGACCTGGCCGTCACCAACGGAAACACATATGCCAGGGGCCTATCAACACGAGATCTGCTGCATTACACTTGCACATAACTATGGTACTAGCTAGCTGGTGGTAAGGGTCACACGCCCGCCGTCGCAACAGCCATGCGACAACGAATAGATGACGCGTTATTTCCGGCGGGCCGTCTCTCCCCGACCCGGCCGGGCGCGGCGCTCACTCACGCCGGCGTGAGCCCGTGCCTGAGCGCGGCCGACGTTGATCCGGTCCACGTCGATGACGCCCACCTCGTGATGCTCCCTGGTGTACTCGCAGGACCCAGGCCCTGCACGTCCTTCGGCAGCCTCATGGCGGCGAGCTTGCCGTAGGTGCAGTCCCGGCGGAAGCTGATGATTGGAGGCAGTACGAACTGGTGGAAGTGCGTGCCCGGCGGTGCCCACCGTTGCTCCCGCGGCGACAGCCACTTGCCCACGATCCATGTCAGCAAGCCATGCATTGCAAACACACGTGGTTCATTACTACAAAAACCAACTAAGGGAGCGCGACATTTACATTAGGGGCGGCTCATACTTTGAGCCGCCCTACCGGCGCACACATTAGGGGCAGCTTCGTGTACCAGCCGCCCCTCTTGTTATCGAGGGCGGTTCAATCACCAAACGCCCCTACGTAATTCCACAATAGGGGGCGGCTCTATATTGAGGCGCCCTGCCGAATTTTAAAATGAGGCACTAAAAATTAAAAATTAAATAAAACGACCTCGTACAAAACTTCCTAAATATGAAATATAGATCTCGAAAAGTTATGAAACTTTATAGTTGACCATTTTTTATTTCAAATCATCTAGTCATGCAAAAAGTCGTGTTCAAATGTCTCAAATTTGAAATTCAAATTTCGAAATGACCTCGGACGGAAAAACTTCCTAAATATGAAATGTAGATCTCGAAAAGTTATGAAACTTTATAGTTGACCACTTTTAGTTCGAAATCATCTAGTCATGCAAAAGCGTGTTCAAATGTCTCAAATTTGAAATTCAAATTTAAATAAATCGACCACGGACGGAAAAACTTCCTAAATATGAAACGTAGATCTCGAAAAGTTATGAAACTTTGTAGTTGACCACTTTTTAGTTCGAATCCGTTTAGGGGCCTCAAATAGTCAATTTACACTCGAATTTGTATAATATATGAGGACGCGAATGAGATATGGACACATACGTGTGTAGCGCAATGGAGGAGATGGTCGTGCACGAGCTCGAGGCCGCGAGTTCAAATCTTGGTCTTTTGCAACATTTCGCGAAAAAGCCTGAAAAAATCATCATGTGTAGGGGATGTGGGTGGGCGGCGGTGGGGTCCTACCCGATTTTTTAAAAAATCTTTTATTTTTTTGAATTTTAAAAATCTTTGGAAGCGCCCGGATGTGTTCACATTAGGGCGGCTCCTGTCAACCGCCCTAATGTGGATGAACATTAGGGGCGCTTGTTTAGGGGCGCATGGGAAAACCGCCCCTGATGTTCATCACCAACCGCCCGTAAAGTTGGGTATTGTAGTAGTGGTTCACCGGTGTTGATCAATACGTATCACATGCTAAAAAAAACGTTGCTTTCAGCTTGTAATCCTGTGTACCGTACAGCTCTGCGCCGCATATATAATCACACATGTATTGTTACATGTATTGTTACATAACCATATATGCCTGGTTGAATGGATTATGTACTCAAAATACACAATAAATGAATAAAAACTCTGTTTTTACTCAGGTGTAAAATGGTCTTTTACCCCTCTAGTTAACACCGTTAGCCCTTAAACCTGACGGAAGACCACATTCCTAAAAAAAGATTTCGTTTGGAGGCTACGTTCCCAATTTTTTTTTTAAAAATAGGGCCACATTCCTAAGACATGATTTTTTTAGGGTCATATTCTTAATTCTCCCAATTAAAAGATGGTGAGTGGGGTTGGCGGGGGGTGCGGGCGGGGTGGCAAACAAGCTCAACCAAAATTACAAAAAAAACAGTGGGCGACGAGCGCACTGGCAGCGGAGAAAGGCGGCTGAAACCCGCTGGTACCCAACGATGGTCGGCAACAACCAAGCCATGGTTGCGAACTTATCGAATACCCGGCTGTTCGTTTGCTTCGAAACAAGCCACAACCACGAGACGAGGAGGAACGAAGAATAAAAGTCTTCCTCAAATCTTTCGGCAAAGGCTTCCTCTTTGAAA
Organism: Hyparrhenia diplandra; assembly: GCA_015847255.1. NCBI lineage: Eukaryota > Viridiplantae > Streptophyta > Magnoliopsida > Poales > Poaceae > Hyparrhenia > Hyparrhenia diplandra. The sequence goes on along the minus strand of JADLZK010004382.1, from coordinate 84,903 downwards.
GCCACTGCTATGTTAGCGTAGTTGACAGCCTAGTCAAACTTCTCATGTGTAGACACAATGGACGAGCAAGTGTACCGGAGGAAGCGTCAGCATCTGGCTATGACCTATGCTTCAGCCAAGACCTAGATAACATGGAGCCTTTTAGGGGAGTTGTTCCTAGAGCAGTTAGTGGTTGGTGTGCGAAAGCACCACCGCTGCCAAACCTCGGGGCTTGATCTCCCAAATCCTTGGTTGGGCAGGCCCAAGAATCCCGGTTGTCCACTTCAGCGAGTACTAGAATAAGTACTGCTTATGGGTTGGGGATTCCATAAACTTCTTGAAAATATATTGTCATCCTCGTTGTATCGAAAACATTTTCTCTCTTAATATAAAAACGCGCCAAAGCTTATGCGTTAATGAGAAAATACCTAGATAACATGGAGCCTTTTAAGGAGCTGTTCCTAGAGCACTTAGTGGTCGGTGTGCGAAAGCGCCACTGCCGCCAAACCTCGGGGGCTTGATCTCCCCCAAGTCCTTGGTTAGGCAGGCCCAAGAATCCCGGTTGTCCACTGCAGCGAGTAATATAATAAGTAGTGCTTATGGGTTGGGGATTCCATAAACTACTTGAGAATATATTGTCATCACTGTTGTATCGAAACATTTTCTCGTGATTGAGAAAAAAAATGAACGAGCAAGTGGTCCATTGTTTCCTCCTCTTGATGGCAGGGCGCACATAGGTTGGTTGTCTTGCAAGCTTTTTACTTCCTTCTACTTGCCGTCCAGCATCTATCGTGGATGGCTAACCAGAAGAAAATTTTAATGTTATGCTAACGAAGTCTCTCTCTATGTTCACCACCATGTCCGGTTGTCCACCGGGAGAACTTTGATGTCACCACATTAACTGAGGAAAAAAATAGCTTATACTGTTAGATTGTATGATCTAATGGATCAGATTAAATAAAAAAAAAAAGTAGCCTCAAATGTTAATTTGTAAATTTGACTAAGAAATTAAGAAAAAAAAAAAAAAATAATTTTGTTGAAAAAATTGCAAAAACAAAAAGCTCATATAAAATACAAATAGTAAAATGTTGGAGCAAAAACTATGAAAAATTATAAACATAAATAAATATCTATATCTGAATTATAATTAGGAATATCAATCAAATGAAAAAATTTAAAACTACAACAAAAACTAATTGTGCTTGGCAAAAAAAAAAAAAAAAGAAATTTACAAAACAACTATTTAAAAATATTTAATAACAAAAAAACTAGGTTTTATTACGATAAAAAGTTAGCTAGCGGCGCTAGTGGCGAGCCACTTTTGTGCAGGAATAGTTTTTAGATAATGGATATCAAATCCGGCCTCTACATCTAGTGATGTACACAAATAAAAGTTACAAAAAGAAAGAAAAACAAAAGAGAAAAGCCATAGTCTTATACATAGACCAGGGCGATCTGACAAAAACGATATAAATGCTTTGACCCTCTATTTGATCAACGAGAGGGCGTCCTTGGCTTGCTCTTCACGCCGTGGCCGAAGTCTCGAATGCCGTGCTGCGGGGGCTTAGGAAGGCTTTCGCAGGAAGGAAATTACAGCCGACGCCTCAAGGGGGGAATATGGCGCCGGTCGTCATCGCCCCGCCCGCCCGAGCCCGCCAAAGCGGGGTTTTCAGCGTAATCCAAATTCTGCAAAAGCACATCCAAGCGAACTTGCGGACGACGATATGCCGGAGATGATCGGCGAGTCTTTACTAGCCGCAGGCGAGGCAACCTTTGATGTGGGCGGCCGGTGATCCGTGCACGGCGTCCTTTGATGTGGACGTCGAAGCCACTGCGGGCCGCACGGGAGCGGCGTGGCGGTGCTCGAGGGTCTAAATGCGACCCCGGAGCGCCGCCATTGACTGGCGCAATAGGGCCCTCCGGCCAGCGTTAAGTGGGCGCCGGCAGCGGTGGAGAGCGGTACCGAGTCTGTCGAGGGAGGTGACCACTGCGGAGTCCCCTCCGTCCAGCGCGGGAGAGGGCGGGTTGGGCGGTCGTGCCCGACCACGGCAGGAGGCCTCGCGTGGTGGAAATCCCGAGCCGAGCCCGCCCGTGCCGCCCATGCCCGGCGTCGCCGTTCCGAGGGCGGATCCGGGGGGCGGCGCGGATTGGCTCAGGCCCCGGCTAGCGCGCCGCCACCGCCCGGTGGCGGCTAGATCACGGCCGGTCGTCACAAGGGCGGTGGTGGCCGAGGCCCCGGCTCCTCACGCTTGGCCACCCACCGCGGATCAAATCGGCGAAATCGCCGGATCCGGTGGCGGTGGCGATGGATCACGCTCCCAAGCCCGCTGCTCGTCGCCGGCCAGCCGCCGCATCGTGGGCGGCCGGACGGACGACTGCCACCATCGACCGCGCGGCAGCCCGCCCACGCCCAGCGGCTCACCACGCACTCGCCATTCACGCCCCGGCCTCGTGACGGTCATGCGCGCGGCTGCGGCACCACCCCGGAAGAGCGGGTCCGCCGCTGGACGCCGAAAACCGCCGCGACCGGGCTGCCACCGACGAATCGAGCCCCCACGCCCCGATCGCCCGGATCCATGGCGAGGACGACGGATCAAGACCGAGGACGTCGGATCCGCCCAAACATGGCTGGAAACGCGCCACCGGATACGCCCGTCTTGAGGTCCGTCATGGCCTATGGCCGTGAGAGAGGGGGGAGGGAAGCCCGGCCGCCACCATCCTCGCCCTCGCCGGACACCCGGCGTCAAGCTCCCGGCGGCGGCCGAGGAGGGCCGCGGGGGCCCGGAGTCCCGGCGGCGGCGGTGGTGCCGCGCGGTCGCCCACGGAGAGAGAGCGGCGGGGGCCCCCGCCGAACGAAAGTTGTGGTCTAGTTCTCAGACACTTTTTTTTGGTCGAGAAAAAGGAGTTCCGCCCACACGTGATGTTGTGCGGCACCCATTCAAATATCGTGCATCGGCCGGGTTGAATTCGTCGTGGTCGAATGTTCCCAACACCTTGGCCCAAAATTCGATTTTTCGTGCAGCCCGGCCAACCACGGATTCATGGATGCCCGCCCGAAGTTGTAATGCTCTCAAGTTGGGCTTTAGTCGACTATGGGTATGACCATGACATGAGACTCATTAGTTTGGTCTCGTTCTCGGTTGTTCGAATGGTAAGAAGTTTGGAAGCGTTCAAGCCATCCGGGGCATTCGTCAAGGTGATCCAATTTCTCCATATTTGTTCTTAATAGCGCGGAGAGGGCCTATCGTGCCTTTTAAAGAATCGTACTTAGTCATCAAACCTCATGGGTATTAAAGTGGCTCCGTCGGCTCCGATGGTGAGTCACTTACTCTTTGCGGATGATGACTGCTTTGCTGTTCAAAGCCGACAAGGGGAATGCGGAGATGGTGAGAGATGCACTTAATCTTTACTTCCGTGCGCGTCGGACAACAAAGTTAATCTTGACAAGTCTTTGATCCATTTTGCTAAGGGTTGTAGGCCGGTAATTAGGGAAGAAATAAAGGAATTACTCCAAGTTTCTAATGAGGCTCTCGAGAGCGCTATATGGGCATGCCTGCTGATGTCGGGCAAGCAACAAATGTGGGTGCTTTCTCATACCTAAAGGACGAGGTGTGGAAAAGAGTACGAGGGTGGATGGAGAAGTGCCTCTCACCGCAGTAAAAAGTTCGATCAAAGTTGTAGCCCAGGCTATTCCTACATATTCTATGGCTTGTTTCATATTACCCAGGGTCTTTGCAAGCACATAGACGGTCTACTCGATTTACGGTGGGGAAGCAAGGAAGGTAAATGGAAGGCCTGTTGGGTAGCTTGGGATGACATGGTTATGCCCAAGAGCTCGGGGTCTTGGTTTCGAAAATATTGAATTATTCAATCTCGCCTTACTAGCTCGGCGGCGTGGAGGCTGTTAAAGGATCCCGACTCCCCGAGTGCGAGGTCCTCAAGGCGCTTTACCATCCCGATTTGGACATACTTGAAGCGAATGTGGGCTCTTCTCCTTCCGTGGGTTTGGAGAGCAATCGTGGATGGGGTTGGAGTGCTCCGGCAGGACTTATCCATTTGTATTGGTTCAGGGCTCTACAACAAATATTTGGGAGTCACCATGGCTTCCTAGGGATGGCATGTTCGCGGCCGTTCACGCCGGTTAAACCGAACCCGCCGGTATGGGTTTTGAACCTCATTGATCAAGGTTCTAGAAGCCGAATCGGAATTGATATTCTGAGAGTTTTCTCCCCTTGATTGGGAATACATTGAGAATATATCACTATGCTTGATGCCAATGGAGGATTTTTGGGCATGGCACTACGAAAAAGTCTAGGAACTTCTCGGTCCGCCGGGCGCATCGTATGCTTATCCATCTCGGGAAACGACATCGGCATGGTCGGAAGATAGACCAAGCGGTCGAACACGAGTGCCAAGGAGAAGGAGTGGAGTGATGCGTGGAAGGTCAAAAGTCCCGTCAAAGGTCGGACACTTTTTGTGGCGACCGGCAAGGCATTCTATTCGGCCGGGGATGTGCGACATCATCGAAACATGGCACCCAATGCGCGGTGCTCGCTATGTGGTGTGTTGGATTCTTGGAGGCACTCTCTTCTTGAATGTAATCCGGCCAAGTGCGTATGGGCTTTGTAGCGTGAAGAAATAACGGAGTTCATCCGTCATGTTGAAACCCTAGGCGCTAAAGCTTGGTTAACGAAGTTATGAAGGGGCTCAAGCACGAGGAACTAACGAGGGTTGTTGTTCGTATATGGGCCATATGGTATGCTCGTCGGGCGCTTTGGAGAATGAGTTCTGAGCCCCGCTCTCAACACATAGTTTTGTGGAGCGGTTCTTGAGTGAGCGGGAGGTAGTTGTCCCCGGGGAGCACAATGAAACAAGCAACGGAGAGACCAGCGGTTCGCTAGATCAAACCGCCCGGTGGGCTCGCGACAAGATCAACGCGTCGATGTTGCGCTATCCAAAACTTCGAGGAGGGCCGATGGCGCAGCGGGGCACGAGATGAGGTAGCGAATTTCACAGGAGCATCGGTGTTGGTCCTCGAGGATATTCGGATGTGGAGACAAAGAGATTATGGCTTGTCGCGAGGGGTTAGTGACCGGCAAATGACCTTAATCTTCGGTCCGTGAGGGTGGGCGAGTGATTTTGCATGAATGTAGTGAGAAGCATCCATGGCTAGGGTTTCGGTGTGTATGGCCCCGTGGTTCGGATCAAGCACGACATGGGCAGCTTCACAAGAATGGAGTTCATTCATGAGAATAGATCGAAGTGCTAATTATGATGCCCATCGCCTAGCTAGAAGTCATGTAAATTTTTTCATTGGTGAGCCTCCCGATGGAGTTTGTAACACATATAATGTGACGTAATAAAGGCGGGCTCGTTGTTGTTCTAAAAAATGAGTTGTAATGCTCTACACGGCTCTACGAATGCAAAGAAACCTCCAGTTCCAATGACGTCGCGCCGCCGCCGCCGCCGATATGGCAAGACCCCAGCCTATAGTATAGCCACGAACCAGGCACCTCCCCACGGCACTGCCGCCCGGTTCGTTCCGCGCCGCCATCCATAAAACCCCAATCCACTTCGTAGCCTCCGGCCATGGGGAGCTAGGCATCTTCCCGCGGCCGCGGAATGCTGCCGGTAAAAGCGCCCAAAGTGCGGCAAGCATCTCCAGCGAGCGACGGCGACCGCATCGGTGCCCTCCCGGATATGAAATCCTGCGTCGCATCCTTCTTTTCCTCCCCACGCGGCAGGCCGTGCAGGACATCGCGTGCTCGCCCAGGCTGGCGACACCTCACGGAAGTCCGCCAGCGGCTGCGCATCGTCGGTGCGGACGAAAAAGGTGCTCCGTGCCCTTCGAGGGGCGTCAGGGAGTTTGCCCTGTGCATAGCCTCTTGCTCCTCAGTGGAAGCTCATCTCTGAGAACATCTGAGGAAGCTCACCTGCGGAGACATTTGAGCTCGGGGTCACCGGAGACGATATTGACGTTCGCCACGTGAGGCTGGGTCAGGCACGCCTTAGAGTGCAAAGTCCAGGTCCTGCAGGTCAGCTTCCTAGGGGATACCCATGCTCAGCTTCGCCAGAGGACCCACCCCTCGCCTCTAGGCATCTCACCAAGCTAGAGATTTACGGCCTAAAGTTCAATATAATGGTTTTCTTCGAGATGTCCTAAGTTGGAAGATCTAAAGATGAAAGGTTGCAGCTTCGAGCACGCCGAGAGGGATCTCATCGTAGTCCTTAAGGCGTCTAAGGATCAGGATGGAGCATTCAACCCGAGTTCCCGAGCTCGAATTCTTGCCCTGAATCTTGCTTCATTGGTGCTACAAGTCACTGCTGGCAGGACCCCTGTACTTCAGAACATGCCCTTGTTGGATATATGGGAATTATTGGAATCATTGAGGTTTGCAGAGACTACTGCAGCAGTTCTGACTACGGGGACTGTGATGATGAGAACTGCAGAGGTTGCATACGGGATGACAATGCCTCTGTGATTTTGCATAGTATGTCACAAGTAAATACTTTGGTGTTGGCAGCTTGCCCTGAAAAGGTATGTTTAGACCTCAAATAATCATGTTTGCGTTCATATTTTTTTAAAACATCATGTTTATGTTAAAGATTTATTGATTTATCTGGTTGTTATTTGTCCCAGTTCATTTTCAGAAGGGATCTGAAACTTCACCCAACTTTTAATCAATTGAAGTATTTGATTCTCAATGAACACTGGTATGTGCCTGACGAGCATCCACTAGCATGTATTCTTGAACATTCACCAGTTTTAGAGAAGCTTTCTCTATGTTTCAAGGTAAACAATTTCTAAATTGGCAACTGTTACATCATACAACATTATGTAGATTGTTTGTTGATCTTAGTGAAATCTTTATGATAATGCAGGAGTTGGAGGAAGTTAACGTGGAAATGAAAGGAAGGTTCAATCCAAAGGAGTTACCACCAACCATATCATCACACCTTAAGGAAGTTGAAATCTTTTGTGGAGGGGTTGATGGAAAGATTCTTAAAGTTTTAAAGTTCCTGAGCAAACTTAACATCAGTAAGTTCTAGCAACACTCTCATGCTTTCTATATTTTTTTGTTTAGCTTAACATATGGGTAAATTAAAGTGTCAAGCAGTGAAGGAACTCTATATTAGTTACTAAAACAGTTGTTTGGGTATTCCAAGTTATTGTAGAAATGAAAGTCTTGCACCATATTTTGGTGATGGAAGTGGAAAATACGAGATCCATTTTATTCGCATGCGTTTGTACACATAGACTCATTCTCCATGCTTCCATATTACAATTGTTTGCCTTTGTATGAAACAACAAAGTACCTCCTAACTTCTATAGGAAAGTGAATGAACTCAGCTCAAGAAAGAAAACATGTGCACTACTTTTTTTGCATCAGAGCGGTCATATAATGTGTTAATTATTTCTGTTCAATGACACAAATATGTCCATATGCCAGTTTTTAATACCTCCTATATATTTAATTTCTAGGTTGTGCTGAGTAACTGTTACAGATGTTCAGTTGATAGCCCCCTAGTCTTTTCTCATTGGAAGTCTCTCCCCGTCCCTCCCTCACTTGCTCGCTCACTCACACTCACTAGGGTATGAGTGTCTTAGTAGAATATTTATCTTTCTATCTCTCAGTTTTTATATTGTTGGGATAATCATTATCATACTTGGGAACCCTTGAATCTGTTTTCACAATCTTAAAAAGGCTGTATTCATGTGCCGTTTGAAGAGTTATGAGAATAGAAGAGTTCTATGCAAGGATACAAATAGTAAAATAGATAATGATGCAATACCCTAATCCAATTCCATTGGCTATTTTAATTTCTTATCTTTGCTGTCCGTCTTCAATGGGTCGGACCCAAGCATTATTACGGCTCTGAATCTTGCTAAGGAGCAAGCCCATTGGTGGTGTGTGGCAGGAGCTAAGGGTCTATCCCTGCTCACAGCTAGGGGAGCTCAGATTGAATCTTAAAGGTCTTTTTCCAATCTGTAAAAAGGTGACCGAGTCTTAACTTGATAGCTAGTGAGTTTGTGTGTGAGTGTTTGGGCTTATGTATGGCTCTTTTCTCCTTTTAATACAATGATACACAACTCTCCTGCGTGTTTGAGAAAAGAAAAAGCTTTGATGTCCACCTTATCCTGTAGGATTCTGCATTCGTGGTTTTCTGTCTCTAATGAATATCTTATTTTCATGCTAGTAGTGTTTTAGTGAAGATGTTACTTCAAAACTAATGAAATACTGCCTCCATCTATAAACTAGAAAGCAAAGCACGGCGCTGCTGCACGGCCATGTACGGCCCTTTGACCCATGTTTTATTGTTGATTCAGGCAATGAGTAGATTTTTTTTTTAATTATAAATAGGGAGTTTTGGAAGTACACAACTGCGCAAACTTGATTTGTGGGGACGTGGGGTTAAGGGGAGAATCATTTGCTCCAAACAATAAAATCATCACACCCCAATCTTATAACACCATAAGGAGAGGGATGTTCTGCACAAAAATAGCTCCTTTGCGCTCGTCCCCAGAGGTGCCAGAGGGGTGGTGATTAGGACAGCCGGCCACTGGTCTTGTCTAGGTGGTGTTGAGACACTGCAAGTGTTACGGCGCTGAGCTTTGCTGCGAAGGAAGTTTGGTGGGGAGTACAGGAGAGGGTCGTCACCGTGATTGGCGGGTTTTGAGACGTGAAGGGCAGCAACGGTTTGCGGCCGCGTGGTCGGCGAGGACAGCAGCGAAAGCCCCGAACTGCGACTGGTCGGCCTGGAACATGGAGCCGACGAGGCTTTCGACGCCGAGACACGGAGCGAGAGCTTGCCGAACGGGCGGTGTCTCTCCCTCCCTTCTGAATAGCTCATCCTGCACTGGTAACCTGCCACTCACCCCGCGACCGAGACGAAAAGGCGGACGACTGCGACGCTGTAGAAGTGGGCAGCCATGACGTAACGGAGGCAAAGTGCGAGACGACGCCGGTGGAGGCCCCTTGAAGGGCTTGAGGACGCCGACATGGAAGACATCGTGGATCTTGGCACCATTCGGTAGCTAAAGGCGGCAGCCACCTCACCCACCCGCCCCAACACCTGAAATGGCCCAGCAAACTTGGGGCTAAGCTTGCCCTTTTGCTGCCGGGACTAACGGACTACTTGTGACGGAGAGGACGCCGCGGCACCCAATCGCCCAATCGCGAACTCTGGGGTCGGTGCTTAGCATCATAGAACCGACGGGTGTGCTCCCCGCGTGCAGAAGAGCCGGGCACGTGCCTCGATGAGGAACTCGTCGCGGTCGGAGAGCATGGCGCCCACGGTGTCGTCTGGCGAGCAGCCCCCTAGGAATAGGGCAGGAGCTCGGCGGCGGTTGAGCATAGACCACCATGAACGGCGTCGGCGCGGGCGGTGTGGTACGCCGTGTTGTAGTAGTACTCCGCCCACGGAGCCAATCCGGCCAGGTTCCGCGGATGATCACCGTGAGGCGGCGCAGTACATGGCGATGGTCTTGTTCACCGCTTCGCATCGGGCTGTCCGTCTGGGGGTGGAAAGGCCGAGCTCATCCGGAGCTGCACGCCGGCTGTTGAAACAAATCGCGCCCGGATGTGGCCGGTGAACACCGGATCTCGGTCGCCGACAATGGAGTCCGGAAACCCATGGAGCCACATGATCTCCTCGAAGAACGCCCGAGCGACGGAGGAGGCCGTATACGGGTTGTTCCACCGGGATGAAATGAGCGAACTTGGAGAACCCGTCGGCGGCCGTGGAGGATGACACTCTTCCCATGGACCGCGGACGGGGCCTCGACGAAGTCCATGGCGATATCAACCCAAACACGGGAGGGCGCCGTAGGGGGGTCGGAGACCCGCCGGGTGCATCGCCGCCTTGTTCCGTTGGCGGGTGGCACGTGGTGACAAAGTCGGGACGACGCGGCGATCATGCTCGGCGTAAGAACCAGGCGCAGCGACCAACGCCAGGGTCTTCGAATCCCTTCATGGCCACCCGTGCGCCGACTGGAGCACATCATCGAGGGCGGCCCGGATGAAGGCGCACGAAGACACGTCCCCTTGAAGAAGGCCGTCATGCTCAGGTCGATCCCAAGTGTGCCGGCACTGGTGGCCTTCGTCCGGGGCGGCGTGTAGGTCGGACATCATTTGCGAGCTCCGCACATAGCACATCGAAGAGCTCGAACAAGGGCTGGAGATGACGCGAGGGCGGCGTCGTGCGGCGAGAGCGCCAACATAGGCGCCTCCCCATCACGGCGAGCGTGGTCGGCGACCACATTCAAGCGCCAGTGTCCGTACTCCACCCTACCCTAAAATCATAGCCAATTAACTTACTAATCCGGTGATTACGGGGATCGTCGAGAGGCGCCGGTCGAGCATGAACTTCAATGCGTAGTGATCGGTCTGACGACGACGGCCGCTTCCATAGGTACGGCCTCAATGCCGACAGCTTTGTACAAGGCCGATGAGCTCTCACTCATATGCTGCCACCTTCAAATGCCACGCCCGCGAAAGGCCGGTGAAGAAAGCTATGGGATCGCCGCCCCGGTGCGGGACGGCCCCAAAGTCGGCGATGCGTCGCATAGTCGACGATGAACTCGAGGTCGAAGTCGGGAAGATGCGGGACCGGGCGCCAGTAGCCATCACCTCCTTCGTAGCTGCCATGGCCCCGCTCGGCGTCGGACCACGAAGGAGTTATTCGGAGAAAGCTTGGTTAGTGGCGCCGCAATTGCGCCATAATCCTTGATGAAGCGGCCGATAGTAGCCCGGCGAGCCCAAGGAAGCCGCGTGAGACGGCGCCGAAGGCGCGACCGAGGCCCCTAACGCATCTACCTCCACCTTGGACGTGTCCATGGCCACCCCATCCACAGGAAATAACATGGCCAAGGTAATGGACCTCGAGGCATAGCGAAAGTGCACTTAGACCTTTTGAGGTGTAGGCGATGGGCGCGTGGGGACGTCCGGGGCGGCGCGAAGGCTGGCCGTAAGTGCTCCGTCCCAGATGAGCCGTAGACGAGGATGTCGTCGAAGAACACCAAGACGCACTTGGGGGAAGGGCTTGAGGATGAGATTCATCGCGCTTGGAACGCCGGGAGCGTTGGACAAGCCGAACGGCATCACCAAAAACTTGAACGGCCGTGATGAGTGTGAAACGCCGTCTTTGCCACATCCTCCGGTGCACACGACCGATCGATGGTACCCGGATCGGAGGTCGAGCTTGGTGAACAGCTTGGCCCCGTGAAGCTCGTCCAAGAGTTCCTCAACGGCGGGGATGGGAAACTTGTCCTTGACCGCCGCCGCGTTGAGGGCCCTGTAATCCACACAAAAGCGCCACGTTTCATCCTCTTCTTGACCAAAGAACACAAGAGCGGAGTACGGCTAGGTGCTAGCGTGAATCGCCCCTTGGTGGAGCATCTCCTCGCATTGGCGCTCCAACTCGTCTTTTCGAGGCTGTGGGTACCATGCGGCGGACCGTCACCGGATCGGTGCCCACCTTGAGGTGGATAAGGTGGTCGCACGCGCGCGGCCGCGGAGTCCGGTGGGGGTGCGAAGATGTTGGCGTGGGCATCCAGCGCCGTTTGAGTGGAGCGCGTTTGGCCCGCCGGCGCGCATGAAGCTCGGGGCGGGGAGGCTGGCTGCGGGTGCCCCCGCGGGGAGTCGCCCACTCCTTTGAACCGCACGAGGCGGCCGCGGTGGGTGAAGCTCATCTTGAGGCCCCCCTCGGTTCCACGAGATTGGGCCAAGGGTGCGCAACCAAGCCACCCTAAGCACCATGTCATACGGCGTCGAGTGGGATGGCGAAAGCGTCGATGGAGAACGCCTCGCCCCGACCGATGGATGGGCACACCTCGTGCAAGGCCGCACGCCCACCGTGTCCCCCATCGGGCGACCACCACATGCACGCCCTCGCTGTCCTCAAAGGTGAGTCCAAAGACGTGCAGCCGCCTGGGTGGCTGATGAAGTTGTGCGTCGACCTTGAATCAAGCAGCGCCATGAACTGCTGGGAGCCGCACATCACTTGCAACTGCATAGTCTCCTCCACCCGAATTCCCGTGATCGCGGTGAGAGAGATGAAGGGCTTTTTCAGGTCAAACAGCAGCTGCTCGCTGGCTGGAGTGGCGGTGTTGTCATCGGCGTCCTCGGTTCTTCGACGATGTAGTCGGCCGCCTCAAGAAGAAGAGCCGCGCGCACTTATGGCCCCGAACATAAGGCTCATCACAATTGTAACAGAGCCACATTTTTACGCCTCTCGGCCATCTCTTCCGGCGACGGTTTCTTGTATGGTCGGCGCCCGGCGTGGCCGTGGAGGCGGTACCCGCGGCCGACCGCGACAGAGGATGCTGCCGGGGCAGGTAGGGCGCGTCGGGTCGAGGCCAAGGGTCTTTGGGCGCAAGGCTGAAACGAGCCGTTCCGGCGCTCGTGGGCACGGCGGGCGCATGGCGCGCTGCAGATCGCATCGGTCGTGGAAGCTCCACATCGACCCTAATGTGCTGCGGGAGACCGCCAAAGTGAACGGACTTGTCTGGCCGGTCGGGCGACAGATGGCGGCATGTGCAATACGCCTCGGCGTTCGAAGAGGACGGCAGCCTTGCCGATCGGAGAGGTGATCGGTCTTTGGGCGGTGGGCGGAGGACCAAACGTTCATGGCACAAGTTGCGAAGTCCTCCCACGACGGTCGGCCATTGTCACGCTTCGAGGTTGGAGTACCACAACCGGGCGCGGCCGGTCATGTGAAACGACGCCAGACCACCCAATGCTGCCTCGGGCCGGGTTTGCCCCGAAGAATTGCTCGCGCTTGAGCAACCAGCCCAATGGATCCTCCCCCCGCCGTCGTGGGAGGGAAGGTCAGCTTGTGGTAACGGGTGCGGGCGAGCTGCTCCTGATCAGCGGATGCCAACTGGTGCCCGCTCGACGATGCCCGAGAGCGGTGGTCCCTGCGGTGGCGGAGGATGGCGTCCCCCATGAAGATCTCATCCTCCGTGGGCACCCGCGAAGGCGACCTGGGAAAGCGATCTCCATGATGGGAACCCCGGCCGACGATGCCGGGTGGCTGGCCTCGACGCCACCGTGATTGGCAGGTTTTGCGACGTGAAGGGCAGCATGGGAACGACGGGCGCGGCCCCCTAGGTGGTGGCGAGAGCGGGCGTGGTGACGACGATGGCATCTGTGGTGATGGGCGGAGAGGAGGCGGCAACGGTGGTGGCGTGGATGGCAGTGGAGGGTGGTGGGGCAGACATTGGCTCCACTACCAAGTTGTTATGGCGCCGAGCTTTGCTGCGAAGGAAGTATGGTGGGGAGTACGGGAGAGGGGTTTGTGCTCATTTGCTGCGGCGGCAAGGAGTCGTGGCGGCGCGCGAGGAGGGCTGGAACAAGAAGAGCGGAAGGTAAGGGACGCCAGGCACCCAAGGGAGATATTAATCTCAATCCTGGGCTAAACCCATCTCATTACTGAATAGGACTCTTATAGTTGTTTACAACCGGACTCTCAACCAACTCCTGAAGATATGCCTAACAAACTCTCCGAGATATTATCCAATGAAGACTCTATCTGAACTTAACCGACCAAGATACTATCTCAACTAGTCTAGCGGCTCTAGCCGACTAGGCTAACCTGAATAACCTGGACACGACTTAACCTGAACACGACTCAGCCACTAGCCTGCTGCTTCCCCTTCCTCTGGTACAGAGTACCGTACATAACAGCAAGCCTCATCTGATAAACTCCTGATTGTTTGCATTCCAATTAGTGTCCACACAGCACTACTCAAAGCACAATCTAAAAACATGGCAGCGACCCTCGAGCGCGCAGCCACATCGTTGACAGATGTTGTCTTCCAGGACATGTTTCTGGCACAGGTTAGCTCTAGTGCTGAGCCTATCTTTGCCGTGGTAAATCTTTTGTGAAGCAATGAGTAGATTCACATTGGAAAGAAGCTCACGGTGGCAACATGTGGTTCTTTGAATAGGCCAGTGTAGTTTGTGTAAGATGTAATCTGCTGCCACCCAATCTCTTCTTCTCTGAATCAGTCAAGGGGCAGGTAGAAGGTCAGCTTTTGCTGTCCATGTCCTGGAAGCTGTAGCAGCATGGCATTAGGCCATTCTAGGAATAGTGTAGAGGTACACAGCCATGTCCATGGTTGATCTCAGCTAGTACTAGGAGTAGGTAGTTGGTGTACTCACCTTGCTTGTAGTACCATAGTTGGTACTAGCAACTTGTGTATATATGCTATGCAATGGAGTAGAGAAGGTAGTTCAATTGCCCACATTCAGAGTGTTTCAGGCTTCAGCCACTGCTAAAACCGGTGTTATGCGTGTGTGTTGAGCTCGGCTCATCTTCTACCTTGGAGCAAGGTTGAGGGAGAGGGGAGGTGAGGGTGATCTCACCTGGGCACTGCTGATTGCAGGTGCCAACAGTTTGTAATGGATCGATGCTCAGTACTACTAATTCTCCAGCCACTTCAAGTAGGAGAAATCTGCATGGGATCTGTCAAGACCTCGAAAAAGTACCTGAGTGTCCTTTAAATTCCAAAGCTTGCCGACCTGTCAAACCAAAACGAGGAAATTACAAACCAAAGGTCAAAAAAATAAGACATACTTATCCTGTGGCATCCTCTCTGGATGATTGTATATGGTAAATTTAACTAGATGACTTAAAATGCTTTTCTGGTAGGCTCTCAGGAACTATATCCTAGATGTACTTCCAGTCTTCTGGTTGTCTAACACCATCACTGAAAAAATTAAGATGGTTAGAATAAATTTGGAAGGTTATTTCTGCATGAAACAAGGTATGTGCTTTTCATATGGGCATATAGAATGCTAATAGCAATTGATTCAGGCAGCAATTTGATGTTACTCAGAAATAAAAATACTTGCCAATTTTATTGGGTCAGCTGCTTATTCTGTGGAGAAACAACATATAGAAGTTGGTGCTTGTATTCACCTGGGTATCCACTGACTCTATTTAAGATCAGCCTAGAGCTCCTCTCAGCTCTTATGATCTTCTTGATGAGCTCCTTAGCACTATCACACATTCCTGAACCCAGTTAGGGATCAGCAGGAATTAGTAATAATCAAACAAAAATCAGTTACATCTATCTTGCATGGATCAAATGAAACAACCATAAGTATCTAACTGTTCTAAGCACATTATCTGCGCTAAGGGCATCCTAGAGTGCAGAAAGGTTAGCTTGTATGTGCACAACGAAATATTCATATTCAGACTAGTGTTATAGAGTTCAGAAGAGTTCCAAATCGAAGCATGTGACATTGCAGCTGGCAATGTAAGGTGCTAAGAGAGACAATCACAAATTTCATTGAGATCATGAGAAACATTGCTATTCCAAATTCTACCATGCAAGTTGATCTTGCTGCCATAGGGATCAGGTCCCTCAATATCAACATCATGATCCCTCCTCAGCAGAGTACTAAGTTTACTCAAATTACTGCAAATCTGCAAGCTCCTACAACAGATTCTCTACACAAAAGGTGTCCAAACCACCAAGGTTTACTACAGAAGAAGGTTCAAGAGCACTGCAAAGAAACTGTGCACTCCCCAGCTTCTGTGCAACGTGAAGGCCACCACTACTACAGGATTGAACTTCCGTGGCGGTTTTTTAGATTTTCCGTGGCGGGCAAAATAACCGCCAAGCTAGGGTCACGTGGCGGTTTTTTTTGCCCACCACGGAAAATCTATTAACCGTGGCGGTTATTTAACAAAACCGCCACGGAAAATCTATTAACCGTGGCGGTTATTTAACAAAAACCGCCACGTGCCCGGTTAATTAATAAATAAAAAAAAAAAAAAAGAAAATCCGGTTTGAAACCCTAACGGGCCCGATCGGGGCCGTCGGGCCCAGATCTGAGCCCGTTAGGGTTTCGAAGTCTCGCCACTCGAGATCCGCCGCCCGGCCGCGGGATCCGCCGGGATCGGCGGTGTGGACGCCGGATCGGGGTTGTGGACGTCGGATCGAGGTTGTGGGCGCCGGATCCGCCGCCTTGCCCGACCGCATCGTCGTCGCCGCGCGTGTGGAAGGAGAGGAGGCGCCGGTGGAGGTCGGGGAAGTGGATCCGCCAGCGGCCCCCCGCATCTTCCGCCGTCGTCGCGTGTGGAAGGGAGAGGAGGCGCCCGGTGGAGTGAGGAAGGGGATGCGCCTCGCGCCGCCGGGATACGCCACGCCGGGCCCCGCCGCCCGGCTGGATCTCCGCGCCGCCCCGGAGCGGGAGGGGCGCGCCCTACATCCGCCCGCGAGAGGCCGGGGAGGGGAGAGAAGGGTGTGTCGCCCGCGGGGAGGAGAGAGAAGGGTGTCGGGCTCGGGCCTGGGGAAGAAAGGAGGCACGGGACGGGAAAGAAGTGAAGTGTTGGTATATATATTTACGCCACGATTTTCCGTGGCGGGCTATTTATAAAAACTGCCACGGTGTCGATTAACCATGGCGGTTTTTTTTATGCCCGCCACGGTTAATAAGGATTAACCGTGGCGGTTATTTTACAAAACCGCCATGGTTAATCGATTAACGCGGATTTTTCCCCGGGGGGGTGCCAAAGCCACCTATTTTCCGTGGCGGTTTCTCAAATGCCCGCCCACGGAAAATAAAATCCAAACACCACGCAAAAATCAATCCCGTAGTAGTGCACACCCCCAGATTCATCCGCAGGCATTTTTCGCTCTAGAAGTTAGCAGCTCCAATCAATGACAGAAACAGATGCAGCTCCCAAACCTGGTACAACCAGTTATTATTGATACCTCTGCTAAATCTGCACAAGAGAATGAGGTTTACATCCCCAATGGCATGGAAATTGTACCATGGAAGCCTACCGGAGCAGCTCTCGCATTACAGGTGTTTCCAGCGACATCAAAGCACAGTGAATAAAGATCAGACATCTAGTCAGAGCATGTGTACCTTCATCATGATTGGAGCTCCAATCGGTGTTGTCACGCTGGTCATGGGCACTCATTCCATAGGATCCGGTTCTGCTCCTGCACCTCTCCCCATCTCATCGTCATTGTATCCTGGAAGTGCCCAGGCCGTGGGGCCACTGCATTTGTATAACCAATGCCCTCTGTCATGGAGGTTGTCTTCACATTCACAGACGTGGCTGCGACGAACAAGGCAGCGACCACTGCGGCTACAACATGGGGACTAGGGAGAGTGCCGTGCTCCTGCTCCATGGTTATGGTATCTAGGAGTGGGGGTGCCATAGGGAATAGGTGGAGGAGGCAGTCGTGGAGGGGAGCGGCCGGAGGAAGGGACGGCGGTGATTGGTGTCATGCCGGATCGGTGTCACGGGTGTACGCCAGGGTTGTAGAGCATAGAGGAAAGAGCCGAATTGTGTGGGTGATGAGGCATGTTGTGGGAAGTGTCGCTGAGGGAACAGGCTGGCGGCTGGATGGGCGGAGCCATGGAGGGAGTCTGCCTAGCATGTGAGGACAGAAGGCAGCATGTCATCGCCGTGGGACAAAGGCTCTAGATGTTCCTGAGGTTTTAAATGGTCCAGCCTGGTGCTGTGGTCCAATCCTTGGTCAGAGTTTGGTTCTGATTTCGTAATACAGAGATATAAAATTTATAGTGGTCAGCTTTTTTACAATTCTTTGCAAACATGTTTTATTTAAAAGTTGGCACTTAAAGTTGCATGTCAAAAAACACAACAATATACTGTGATACTTATTTAGATAAAATTCAAAGTTGCATGTCAAAAGCATAATAGTATAGCAAGATACTTATTTAGGTGAAATTCAAAGTTACATGTCCAAGACTTCCAGTGTACCTATACTTTAGTTGCTCATTGTCATGCCCTTGAATGCAGGTAGGAATTTATTAAGGTCCTGCAAGTTAATCTTTCAATCTCTTTAGCAATTATTTTGAAATGGGGATTAACTGAACATGTTTTACTGTGTTCAATTATGTGATTACCTTTGGTTAATCTGAATATATGCGCTATATTACTTGTGGTGTATTCTTTGGATAGAGTATTCTACCCTTGTTTAATTTCGTCTACCTCTGTACACATAGCATATTCATTCAAGGCAGCAGGTTCAGACGATGACGGGGTTGCGGCCGCCGCAGAAGCCCGCAAACGAGGACGGGCTGCCCGCCGCCGCGCCGTTTGCAAAAGCTTAGCTGTACACTAGTCTTTTTACATCATTCTATGCTGCAGAAACTACACAAGATAGGCAGTTGAACGCGGCGTGCTCTGCTCAGAGCTCAGGACCGTCGGACGACGAGGCTGCCCCCTTCACCTTTTCCTTGGCCGTCTCCGCGGCGTCCCTCGTGGCCCTCGCCGTGGTGGCCGCCGCCTGCTCCACCGTCTCCTTGCCCATCTCGAAGCTCCTCTTCGCGGCGTCCGCCACAGAGCCGGCGCTCCCGGCATCAGCATCGTCGTCGTATCTTGGCACAAGGACACACACACACGGCGAGCATGTCAAGCAACGGACGTAGCATATGCATGCAGGAAACCGAGCGGTAGCAGCTAGTTCATCGTGCTGCGACAGCGTGTGGTTGCAACTGCAACAGGTTTAGGAGGGTTTATCAGACGGCCAAAATTTTGTTATGTGCCAGTCAATTGAGGACTACGGGTCATGTGTTATATATTGGTGTAGCACTTCCACTATCTAAGATTTATTTAGAGTTGTGTCTTAGGATTTCGATTAGTATCTTACTTTTTATTGCTACAAGAACAGTATATGCCACAGTTTATTCTACCCCACCTTTTGGCCCCGTGCATAGTTGGTTATGCTAACTGTTTTTTAACAGCTGAAGAGCGAATCCGGCCAAAATGGAGTCCTACCGATCGTGGCTGACAAGTCGCAGAAGGCTTCATCAACCAGTGTTAGTACAGACTCTAGTGGATCCAGAGCTGGCCTGTTTAGAACAACATCCTCAACCAAGTAGAGTAACACACTCAGCTCATTTATTTAGAAGTTCAGATCGATGTTTTTGCTGACGCGTGCGGCTAGCTCGGCATCAACCGGGCTTCGATTTCTGGACGGACCCGATGGAGCGATCCGGCGCGTACCACCGCACGGACCGGAAGGTGCTGAGAAGAAGGCGGACGACGGCGAGGGAAGAAGAACGCAGCGGCGCGGCGGGTCGGCCGCGGTGGCGGCGATCCTGGTGAACAGAGAGCTGGTGGTGGCCAACGTGGGCGACTCCAGCGCCGTGCTGTGCGGCAGCGGCGGCATGGCGGCGGTCCGTGGACCCGAGGCCGCTCCGTGGCGCCCGGCGCCATCGAGGCCAGCGGCGGCCGTCACGAGATCCACGGTCGGTAGTAACGCATCCGCGAAGCGAACACGAGCACTGTTGGCGCCGCAGCGCCGCCAGGAGATCGCGGCGCCGCGCGACGGAGGCGAGGAGAAGAAGCGCGGGGGCGTGCGGGGCTGCCGGCGGGTGGCGAGCGGAAGCGGCAGCTGGCGAGCGCGCGGCGGGGGCGGTGGGCGGCGGCGGCGCCGCCCGTGCCCTAGCTTTAGGGTTCAGCCGGGACGCCCCCGCGCTTTGGGGTTCCGGCGGTCGCCGGCGAGCTCCCGCCGCCTCCATCCTCTCCCCAGCTATAAAGCTGCCGGCCGCCCCGGTGGCGGTCGTGAAGCAGGCGCGGTGGTGGCGGATCGGCCCGGATGGCGGCGGCGGCGGCGCCGGGCGAACGGCGAGCCCGTCGGTGGGCATGGGCGGCGGCCCGAGGCGTCGAAAACCGCGGCCCGGCGGGGAGCGAGGCGGGGAGGGGGAAGAAGGGTGCCCTTGGCCGCGCTAGGGCTCGCGGAACTCCGGCAAGCTAGGGCCGCGGCCCCGGTCGCCCGACTCCCGAGCCTGCCCTAACATGCGAGGGCGGCGGGGCGAGGGGCGGGGTGGGGAAAGAAGAGCGATAAAGGGGCGGGCGTGCGCCCGCGGCCGCGTCTTGGCGCGTCGCGCCCGCGTAGGATCGCCCAGAAACGGGCCTCGATCGATTGCATTATTGCACGAAAGAAACGACACGACGATCCATTGTTGTTTGTTGACGACGACGATGCGTGCGTGCAGGAGACGTGCCTCGCGTGGACGCGCAGCTGGCCATGGCGCGCGCGTTCGGGGACCGATCGCTCAAGGGAGCACATCAGCTCGGACCCGGACGTGGCCATCGAGGACGTCGGCGACGGCGCGGAGCTGCTCGTGCTTGCTAGCGACGGCCTGTGGAATGTGATGTCGAACCAGGAGGCGGTGGACGAGGCTCGGGCCATCGAGGGCGCCCGCGAGGCGGCGGTGCGGCTCGTCGACGAGGCCGTGCGGCGGGGCAGCAAGGACGACATCTCCTGCATCGTCGTGAGACTGCACTAGTGAAAAAAATCTGCTGCTCCTGCGAATGTGTGTACTCTAAGACACTGTACATAGAAAAAAAATCTCTGCAAGCAACTAAAATCAGAAGTCCACTGTACAAATTTCGGTACGAGTTTAATACTCGGCGGCATGCAATTTCTTGCATTTGAACGAAGTGTCTCTTCCTGGCCCAGCCCAGGAACAGTTTAGGCCCAACTCTTACTGCGTTTCAAAAAGCCTCTCGAAAGCAGAATAGGCCCACGAACAAATCCGCCGCGCTGGTCAGTCGTCCGTCACTACTACAACTAGTAGAGCAGCCCAAGCATTTTTCACGCGAGCGATCGCACTAGCACCCACCCACCCTTTACTCAAAAAAAAAAAAAAAAAAACTAGCACCCACCCACCCAAACAGCAATTAACATTAAAACCTTTACCAGACCCAGTGCCAACATAATCTAAACCACCATCCTTTGTGTCGGGATAGGTTCCGGCGCCCTTCCTGCAAAATGCAAAATTAAGCATGGTATGCAATGAAGTAAGTCTACAATGAAATACTTATACAATGGTAAAAGACCTGTGTATAGATATCAATAGCACTCTGCTCTCATCAAAAAAAATTTCTTGTGTCCCATTGCCATGGTGAATATCAAAATCCAGGATCACAATTTTCTTCTTTTCCTATATAATACAAAACAATTAGAATAAAAGCTAACTAATTCCATATATAGTTACAATACACTAACATAATTTAGGCTTACATATTTTTTTGAGGAGATGCATTGCAGCGACAGCGACATTGTTGAATAGGCAGAAGCCACTCGGTCCTATCTTTCCAGCATGATGACCAGGAGGGCGAATAAGAGCAAAAGCATACCGATACATTCCTTCAACTACTAAAGTAGCCGCCTAAAGAACAAATGTTAATTTTGAACACTGATGTTAACATTAATATTAATCTTGAATATCAAAAAGTTACCTTTATCGCTCCTCCTGCTGCTAAGAATGCAGCTCTGGTTGAGCCTTGGCTGTAATAAATGCTGTTTTCCTTAAGCGCTAAGGCATTTCTTTCCTCATCACTTTTTGACGAAAGTGATTCAATATTTTTTACATGATCCATTTCATGAACAGCTAGCAAACAATTCATTGACACTTCATCTGGTTTGAAAAAGGTCAAAACTACAAAGAAATTTTTTTTGTTAGTTTCTCTGTAAGACAAACCGGGCTTGCATTTTCTTTTTTTTTTTTGGTTCACCAGGTCTTAGACCAATGTTTACTGAGTAATTTGTTATATTACTCTATTGATTTAATAAATAAACTACAGCAGGTCACAAATTGAATTACCTGTCCTCAAGTTTTTCCTTAATGATTTTATCTATTATGCAAGTGAGACGCTCTGGCTTTTCAGGATGTGCTACTTGAGATTTGTGAAGAGTCATTTCTTCGTCATAGATCACCGCTAGATCTTGGACATCAGATTTATCCCGATCCTTCTCATCAGCTCGTCGGGCCAAGCTCGCCTGGGAGAGGCGTTGCCACGCGGCGTGTCGGTGGTGAGCGCGTACAGCGCACCACGCTGCAGCGGCTCCGCGGCGAGTGGGAAGGTCTCACCTTCAAGCCGGGGGAGCAAGTCGGGGACTTTGCGCTGCGGCTCAACAACCTCATGGAGCAGATGGCGCGCAACGGCGACACCGATCTCAACGAGGGCCGCGCCGTGGAGAAGTTTCTCCGGTGCATGCCCAAGAAGTATGAGCAGCTGGTGCTCTCCATTGAGACGCTGCTCGACTTCCGCGAGCTCACCATCGAGGGCGTCACCACGCCACAGTGCTGAAACCAAGTGGATAGAAGTGGGTGCTCATCCTTGAGCTGCCACTTCACTTCTCAGATGGCTTCACATTTGAAGATGAGACACTGGCTTTTTCAATTCTTTAGTTATCTTTAGTCACACTGGTTGTGTTCGTAGTGTTCGTCTTGATTTTGCAGTACCTATCACAGTAGAACACTACTATCACATTATTCTCTAATCTCAGATGGCTTCACATGTAGGTACTGATTTTGCAGTACCTATCACATTATTCTATCTAGTAGTTCTTACCAAGCCATTTAGTTAAATAAAAAAAGATCATATCCTGTGTTTTGCTATTGCACATATGGTCTCTGTTAGATTCCTGTTCCCAATTCTATCCACTTGGTTTCAGCACTGAAAACTAAATTTTCCACTTATTGCAGGCAGGGTATGTAGGAGAGGATGTAGAATCTATATTATACAAGTTACTCACGGTATGCCTTTTGACCTGCACTTGTGCAGTGAAACAAGTTGAACTGTGAACCGTTGTAATATCTTGCCTTTGAGAGTGAGCTTTGGTTGTTCTATGTTGTCATTAACTAGGTGGCAGATTTTAATGTGCAAGCAGCACAGCAAGGGATGGTGTACATAGATGAAGTTGATAAGATCACAAAAAAGGTATGACATATCAATCTTTGGCTTGAATTGTCCCTCCTGGTGTGGGCATTCATTAGTTTGTGATCTGGCATGCAGGCTGAAAGTCTTAACATCAGCAGAGACGTATCTGGTGAAGGTGTTCAGCAGGCATTGCTGAAAATGCTGGAAGGCACGGTAAGACACAGTATTGATCTCCCAATGGCCTGGTTCCCTCGTGTTCCTTTTGGCTGCTGTCATATTGAGTTGTAATCGAAACGATTTTAGATGTCTGTGTGTAATTCGAGATTATTGTATTTATGCATAGTTGTATTTGCATACAATCCGATTGCTTGTTGTAGAGTTGTGCTGTTATGAACATTAGTTCATAAGGGGAATAGGGAGGATAGCACACATGGTAGGAAGGCCATGGCTTCCTAGTTCATAGCTTGAGGTTGGTAATGGTGGTGCCAGGGTTTTTGCCTGACTACCGCAGCAGGGGGATGAGAGTTTAGAGATAACTTCTTTCTTCTTCCTTGATTCATCAGAGCTGGTTACATGGATATAAATAGAGGGGGCTGGCGCCCAGCCCTCTATCCCCTAGCTGGCGCCCAGCCCTTCAAACTTCTCTAGCCTCCTCAATAACTCTCTTCTCTTCCCTAGGCATCTAGCTGCCATTGAATCCACTGGACCTTTCACACTACCCGGACCATTGACACTATATTGGACCTTTCACACTAATATTCTTCCCCAGGCGGCTGCCTGCCCCCATGACATGTGCACAGTGATTTAGAAAATGGATCAAATGACCTTGTTACCCTTCATTTATGCTACATCGGAAAGAGGTGTTATAATATATTTGTGAGGGTGGTAGCATTCCATTTAGTTATCAAGGGTAAGAATGGAAGCAAAAAGCAAAAAGTGCCTATAAGTTAGGATGAATGTATTTTGTTTTTAATGTAATTAAGGGGACTAAAACAACTATTTTGAATCGGAAGGTGTAGATTATTTCCTTCGTCAAATGAAGCTCAGCGACAAATAGCTCTGCATTTGAATTGAAATTTGTAGTGGTAGTTGAATTGCTTTTACCTAGTCCTTGTTATATCAACTTTTATGGGTTCACAACATGTGTGATATGATGCACCAGGTATTATGTAGGGGTGCAAATTAGAGACAATTAGGTGCCCCTCCGAACCTCTTTAGTTAAATTATTTGTACTAGTTTTCTAAATTTTTGAAGAAGTAGTACAAATAATTTAACTAAAGAGGGTCGGGAGGGGCACCCAAAGGTTACCCCTTTGCACCCTTAGTATTATGTAGTTACAATGTTACATTGGGTATGCAGTTACATATCAAAGGAACTCAGTTCACTTTGTATTCAATCGGTTGACCTTTGCATGGCTTTGTTTCATGATGTGGTGCAATTGTTAATTATAATCATGATGCAAGATCAAATCCTGGGAAAAACCTCAAATAAGCCTGCATATAATGTAGTTTGTGTGATCTGAACTGTGACTTAGCCAAAAGATATGGGTGGCATAACATCTTGATTATCTACCAGTTTGTCTTCATTGGGGCATAACAAAATTATAACTTGTTTCATGTCTCTCTATGAATGTATTATTTATTTTTTTTCCTTTTGAAATTCTGACATGCTTAGATAGTCAACGTTCCTGAGAAAGGAGCAAGGAAGCATCCTCGTGGTGATAATATACAGGTAAAGTTTGCAAGCTTATTTACGATGTTCTACATTTTTACTCCACACAAACATTAAAAAGGAAAAAGTGATTATAACTAGATTTTGTCCAGTGATCTCTTCCATCGCATTGTCAATTGCTAGAAAATTGACATAATGTTTGGTGTATTATACTAGTATATGACAATTAACCTGTTGAAGTGTTGATGCAACTAACATGCATATAATTTAATTAATTGTTTGTCAAAATTTATCAACTTTGACTTTCCAGAACAAAATACGATTTGCATTGATCTAGTTTGGGAGTATATATTGGTGCATCTTTTGTTTGTACACTAAATACACATTAATTTGACTTTTTTTTTTTTCCAAACTTACAAATTGACTTTCCCTCGCAAAGTTTGCCTTACATTGATGGACACAGGGAGTATGTTAACTCCATTATCCCACTGAGAAGAGCAAGAGTTTAGTTAATCAAATTAATCTTGGACCCCTGTGTCAATGCTGCACTAAATTATAAAAGTTGCCAACTAGTTGTAGTAGACCACTTGAAAAGGGCATGCATGATCCAATCC
Organism: Hyparrhenia diplandra; assembly: GCA_015847255.1. Classification (NCBI taxonomy): domain Eukaryota; kingdom Viridiplantae; phylum Streptophyta; class Magnoliopsida; order Poales; family Poaceae; genus Hyparrhenia; species Hyparrhenia diplandra. Next base: position 59,971 of record JADLZK010004382.1, on the reverse strand, counting down.
CGTTGATCAGGGATTTTTTTTTTTTGACAAAATAATTTTCTTAGATTTTATGCTTCATATGTCTGCATATGCTATATGACACAGTGGGAGTAGTCATTTTAAGAAATTTTCACGCTGCCTATTAAGTCTTGGCTTGTGTTTTGGCCTTTTGTCACATTGGTTAGCTACTTAATTCCAATGGCATAATGGCATTTATGAACATGCAGATAGATACCAAAGATATTCTTTTTATATGTGGTGGTGCTTTCGTGGATTTGGAGAAAACTATATCAGAGGTACTGTTCATTAACTCACACATTATAATTTGCTGTCTGGTGTCTCCTCTCAGTCTTTATCTAAGGTTTTTTGGCTTTTCTTTTACACAAAAAAATAGACGGCAGGATTCTTCTATTGGCTTTGGCGCACCAGTTCGTGCAAACATGAGGGCTGGTGGCATTTCAAGTGCTCAAGTGACATCATCCTTGTTGGAATCGGTTAAGTGTTCTACTGTTGATTAGCAGTCTGAGATGTTAGCACAAATGCAGCCTGTGCATGCTCATTGTTCAAGACAGCTTATCAACATTTATTGCTTGAGATTTTGGCATGAACAATAGCAGTATGATACAATTAAGATGCCAAAAGAAGAAACTTCCTGATCTGCCACATAATAGACCAACAACAAATGAATCAGCATTCAGTCAAAGGAGGCCAATAAACTTTTAACCATGGTTTGCTAGCTTTTACTGAATGGCCCGTAGCATATAACATAAGTCAACATCAAGTACATTTGAATCACATTATGATAGATACCTTTAAAGCAGCCACTAAAATCCAGAAATCTGATGATGATGAATTGACTTCAGCAGAGTCATCATCAATTATCTGACGGATCTCATTACCTGGCAGAAATTAGTCATGAGTCAGGACAAGCATGTCTCATAGTTGCGTGCACCATTTTGTATGAGTCACTCTATGCATGAACTTGCATCATAAGCCATAAGAACATTATACCAATTAGGCTTCGTTACAAAACTGCATTTTACTATTGTCCAAATAATACAGAAATAGCTTCAACAAATTGCACTTAAAATGTAGTCATTGCAGACAACCCATAGCCATTACTTCTTTTACGCGATCTACTAGTGTGCAACTTGTTCTATGTAACTAGCATATATCAATCAGTACACAGCATTCAAATGCTAGCTGAGTTTATTGCTTCAATACAGAATTTGCGGGAGATGTTTGGATTGAAGGAAACGAGGGTAGGATAGGGATTCGGATATGGGAGTTGGGACATGGAAAACATGGAGGATTAGAACCCAAGTAATGAATCCACACCCTCCTAATCCCAACATCTACACCTAAATGTACCTAAACAGATAAGAAAGCATCAAATCTCAATTGGGATACTCATTATACATTATACACTTAAAGAGCTCTGTAATTGTGAATATCTTGTCATATGTTTGCAGCAAAAAATGAGTGACATTTTAGCGTTAGAACAATATATAAGTGCACAGCCACGGATCAGCATTTTAATTAAATGATCAAGTACCTAGAAAATTCAGAAAGGGAATACACACAGCAAAGGTAAACGGGTAGAGATGCTGCAACTGATGTTCATTGTAGCAATCAAGCAAAAAGTGATACCGTCCATCACGCCATAATACCACTCACATCACACATGTTAAATCAAACATCCAACAATAATGAAGTCTGGATGGAATGCTTGAAATCTGATCTATGTAAAAAATTGTATGTAGATCTAAAAAGTTCAGGTGAGCATTTGATATAAAATAAAATGGAGGTGGATAAGCTATTATTGAAAGTGCGTTTGAGAATATTTTTCGTATTAAGATAGTGAGATTCAGAAATAGGACATGTTTGACACAAATGCAGAAAAAACGCGTGAACGTGCCAAATCATAAATTTAGGAACTAGCCTTTTTGGTCAACTTCTTGATTCTGGGTGGCGAAACTTTATATGAAGAGTCCACAGACTTCTTTATAGTTTTCTTCATCCACATTAAGCATATGAGCTCGAATTAGGTCCTGATAAAAAGTAACAATTAGTCAGTCTTGGAAGTCTTTAAAAAACACATTAGCAGTTCATTCACTTGATAACTCAACAAAGACTAAAAAGAATGTACCTTAAATTCCTTTTTCTCTTGCCTAGTTGAAGGCATATTACCATCATGTGCATCTGCCCATTTTTTTTTTCAAGTCTCACAAGGATAACAATGTATGGAGTATGCTTGTGGACAACAGGATCTTTATCATTTATGTCAATTGATTTTGCAAATCTGCGAAAACATAAGTGTCAACAATAACAGTGAATTTGTGTATAATGACAAAACTACACACTGGCATAATGAAGGTAACAAAACTATTACACAATGGAAAAATGAAGGTATGAATATATTCTTACTGCTTCGATTCAGTCCATGGATTGTGAAGTCGCAAATCATCCAAGAAGTGGTCGGCTTTGACTCTACGACCGAGTGCTCTGGGCAACAATAAATAAATATGTGAATCTTCCCAAAATGCTTTTGTTATGACTTTCCTCCCAAGGCAGCAGAGACATTGATAGCGATTAATCCCTAGCACTTGTATCTTACTTTCACGCACTTACTTTTGCTTAGCCCCTAAGTTGCTTAGCCCCTAAGTAAAGGCTATGCTTAGCCCCTAAGTAAAGGCAAGGAGCTGCGCCTATATAGCGGCAGCCACCCCCTCTTTGTAAGCAAGACATTGCAAGTTCAATTCAATCAAGCGGCCCTCTGGTCAAGCCGACCTCTGGCGTTTCGATCCATGTTTTTGGGCAACAATTGGTATCAAGAGCCTAGGGTACTAGTGTCTTCCCACCGGCCGCCACCACCATCACCACCACCATGACTTCTACCTCGGTAGAGAGCGCGCCGCCCGGCCGATGCGAGCAAGTCGGTTCCACCGCGAGTCAAGGGTGCTGCCGAGGGCTCGGGGGACGGAGAGCGCATCGGCTAGCTGGAGGCTGTGGCCGCGCAAGCGGCGAGCGGCGGCGGGCGGCGGCGGCTGCGGCTCGAGCGCGATGGGCTTCTGCCGGCTGGCTCTGCGTAGAGGTGAAGCGGGGAGGAGGGGCGAGAAGGCGAGCGGGGCTGGAGGATCGAGACCCCCCCGGCCTTGCCGTGGCGGTCGCGCTCTCGGCGGCGGCGCGGGCGAGCGGGCGTATGGCATCCTGCACATGAACATCGCCAAGCCGCTGTGTGGCGAGCGCGCGAAGGATGACGAGGCGTGGCGGCGGCATGAAAGGTATGGCCATCTGCATTTCGATCGCCTGCGAGGTTGTCAAGGAGGGCATGGCGCGCGGGGCCGGCGATCAAGCGCGTCGGGCGAGTTACGCGACCGCGTCGTCATCCGCGGCACCGTCGCGCGCCGTTCCGTCGGAGGCCAAGTACCCGCGCGAGGGCCCCGGAGGCGGTGCGGGGATCTCTGCGGGCCGATCAGCCGGCGACTCCGGTGGCGGGCGCTACTTCTCGCCGCTGTCGACGACGCCACGCGGTACATGTGGGTAGCGCTCGGCGGCGAAGGACATGGCTGCGGATGCCATCAAGACTCTGCGGGTGCGGGCGGAGATGCGAGAGCGGCAAGAAGCCGCGCACCCCGTGGACGGACAACGGGCGGGAGTTCACCGCCGGGCGAAGTTCACCGCCTACTGCGGGAGGAGGGGGATCCGGCGCCACTACAGGCGCCCGCACTCACCGCAGCGGAACGGCGTCGTGGAGCCGGAACTGGACCGTGGTCGCCATGGCCCGGGCGGCTGCTGAGGCAGAAGGAGTTTGCCGGCACGCTTCTGGGCGAGGCCGTGGTCTACGCCGCCCACCTGCTCAACCGGGCCCCGACCAAGGCGCTGCGGGGCATGGCCCGTCACGGGCTGAGCCGCGACAAGGCGCCGCAGGTGGGGCACCGCCGCGTTCGACTCGCGTCGCCTTCGTGAAAGATCTGTCGCAGCTGAAGAAGCTGGACGATCGCAGCCAGCCGGGGATCCTCATCGGGTACGCGGACGGCGCCAAGGCATACCGCGAGGAGCACGGTTGTGTAATCATTGTCTTGTTGTCATGGACTCTCTAAATCTCTAAACCACTAGAAGCATTTCTCAGGAGACACCTAGTGAGTACTAGCAGAGCATAATACCAGCTACAGCTAGAGATTCCAGCGTAACTGCGCAGCTCCTGGTCAATGGCAGTGCCAGTGTGCTACTACAAGTCTGCAACCTACAATCAACAGATCCACAGGAGAACCAACAGGATATTACGGAGCAGCTGGTGCAACCCTAAGACGTCGAGAGCCAAATTAGCAGATGTATTGCAGTCACACGAGCTACACAGGTGCTGAGAGACACAGATCAATCGAGATTCCTCCGCCACGGCATCTCTCCCGGAGGACCCCGACGAGCTGTATGAGATCAGCAGGAGCAAAGCTTCGCCTGACACGGAGTTCGTCTCGCACAGGGACAGGCCCTTCAGGTTGCATTGACGCTCACTACCTACCATGCTCTATATCGTCGTTCAGGCAAACACTGACGGGTGCTCGATCATGCAGATTCCTGGACAAGGCGGCCATCGTTCAGACAGACAAGGACGCGGCGGCGAACCCGTGGCGTCAGTGCCGGGTGACGCAGGTGGAGCACGCCAAGACGGTGCTGGCCATGGTGCCCATCTTCTGCAGCGCCATCATCATGGGCACCTGCCTCGCGCAGCTGCAGACCTTCTCCATGGTGCAGGGCGCCACGATGGACACGTCGCTGGGGCCGAATTTCACCATGCCCGTGGCTTCGATGCCCATCATCCCGCTCGGCATCCTCATCTTAGCCGTCCCCATCTACGAGCGGCTCTTCGTGCACTTCGCGCGCCGCCTGACGGGCATCCCCACCGGGATCACGTACCTGCAGCGCGTGGCCGTCGGCCTCGTGCTCTCCATCATCTCCATGGTCATCGCCGCCGTAGTGGAGACGCGGCGCAAGAAGGTGGCGGAGAGGAACAACATGCTGGACATGATCATCGGCCTCCAGCACCTGCCCATGTCCTGCTTCTGGCTGGCGCCGCAGTTCTCCATCTTCGGCATCGCCGACATGTTCACCTACGTCGGCCTCATGGAGTTCTTCTACTCCCAGGCGCCGGTGGCGCTCAAGTCCATGTCCTCCTCCTTCCTGTGGTGCTCCCTCGCGATGGGCTGCTTCGCCCAGCACCATCATCGTGAAGGCCGTCAACGCGGCCACCAAGAAGTCCACGGCGAGCGGAGGATGGCTCGTCGGCAGCATCAACCGCAACCACCTCGACCTCTTCTTCTGGTTCCTTGCCGTGCTCAGCACCCTCAACCTCTTCAACTATATGTACTGGGCAAGTTGGTACGAGTACAAGCCTCAGGAAGAGGCGCCCGACGCCGAGGAGCAGCAGAAGCAGCAAGGGTGATCCTGATCCCGGCCACATCGTGTACTGTCACTGTGGGTGGTCTCACTGGGGTATATCCGTGTTGTCCCACACTGTCTTTGCCGAACCTTGTTTTTTTTTTTTTTTAATTACACAGTACAACGCAGACACTCAACACGCACGCACACTCACCCCTATGAACACACGTACGTAAACCCTACCCCTATGAGCATCTTCGAAGGACTGAGCCGGCAATCTTGAAGTTCACGAAGTCACCACGAGGCGCCTCGCTGTCGGCGGGGGGTCGTCACCACTTAATTAATCTTAGCGCGCGGAAAATCCTGGAATAAACCCGGGATAAAGTGTCGCAACCTTGTTAGACGTGCGAGCTTCGTGATATTGCCCAGGGAGGCAACATGATAGCATTCGAAATTTAGAGGAAAAACATTACACATGTAATTGGCGTGGGCGGGGCGTCGTCAGGGTCAGGCAGTTTTTCTAGTAGTTTAACACCTGCAAAGGTTAGTGTGTGTTTCCCATCAATCCACTTCATCCATACACACGCATATATACGTGAACACTCATTAACCGAAAAAACGCGTGCCATTCATATGAGTTCAGGGACTGCTGGCCGAATTACTTGTTTGGTTTTTTATTACTGTACACACATGCACGCGCCACTGAAAAATTTACACTTGTTGCACACCGACGGCCGGCTCGCTCACGGTCACGGGAACGGCGCGTGACGCTTCATCTCGTGCGGCACGACGTCCACGGCGAACCCCTTGCGGTGGCGGAGCCAGTAGTCGGCGTGCTCCTCGGGGAGAAAAAGACGAACACTACTAACCGATTCCAACAAAAGGTGTGATTTCTCAGTAGAATAATGTGATAGGTACTGCAAAATCAAGACGAACACTACGAACACAACCAGTGTAGCTAAAGATAACTAAAAATTGAAAAAGCCAGTGTCTCATCTTCAAATGTGAAGCCATCTGAGAAGTGAAGTGGCAGCTCTGCAAATTAGGCAAAAATAATTCTTGTACCAGAAATCACATCTTTATTCTCAGTTTCCCACAAAGTTTTGATCCTAGGGCACCATATGATTGACTTAGGAATGTTCTAGGATTAGCTCCTTTATGCAGCTTATATCCCAAAACAATGCTACTATCACAACATGTGGTTTGCTTCTCTTGGCTTGAATCGTTCTGATAAATAATACAATCAGATGTTCATTTTAAACAGTAGCATACTCTCCTTATATTTTTGTAAGTCGCGGTTTGACCTTGCATGGTCTCTAACATCGTGACTTGACCATTAATTTCTCATATATTATAATATTCGTGAGTATTGAGTTTGACATATGGAAGTGTTTTCAAAATTTCAAATATGAATCAAATAATACCAAATTTATATGGTGTAATCTACAATTTTTTAAATTAATTGTCGGTCAAAGGTTAACAACCGCCAGCTCTCTCTGTCAGCACAACTGTTTGATTGGAAGAGGTTATCCTGGGTTACTCTACTGATCCTGCCACAGTTCAAATCCTTGCTAACTCAAGATTGGTGCCAATAGTGCACTACGGCTCAAGCTCATTTCTGGTCTCCATGCCAGTCCTTTGGGAGGCCACTCTGGTTTTCCAGTGACTTACAGAAGATTAAAGGCAATGTTTGCTTGGCCACAAATGAAGCAGTCCATGATTTCGTCACATGGTGTCTGTCAACAAGCTAAACTAGAGCATGTGAAGTATCTAGGGTTGCTGTCACCGTTGCCTGTACTTGAACATTCTTGGCAAGTAGTCAAAACCAACAGAACGGGAAAGAAACATATCCATCCAAAAATAGCCGCAAAAATCAAACTGGGACACGCATACAGAAATAAATAAATCCAAAAAATAAAACAAAATGATTTAGGGAACAAATTTGTGCACTCTAAAAACAGCAGGCGAAATGCTGTGCAGCATGTTAGCACGTGGGATATTTTAGCCCTTCATCCCATTCAGAAGTCAGTACACTGTACTTTTCGCACTACAGGAATCCTGCACTTTGCCGTGCTGCTCGTCGCACTTCGGCAAAGCCCCCTCACACTCGGCAAAGGCTTTGCCGAAAGTGCCAAAAACACTTGGCAAAAGAAAAACACTCGAGCAAAGATAAAAGTCGAAAAAAAACCCAAAAAAGCAAAAAAAAAAAAAAATTTTTGTTTTGGAGAGGCCACCACTGACCCATTACCACTTGCCCTCAACCATGGTCTTTTTTCAAGTTTTTTCTACACTATTTTCACACTTTGCGGTGAGTGGGATTCAAACCCACAACCTCTCCCTCGTGCGTGTCTCTTTTACCACCGCATTACATTTGTCACTTGTGTTTAGATTCTCAGTATTAGCTCCTCATATATTATACTAAATCGAATTCGAATTTTTCAAATGACCTCGGATGCAAAAAACTTTCTAAATAAAAAATTGTAGACCTTGAAAAGTTGTGAAACTTTGTAGTTGACAACTTTTGATTTAAAAAAAATCGTTTAGGTTCTCAAAAACCTGGATTGAAAACGAGGATTTGCCGAAATGCCAAAAAGACACTTTCGGCAAATAGCCTCTTTTACCCAGTGCCTAAAAAGACACTTTCGGCAAAGAGCCTCTTTGCCGAAAGTGTAAAAAAAACACTCCAAGAAACGGTTTTTCAAACCAATTTTGAGGCCCTAAACGAGCTTAAATAAAAAGTTGTCAACTGGACCCGTTTCATAACTTTTGAGATCTACATTTTTATTTAGGAAGTTTTTCCATCCGAGGTCATTTGAAAATTCGAATTTTAAATTTGAGAGCGCTTTTAGACCTAGTTTTGCATGATAAGATGAATTGGAATCAAAAAAAAGCTTTGTACTATAAAGATTCATATCTTTTGGAGACAATGAAAGGATATGACAAAATGTTAGTAACATTGTTCGAAAATCTTATTAATCTCTCTTCTAGTTGTAGGAAACTATGAAAGGATATGAAAGAGATGTAAGTTTTGTGAACAACGTTATTGATGCTTTGTCAAATGAAGAAATGACCAAAATAAACTTGTAGAGCTTGAGAAGTTATGAAACTTTGTAGTTGAAAACTTTTTATTTAAGCTCGTTTAGGGCCTCAAAACCGATTTGAAAACATGCTTTTGCGAGTGCAAAAAAGACACTTTCGGCAAAGAGCCTCTTTGCCGAGTGCCTTTTTTTGGCACTCGGCAAAGAATTTTTTGCCGAAGTGTTTTTATTTGACACTCGCAAAAGTTCTTTTTTGCCGAAAGTGTTTTTCTTTGCCGAAGTTTTTTTGGCACTCGGCAAATAAGCTCTTTGCCGAGTGCCCGACATTTTGCTCGGCAAATATTTTTTTGCACTTTCGGCAAAGGAGCGGATTCCTGTAGTGTCGGGCGGCAAAACGCAAGGAGTATGGCCGACGGGAGGGGTCCACAAGTCGCTTTTATGAACGCCGACGTGGCGCGGCATGATTGGTCTTCACCCGAGAGGGTTATCTGCTCATGTTTGGTGATGACGAAAACATAGGCTGCCGCATGATAAAGGCGGGCCTGTATGCGTGTGTGATGAATTACCAAAATCTTATGGGTATGGAGGGCTAATGATTCATTGAGCGATGTAGCTTCCAGAGAAGTAATCTTCTGTTCATGTAGAGTTGCAAAAATGCGGGTGCCTGCTCTCTTGTCATAGTAAATATAAAGTTCAAGAAAACAGTTTTTGCAACTCACTAGATCAACTGATCAAGATGTATGAATGTAATATTTGACATAGTCTCGCCCCCGTGTCGCTCTCCCTTTTTTGGGGCGACACGGGCGGCACTCCCGCCGCCGCCGCCGCAACCCCACTCCACGCGCCTGCCGACCTAGCCTTCGCCGAGCTCGGCGCCGGTTGCCGGCGACGGCGAGGAAGGCGGAGGCTGGGGTTCTCCCTCCTTCACGCCTTTGCCATGGGGCAACCGGGCGAGGGCCTGGCAGGCGGCGGCGATCCGGCGCCGGGATGGCGGTTTGGCCTCTCCCGGACTCGATCCGTCGTGCTGCGTGGCTGCAGCGACAACGACGCGTCGTCGGCGGCGAGCATGTGTGGTGGAGGCGGCGGTTGAGGGGTGGGCCGGTGTTGATGGCGGCTGTGGTGCTCCCGTCCGGATCTCGGGTGGTCTTTGTGGTGATGGGGGCGGCGGTGGAAGTGACTTCCTCGGCGGCGGCACGGCAGGCTCGGCGGTGGGGATTGTGGCGGCGTCCCGCCTTTGGCTTTGTGGTCTTGTGGTGCTCCACGATCCAGACGGGGTGTGGTGGTGCTTTCGAGGGGACGGCGGCAGCCCGGTGGCGTGTTTGGGTGGTCTGGTGGTGCGTGCCGGCCCGTGGTGAGTGGTGGTGATGGTCTTTGGGCGTCGATGGCGTTGGAGGCGGCGGCATGGGGGCTAGTGGCGCACAAGTCGCGACCCTATGCGAGGGCGGCGGCGATGCGCAAGGGGCAGGGCACTCTCTTCTGCCGTGGGAGGCCCGGTGTGGGAGCGCTTCATGGCCGGCACCTCCTCGGCCATGGTGGTCGGGATTCGCCGCCGCGGACATCCGCGTGCGGACGGGTCGGCCCGGTGAATGGTGGTGCTCCCCTTCCTTCTCCTCGGCGCCGTGTTGTTCGGCGCGCCTCGGTGGTGGGGCTGGGTGGCTTGCGCGCCGGGTTCTCCTGTGGGGCTGGTGCGTTCGTGGTGGCGTGGCGGCATGGTGGGGAGGTACCGAGCCATTTCTTCGCGGAGGAGTTGTGGAGATGGCGGGAGCGGCCGCCGCTGTCCGAGAGGAGGGTGCGTTAGGTGCGGTGTGGACCCAGCGAAAAGCCTTCACCGACATTCATGTTGGTGATAGTGGTGGCGGCGCCCTTGGGGCGTCGTTCTTCTGTTGAGGACACCACTATGGAACACCGGCCTTTTGCATAGAGTCTTGGGGTGAAAACCTGGTCCGGTTATTGGACGAGCAAATCCGGCACCATTGGTGTCGTGTCCTCCTTGGAGGCGTCGCTCACGCGGACTTCGCCTCACTTTGGGCGTGTTGGTGGTCCTGGATGGTCCGCGTGTAGTGACAATGTTAGTGTGCAAGGTCCTTGTGTTGGCGGCAAGGTGCGGAGGGCCCATGGGTGCTAGAGGCCCGGTTGGCGCGCATGGTGGTGGTGATCTCGGTGCGGGGGGCGAAAGTGGTGCTTTCGGTGCGGTTTCAAATATCTCGAGTCCCGGGCGGTGGATTAGTGGGTGTGTGAGGCGGTGGGTGAGCGAGGCCCCACGCGAGTAGCCCGTGATCGGTGGTTTTCAATGGTGCCGCGGCGGGATTGTTCTACCGACAAGCCGAGGAGGGGATCGACTATCGTGGGTGTGCGACTTGAGGATGATAGTTCCGTGGTGGAGGAGTTACGGTAGTCGCTATTTTGCGCTGGCTACGGCCCGGGCGTGGCACGGCGTTGGCGACAACGGCGCGGGTTGCGCGACTTGCTTTTTGGCTCCTCTCCCGTGGTGGTGGTGGTGGTGTGTGAGCTTTGTCGGCGTCCCAATCCGACCGGCCATTGTGGATGGAGGCTCGTGTTGATGACCCAATCCAACCGAGCGGAGTGTCATGTTTATTTTCTCCCATCCGAAGTTGTTGTTAGTTGTGTTTGAGTTGTTGTTAGTTGGGTCGCTTCACCAAGTTGAGTGGAGGAGTTGAGTAGGCGCTAGTTGTGGCGCGAGTTGAGTAGACTTGGTACATAGGTGTGCAGTTGGAGTAGGGTACCCTCCACATTTGTATGGTTTTTCGGCCGGTTTTCAAATCAAAAAATGGGGGCGGCATTTTTCTTTTTCTTTTTAGCCTAATAAAAATCACGGCGAAAGCTTTTGCCGTCCCTTCTAAAAACAGTTTTTGCAACTCTTTATTGTACATATGTAGCAGGGTTTTGTCAATTATAGTTTTGAGTTCAAAGCATCTGAGGTCCTCTCAGCTCTTATGATCTTCTTAATGAGCTCCCTTGGCACTATCGCACTTTCCTGAACCCAGTTAGGGATCAGCAGGAATTAGTAATAATCAAACAAAAAACAGTTACATTTATCTTGCATGGATCAAAGGAAGCAACCATAAGCATCTAATTGTTCTAAGCACATTATCTGCGCTAAGGGCATCCTAGAGTGCAGAAAGGTTAGCTTGTATGTGCACAACGAAATATTCATATTCAGACTAGTGTTATAGAGTTCAGAAGAGTTCCAAATCGAAGCATGTGACATTGCAGCCGTCAATGTAAGGTGCTAAGAGCAACAATCACAAATTTCATTGTTGATGGTGAGATCATGAGAAACATTGCTATTCCAAATCCTACCATGCAAGTTGATCTTGCTGCCTTAGGGATCAGGTCCCTCAATATCAACATCATCATCCCTCAGCAGAGTACTAAGTTTACTCAAATTACTGCAAATCTGCAAGCTCCTACAACAGATTCTCTACACAAAGGTGTTCAAACCACCAAGGTTTACTACAGAAGAAGGTTCAAGAGCACTGCAAAGAAACTGTGCACTCACCAGCTTCTGTGCAACATGAAGGCCACGCCCCCAAGATTCACCCTCAGGCATTTTCGCTCCGGAAGTTAGCAGCTCCAATCAAGGACAGAAACAGATGCAGGTCCCAAACCTGGTAGAGCCAGTTATTATTATTGATACCTCTGCTAAATCTGCACAAGAGAATGAGTTTTACATCCCCAATGGCATGGAAATTGTACTATGGAAGCCTACCGGAGCAGCTCTCGCTTTACAGGTGTTTCCAGCGACTATCGAACATCAAAGCACAGTGAATAAAGATCAGGCATCTAGTCAGAGCATGTGTACCTTCATCATGATTGGAGCTCCAATCGGTGTCGTCGCGCTGGTCATGGGCACTCATTCCATAGGATCCGGTTCTGCTCCCGCACCTCTCCCCATCTCATCGTCATTGTATCCGGGAAGCGCCCAGGCCGTGGGGCCACTGCATTTGTATAACCAATGCCCTCTGTCGTGGAGGTTGTGTTCACATTCACAGACGTGGCTGCAACCACTGCGGCTACAACATGGGGACTAGGGAGAGTGCCGTGCTCCTGCTCCAGGGCTCTGGTAGCTAGGAGTGGGGGTGCCATAGGGAATAGGTGGAGGAGGCAGTCGTGGAGGGGAGCGGCCGGAGGAAGGGACGGCGGTGATTGGTGTCATGCCGGATCGGTGTCACGGGTGTACGCCAGGGTTGTAGAGCATAGAGGAAAGAGCCGAATTGTGTGGGTGATGAGGCATGTTGAGGGAAGTGTCGCTGAGGGAACAGGCTGGCGGCTGGATGGGCGGAGCCATGGAGGGAGGCTGCCTAGCATGTGAGGACAGAAGGCAGCATGTCATCGCCGTGGGACAAAGGCTCTAGATGTTCCTGAGGTTTTAAATGGTCCAGCCTAGTGCTGTGGTCCAATCCTTGGTCAGAGTTTGGTTCTGATTTCGTAATACAGAGATATAAAATTTATAGTGGTCAGCTATTTTACAATTCTTTGCAAACATGTTTTATTTAAAAGTTGGCACTTAAAGTTGCATGTCAAAAAACACAACAATATACTGTGATACTTATTTAGATAAAATTCAAAGTTGCATGTCAAAAGCATAATAGTATAGCAAGATACTTATTTAGGTGAAATTCAAAGTTGCATGTCCAAGACTTCCAGTGTACCTATACTTTAGTTGCTCATTGTCATGCCCTTGAATGCAGGAAGTAATTTATTAAGGTTTTTACTGTACCTATGTTATAGTTGTTTATAACTCTCCAGTTCGCTAGAGTTTAGTCAAGTGAAATTTTCATATGCTAGTCTTTTCCTGTACCTCATCTTTACATGCATTTTTTACCTCAATCATTTGTCATATGATATACCTTACCACTTACTGTGCATTTCAATTTTGTACAGGTTTTAGTTTCGTGGAATAGAAGCTTAAAGCTGAAGAGCGACCTTTTTGCCACTTAATTACATTAAGAATGATGCCTGCTTCCTGTGAGATTGTTTTTAGCTCTCCACTTGTACCAAGTTAAGATTATCTACTTGGACCTGATAAGTTTCGTTCGGGGAAGCATGCTGCCTTTTGTCTCTAGGATTGTTTCCCAGATCTACCTATGTAATGCCAGCTCAAGGGTCAGTGATTAGTTCTATTATGTAGCTGGACCTTGTTTACCATGCTATGTTGTTTCTTGCAACCTTTGCTGAGCAGCTTGCTCAAGGTGCCTAGTGCTCTTTTCCTGGTAGTATATGCCCATATAAACCCAGTTTTATGCATCTTGTTATGTGCATGCCTATTGTCTTGTTGGTGTCCTAACTGAGACATATATGTACCCTGGTATTTAATGCCCATGGATTCCCATGATCTGTGTTCTAAATTAAAGAGTTTCGGGTCTCTGTGTATGTACTTTGTAGGTTCCTGTATTTTTCTTTATTAATCTCTGGACTTCTGTTGTCCTGTTCGATTAATGAACGAGCATGATTCGGAAGCACATATTGCAATTTGATTTTATATTATTGCACAAATTGCTTGTAGGCCCTAAGCTCAAGCTGATTTTGAGAAGTGATCAAGCAATTTCCTCACCCAAAGCTCAAGCTGAAATTGCAAGAAAACAGTCGAGCGCAGTTGCAAGCTTATCGAAGACCCGGCTGTTTGTTTCCTTCCAACAAGCCACAAGGCGAGCAGGAACGAAGAATCGAAGTCTCCCCAAATCTTTCGGCAAAAGCGTAGTTGACAGCCTAGCCAAACTTCTCACGCGTAGACACAATGGACGAGCAAGTGGTCCATTGTTTCCTCCTCTTGATGGCAATGGAATAGCGCGCGCACAGGTTGTCTTGTAGGCCCTTTACTTCCTTCTGCTGGCTGTCCAGCTCCTGTCGTCGATGGCTAAGCAGAAGAAAATTTTAAGAGGTGACCTGGTCTTCCACAATATCAATACAACAGTGCTAACGAAGTCTCTCCATGATAGTTCACCGGCATATCCAGTTGTCCACCGGGAGAACCTTGATATCATCACATTAATTGAGGAAAAATAGCTTCTATTGTTAGATTGTACTCCCTTTGTCCCAAAAAATAACATAATTTAGACAATCGTGTCAGTCAACTTTGCTTAAGTTTAACCAATTTATAATGGTCAATATTAAAATTTATGTTTCAACCAAGATTTATTACGTAAATATATTTAATCATTAATCTAACGATACTTATTTTGTATCATAAATGTTATGATACAAAATAAGTATCATTAGATCATACCCAATTTCATACTTTCTTTGTTAATAATAAAGCATGCCACAACAAAAGAAGTGATATTTTTTTTGTACAAGTTTTTGAATAAAACTAGTGGTTAAACTTGGGTTTGAAAAGGGCAAAACGATTTATAATTCGAACAGAGGGAGTATTAGACATCTCTTGTAGAAAGACTAGTTGTCACATATGTAACTAGCTATGCATATCATCTGTACCTAAATAAGAGATCCCCACTACAAAACTTTTATGACTTCTCATTATCACTACTCAATGGTCATTCTGAACTTATACTTTGCAAAAACACTCTTAGAAGCCCTTACTCCTAACTGTCAAGTCCTTGATCCTTGAAGTAGACCTAGCCAATCACCTGAAAAGGCTGAAACCACTTCTAACGTCGAGCCTCGCCTCATCCTTGTTACGAGATCATTCTCGTTCTGCTCTTCTTTTGCACGGTTAACCTCGTTAAACAATGAGAATCCCTCAAATCTAATCTCAATTATGGAATTCTCATAAGTAAAGTAGAAGATCCCACGTGAATCTTTGGTCAACTCAAGTCAAACTCGATCAACTTGTCCAACCAAGACCCCGCAGAAAGACGGTGAACCCCAAACCTCAAGTGGTGAAAGGAAGAACTATTTAAAAATATTTTACTAGACTAAAAAAATCAAATTTTATTGTAATAAAAAAGCTAGCTTTTTAGAGAAAAATAAAAGGCTAGTTTTTTTAGTTTTTTTTTTAAAGGCTAGCAAACCGCGTGGTATTTTTAGAGAAAAAAAAAAAAATCCAGACCGATGTTTTTCCGCAAAGCCCAGTCCAGCAAAGCCCAGCGTTAAAAAAAAAAGTCCAGCAAAGCCCACGGGCACATGCCTGGCAGCCGAGTGGTGCTGGAGCTCTGGACACACGCCGCTCGGCTCAAGCCCCAGTCCCGGCGACCTCCGCCGCCGCCGCCGCCGATATGGCTCCACCCTAGCTCCACTAGCCGCGAACCAGCACTCCCCGCACCACCGCCTCAATTCGTCCGCACCGCCGCCCGCAAAACCCCAAGCTGCTCCGTTCCCAAATCTAGCAGCTCTCCCGTCGTCACCTGCTGCCCTGCGGAGCTACGCATCCTCCCCGCGGCCGCCGGAATGCCTGCTCGTAAGGCGCGCAAGGGAGCGCGGAGAGCAGCTCCGGCGAGCTGCGGCGACCGCATTGGCGCACTCCCCGACAAAACCCTACACCACATCCTCTCCTTCCTCCCGGCGCAGCAGGTGGTGCGGACCTGCGTGCTCGCTCGGCGCTGGCTCCACCTCTGGAAGTCCACCCCTGGCCTGCGCATCGTCGGCGCCGACGGGAAGGCGCCCGTGCCCTTCGAGGAGGTCCGGGAGTTTCTCGACAGCCTCTTGCTCCTCCGTGGAAGCTCACCTCTGGAGATGTTTGAGCTCAGGGTCACCGGAGACGATGTTGACGTTCGTCACGTGAGGCTCTGGGTCAGGTACGCCGTGCAGCGCAAAGTCCAGGTCCTGCGGCTCAGCTTCCTTGGGGATACCCATGTAGGTCCTATGGCTCGGCTGCGGCCGGATGGCCCATCCCTCGCCTCGAGGCACCTGACCAAGCTAGAGCTTCATGGCCTAGTGTTCAGTGATGATTTTCTTGACTTCTCGAGATGTCCTGAGCTGCAAGATCTAAAGATTCAACACTGCAGCTTCCAGCATGCCGAGAGGATCTTATCCCCATCCTTAAGGCATTTAAGTATCAGGGATGGCACATTCAACCCGAGTTCCCGAGCACGAGTTATTGCCCCAAATCTTGCTTCATTGGTGCTAGAAGTCAGTTTTGGCATGACCCCTGTACTTCAGAAAATGCCCTTGTTGGTTCAGGGAATAGTAGGACTCCGCGGGCTTTGTGAAGGCAGCTGTAGCAGTCCTGCTCCTAATTATGTCAGTTATGTGGACTGTGATAAGAGCTGCCAAGGTTGCATACGAGATGGCAGTGCCTGTGTGATTTTGCGTGCTGTGTCCCGAGCAGAGGATTTGGTGTTGATAGCTTCCGATGACACGGTATGCTGAGACCTCTAATCATCATGCTCATGTTCGCCTTTTTCAAACATTATGTTTATAGTGAAAGTTCATTGATTGAACTCGTTGCTATCTGTCCAGTTCATTTTCAGAAGGGATTTGAAAGGTTGTCCTACCTTTAATCGATTGAAGTCTTTGTGTCTCGATCAAAATTGGTGTGTGCCTGATGAGTATCCATTAGCATGTATTCTTGAACATTCACCAGTTTTAGAGAAGCTTTCTTTTTATTCTATATTTCAAGGTACACGGTTTCTAAATTGGCAACTTCTGCATTGTAGAACTTAATGTAGGTTGTTGGTTGATCGTGGTGAAATCTTTATAATAATGCAGATTAACCAGCTTGAAGCTAATGTACAAATTAAAGGAAGGTTCACTCCAAAGGAGCTACCACCAACCATATCATCACACCTTAAGGAAGTTGATATCCTTTGTGGAGGGGTTGATGGAAACGTTCTGAAAGTTTTAAAGTTCTTGAGCAAACTTAACATCAGTAAGTTATCTAGCAACACACTCATGCTTTCTATATATTTTTTTGTTTGGTTTAACATATGGGTAAATTAAAGTGGCAAGCAATTAAGAAATTCTATATTAGTTACTAAAGCAGTAATTTGGGTATACCAAGTTATTGCGGAAATGAAAATTTTGCACCACATTTTGGTTATGGAAATGAAAAATACCATCTGATCCATTTTTATCACAAGCTTTTTGCATACATAGACTTGCTCTCCATGCTTTCATATTGCAATTTTGTTTGCCTTTATATGTGGGAGAGATAAAGCAACAAAGAAACTCCTAACTTTAGGAAAGTAAACGAACTCAGCTAGCGAAAAAGAAAACATGTGCACTAATTTTTGGGGCAGCCAGTATTATAATTATAACGTGTTAATTATTTCTATACCATGACACAAATATGTCCATATGTCAGTTTTTAATAGCTCCTGCTGTATATGTAATTTCTAAGTCATGCTAATTGTTACTTTCAGAAGTTCAGTTGATAATTCTTTTTTGTTCATTGGGAGTCTCTCCCCTCTACATGCTTCCCTCCCTCACACTCACTATGGTATGAGTATCTTAGTAGAATACTAGAAATCATTTGTGGGGTTGCCGCGCCTTGCGTCTGGCCAGCCTCTTGAAAAGTGTTGTGTGAGTCCATTTGGAGACTATCTGCTGTCTTCATCATGTAGAAATAGAACGGATTCCATACGCACTGACGTGTAATGTGTGCAACCTGATTAAGGAGATCAATCTCAAGAAAGCATGATGTGCCTAACTGCCTATATGAACTTGAAGAGAGAAAAAAAATAAGTTCAGAATATACGATAAGCTTAGATAGTGTAGCGATTCAGAAAAACAAGTCCAGAACTCAGTGATAACTAAATCAAACGTTTCAACATCTCATGGATCTAATTTTTTATATGTTGTAGCATATACACGATAGACACCATGGGGCACCACTTGGACATACACAAAGAAGTTGCTAGAATTCCTATAATGACTGCAGCATGCAATGGCTACAGTACTCTTCTCTTCCAATTTTGTCTTTTGTTTCAATGTTCCAGTCTGTTGAATAGTCGCTGCAAGATTGTCTAAAACGGGAAAAAATCAGAATGTGCTCTTTTGGGTATGTATCCCTATACTAAGTTTAGGAACTATGGAGATTGGAAACTAGGATTCACAATAACATGATACGGGGAACTGCAGCCAGAGATACTATTTTTATTTTTGCTTATTTTTTTTCAATTGTTAGTTTAGCATATTGGAAGGTTTCAAATAAATATGAAGTGAGTTCCATTTTTTTCTTGACAACAGAAGTGAGTTCCAATTGGTTAAATTTTGGTAGGTCTTGGTTCATTTTTTCCCCATATAGAGTTAACAAATTGAAACAAGCTTCTCTTACTGTTGCTCTATTTGTACTGCTGAGAAGGGAATAGGTTATTACCTTGAGATATGCGACAAAGGACCTTAACCTGGCCTCGCTGTTGGAATTCACCCAAAGTGGGTGCTTTTGCTGGACAGGCTTTGAGCGAGGGGTGCACGGTGGGGTTGTCCAGCAAGAGCACTTTCGCCACTTCAAAATCTATATGAATCAATGTAAGCACAAAATAAAAAGGAATAGATGCCTAACCTATCACCTATGTGTATGCAAGATGTAGGAAAGTTCATTGCAAGGTAACTTTATACCCCTTTTATGTATTTTCTTGATTGATGATGGAAGGCTTGGAGTTGAAGCTTACAACAATTATTGAAAATGCATTTTGTTGTCAGTTGGAAGACTTATGTTTTCTTTCACCAAGGCATATATAGGAATAAGATCCCAATTACATCTCTGCATACAGAGTTGTTAATGACTGAAGAAAGCATGGTCTTTAGATTCATAGTTTACTTTCTGTATTAGAACCTGTATAAGCAGAAGTTTATTGTTTGAACAAATCATTCAGAGTAAATGTTCTCGGGTAGTAGCCTAGCCTGAAATAATGTAAGGATCTCAAATTAATGCCATAAATAGTAGTAGGAAAAAACATATAATGGCTTGATTACAGAACAGTGATTTATCAGAGCAAAAACTAAAAATTGTATCATATATTTGAGGATTTGCAGTAAGAGACGAGAGGTCGTTGAATATATTTAATAAGCTGAACAAAAATCTGTACATTGAAAAGATAGACAAAGGGCAAAACTGCATTAGCAATACCCTGGAAGGCTGGAACCAACACTTCAACTCCTATTCTTTTCGGTGGAGATTATTGCTCACTCTCAAATGGTCTGACATCTTAAAGATTGCCTCTGTTTATACCTTGCACTTGCAGAGACAGAGCACATTTTCATGTTTGCAGTTGTACACCGATACTTATTTATATAAAATTCAAAGCAGCATGTCAAACATTTTCATGTCCTGAAGATGTTATGTCCTTGAACATGAGAAGTAATTGATTAAGGTTTCTACTCTACCTCAATTTAGCTGTTCACAACTCCTGCTTTCGAATATTCCAGTTCTGAAATATCATATGCTATATTTTCTTGTATCTCATGTTTACTTGTCTTCTTTTACCTCAATCATTTGTAAGATGATACTCTTTGATACTGACTATGCTTTTTGATCTGTATAGGTTTTAGTTTCCCCTCATAAAATCTTAAAGCTGAAGACGGATCTTCCATTTAATTACATTAGGAAACTAAGAGCCATGAACAACTGATATCACTAAGAACGATGCCTTCTTCCTGTGGGATTGTTTTTAGTTGCTCCACTTGTTGTACCAAGTTAAGGTTATCTACTTGAACCTGATAAGTTTCATTCGGGGAAGCACTTATCAGCTGTTTCCCGTTCTACCTATGCAATGCCAACTTAAGAGCAATGCATGGTTGTTCCTATTATCTAGCTGGACCTTGTTTACCGGGCTATGCTGTTTCTTGCAACCTTTCCTGAGCAGATTGCTAAAGGTGCCTAGCTGCTCTTTTCATGGTAGTATGCCAGATCATCCCTGGTGTATGTATCTTGCTGTATGTGCATGCCTATTGTCTTGTTCTTCCTAAATGAGACAAATATGTGGTCTGATACTTAATATGCCCATGGATTGAAACTTTGATGTGTAAAATGACGTTCAGTTTTTTTTTTTTTTTTTTTTTTTTTTTGAAATGCGAAGTTTGGAGTTTTGTGCGTGCATATATGTAGGTTCATGTTTTCCAAATAATCTCATGACTAATCTAAATGCACATACTGTAAACTGAACTTGTAAATTACACAACCCTTTTGGAGGGTATGTAGCTTTGTTGGGTACTTAGAACATAATGTATATAGAAGAAAACTGGCAGTTCTTAATACCTCTACAGTGTCCGAATGTAAATACTTCAAGTTAGTTTTCTGATATAACCACAGATAATAAAGAAACCAAAGTCACAAATATAAGAGCTTCATCAGTAGCTGTCATGATTTTCGTCCTTTTTGAAACCAAGTTGGGCTTTGAAAATCACAACCAACTTGGTAGAAATAACGGAAGTTTGAAACCGGTTTGAATTTAAAATGTTCTGAGTAACCAAGATTTTCTTGTTTAGAGTTTTCATTGAGTAGCAGTATCTTGCGATAATTTTCAATTGCTACAGTTCATTGCTTCCATGTTATGTTTTCTGCAATTAGCATTAGGCTCTGTACTAAACAGTTGGCAGGTTGAGGCTTGCTATTCAAGATTGGATGTTTACTACAGTAGCAGACTAAATGTTATAGAACCAGATGTCTGCTTCGTGAGCTTAGCCTAAAATTAGCTGTTGAATGAGCAATTGCCACCATCTCTGCATTTGTATGTTTAATAGGTTCTTTTGAGCTCTATACAACACTTCGATTTTAGAGCCATCACATCACATTGGCTTACTAAAAATCCCAAATATATGGGCCAGCCTGGCCACTCCATATGCACAATTGCATGGAGGCAAACTAAAATGCACGAAAACATTTAATCATGAAACTGAAGGATCTAATGTCTGTACAGTCTCACTATATTGTAGTATTTTGAAGGCAGAGAAAATCTCATGAACTCAATCTGAAGGTACAAATCCTCTACTGTTGCAGTCGTTGTAGCTATGGAGCAAGCTCAAGTGAACAAGTTTCAAGTGAACAAGTCAGACTTTTCGTAGCTTTTTTTTTTTGTCTTCCGTTGCAATGCACGGACATATTTGCTAGTTACTCCCTCCCGTTTGGTATTAGAAGTCGTTTTTGGACAAGGTTTGAGTCAAACATCGGGATTATAGATCATTAATAACTTTTAAGTTGTTGAGTTTGTAAATGTAAAAAATTATATGAGTACATTTGTCTTAAAAATACTTTGATAAAAGTATACATATATCACATCACCATAAATATTTTTATAATAATAAGAGGTCAAAGTTGTGTTTTAGAGATCGTATCGCTGTCCTAAAACGACTTCTAATACCATCCCGGAGGGAAGTATAAGAAAGAGACCGTGTCGCGTGATATATTGGGCATGCTTCGCCCAGTACATCAACGAGCGCTTCGGTGCACCAACACGCTGCAATCTGCTGGGTGAACTGGCATCGCTCCGCAAGACCGACACCGCTTGACGAGTACACCAAAGCTATTCCTAGCGCCGCGTGGCTCGCGCCGGGCACCTTGACGACCAGCCAGCAAGTGAACATCTACACGGCCGGATTAGGAGAGCCCTTGAGGACCCACGTTGAGCTGCAGGACCCAAAGGACATGGAGACGGCCATGTCGCTCGCCAGGGCGTATAAACGCCGCCTCACCATCCTCTACAGCTCCAGCAAGACACCACGACAGCGAGGAAGGGCACCCTTAGCGCCGACCATGCTCGCACCGGGCGACGCCCGGCGCCTCCCGCGTCATCAACACCTCCTCTACCGTTCAAGCGGTGACACGAGAAGAGATGACGAAATGGCGCAAAGGCATGATTGTGCTTCAACTATGACGAGCCATTTTCATGCGGTCACAAGTGCAAGCACCTCTTCGACATCACGGTCTTCAACGACTACGACAAACGACACCGATGGCACCACCGAAGGACAACGCCGACCTTAGGGTCCTCGCCGGGGATCCCAACTCCCGATGCGTGGTGGTCACTCTCTCTACCTCGTCGGAGTAAGTTTAGGCACATGCGTCAGCATCGTCATCTACTCGGGCGCCATGCACAACTACATCAACCCTCGTGTGGTGGCCACAACGGGACTCATACGCGGTCGGTTGGCGGTCCGCCGTGGCACGAGCGCCACTTTGACATGCCATGTAGCGGCATACGACGTCTTGCGGTCCAAATCAACGCCGACATCTTTGACATCGACGCCTACATCCTACACATTCGCAGCTACATCGACTTCATCCTCGGCATGCCGTGGTTGGCAAGCCTGGGGAGGGTGACCTGAGACTTCGCATCCAACGAGCTGCAATACTACCGGCAAGGACATGCAAGAACCACCTCCTCACATCAACACGGGGGCCCCAAGGACCGGACCAGTGAGGTCTGGCCTCCTCTCCGGCGCTCGCACCTTCGCTTCACGCATTGGCAAGCACCTGAGGCACGTCAGCGCCCTCAACCTCTATGACACATCCTCAGGCGTCTTTGTACAGCTGCGTCAGGCGACACATGAGGAGCACCACCTGCAACAGATAGCCCTCGACGTCACCACAGGTGTTGCTTTTACTCCGCTTGGGCGCCGGAGGACGACTTCCTCCTCTTCGATAGCCGCTTCTACCTTCCAAATGTCCTCTCCACTCACCGCGGACCTGCCGGACACCGTTCTTGAGAGGGGGGGGTTCATCGGACGAACTACCTCGCCTTGGGCGCCTACTTAGCACCTCCGACGTCGGCTGCCCCAACAGCTATCCCGCTCGGCCCGATTAAAGCCAAGGCGGCACCATGTGGGCACCGCACGCGTCGTCTTCCTCGACAATATGGATCGCCCGGTTCTTGGCGTCGACAATGTCTACATCAACCACGGCGTCGACAATGTCTACATCAACTTCGACGTCGACAGGGGAGACACACTAGCTCACACCGCATGTTCGACATCGGCTCCTTCATGTATGGCAATACGATGCTCAACCTCACAAACTTCTCCATTGGCACGCCATGACGTCACCATCTAGCGCCCCATGCCTGTCTTCATCACGCCCACCGCCCCCATGATCGCTTCATGTTCGTGGAGAGTCCCCATCGCGACATGCTTCATCAACACCTTGAAGCCGGGATCCCAAGGGAGCTACTCCTTGCCGCCGCCGAGACAAGCGGTGCGGTCATCGGTACATCTACCACGGCTACATCGGCAACCTCCACTACTTCACGGATTTCGCACCGATCCACGCCCGAGGAGAACATGATCCTAGCAAACCTAGTGCATGGGAGGTTAGTTCTACGTGTTGAGCTCATCATGCCATGTACTCGGACCTTGCTCCAGGTGTCACAGAGTGGATGTTCATTCAGTGCGAGGACGTGTCGGTCGGAGAAGGGGGGAGATGTCACACCTCAGGCGATGGGGCCCGGAGGGGGTCGACCCAAGGGGCCCACAAGCAGTGCGGGGGGCGCCTCCTAGCCCCAGCGCGTGCCCCCTCCCCTCCGCCGCTCCTCCGCGATTTCTTCGGTAATTAAAGTAAGAGTTCGGTTAGGATAAGGTTAGGATTTTTTGTGTGAAGGAGATATTTCGACAATATAAGGAAGTTTCCTATTAGGAAAAATAATAAGGCTTGCTTGTAAAAGGTATTCCAATCCATATGGAAACCTTTAGAGATTGCTTGAGACACAAGTGCCATACGAGGGCTATATAAGTAAGGAGGATGCAATCTCTTGGAGACAAGCAATAAAGAAGTATTTTCCCGCCCTAGCCTGAGCCGTCGCCGCCGCTGCCCCGCGCGCCGCGCCGCCCTAGCCGCCGCCCTGGCGCGCCAATACACATGTCGCCGCCCCCCTCGTCGCGGCTGTGACAGATGGTAAGAGACTGGAAAATTGATTTTGGCTAAATGACCACTCTGCCATACACGGTGTAGTAGATGACACATTCAGTTTTCTTTTTCCTCCTGAAATCTGAATGTTCTATCTATGTGACTATATTTAACATAACTAAATTGTATGCAAGAGTTGAATAATTCACTATTGGCTACTTACAAAATATATTAGTAGCTACTTGACCTGGTCACCTAGCATCTGCAGCTTCAATTGTTCAGTTAGCTTCGGTTCATTTTTTAGCTCATTTTAGCATCTGTTACTTTCCTTTGTGCAGTTAGCTTCAGTTCAATTTGGATTGACTTGTTCAATTTAAGCAGGGGGTGTAATGTGACCTTTTCGATGGCTCCGGTTCAATGGCCTATGGTACCCAACGGCGATCAACATTGCTCCAGTTCTTGGAAGCTTGCTGCAGTGCATCGTCTGCTATTATGTCATAACATTTTGGTTGTATCGGTCACTTTGGTTGTAACGGACTATTTATCATCTATCTCATAGCTAGCAGACATGTGTTGTGACTAGAAACGGATGCTTTGAGTAAAAAACATGGATGTGCATGATCATTCTTGTATTTATCATAATTACTAGTCATTATTTCAATTTGAACAGATTGTTTTAATGAAAAATATAGATTATTTACACAATTCAGTTTGAATTATTCACTCTGGATTGATTTCATGTGTCGCATGGATTGAGCTAGCTGTTTGTTTTTGGTCGGATTGGCAGGATTAAATTCGGCCGGATGAGTGACACAGATGGATTAGGCTCAAACGGGTCCGAAGTAATCCGGACCTGAATTCAATCCTACCAAAACGAACAAGGCCTAAATGTGTGGAATTTTAGTATTTGACAAATATGTACTACCCTATTTTGAGTAGTGACTAGTACATATTTTCCTACCAAGATCAACTTATCGACATTACTATCCTATATTTAGTACTGGTAGTACAATTGTTTTTTGACTTGGTGATCCACTTGTTTAAAGCATGTTTATGTCTTGGTGATCCATGATCTATTTGTTGTACTGCCCTGTGATAAGTGATAACATGTCTGATGCTCAGGTAGCTGTGTTGGCTGCTAGCTGCTCAATTTGCTTAGAGAGAAGATAATAAGATAAGACAAATAAAATTTGAATGGTTAAATATATAACAGGAGCTCTGGACAAGAATACAGTAGAGGAAACAGATATACTTCATCATCACGAGCTGCTCTAAATATTTGTCATTCAGAGTTCTTTTTAGTTATGGTATTTTTCATTAATAAATTGGAGCAGACACTGTTAAGATTGCTTTTAGTTATGGAGTTTATTTTAAGCTTCACCGTATGCTTGAAATTGTAGGTGTAGCACCGCACACTGTCTACTACTTTAAAAACAGTACATTATTATGATGGCTTGAAATTATAGGTGTAGCATATATAGCAGCTTTCAGTGACCCATATACTACCTCTTTCTAACTGACATGCATTTATACACGCGTGGGCCTTTCTTCTCATCCCCTCAGCAATCTGCTGCAATCTGTTGTATTTATATATATTGATACGTTTCTTCAAACAATCCATCTACTTGTCAATCTCATGTTAGTTACAATATTTCTTGTGGGCCTAGTATCATGCATTCAGTTCCATACTCTTAAGAGCAATATGTCTATTTGTACAGAAAGAAAATGTGTCTAGGAACAGAGTTGCTGAATGTTGAGAGGGCCAAGGGGTTTTCAAAGCCAAAGAAAATAGGTATGGTAAATCAGCATAATACAAATTGAGAAGTGGTGCAATCAGATATATAATGCCTTTTGTAATGATGACTTGCTGCACTATAATAAACTCAGAAGTTGAACACCATGCATGCTTGAGAAGATTTGCTCATGATGACTTGATCTATATAATCTGGTTGATTTGTCAATGATGTGTACTGATGTTTGTTTCCTCGTAGATAAACCAAGAGTAGTGCTAACCACCTTGGAGACCAGAAGCTGCTGCATGTGTGATCTAGTTGTGCCTAAAACTTGACAAGAGAATTTGGATTGAACTTTGCAGCTGTTCTTATATTTGTGTGAGATCATGGTGTTGTCATCTATACTAGTTATGGATCTGGTCTTTAATGAAATTCAATTGTTTATGGATTTTGATGGATTCCTGACTTATTGATATGACATTTGATTTCAGTCTAAATGTGTTAAATGGGCTACGTATGATTGGTTATAATGGATTTTCTCACTTAAAATTTGTAAAATATGCAACTAGATGTGGCATGGTCTAACAAAACCTATGACTCAAAACCAATGTCATAAACCTTTATGGCGTCAAAACAAATGTCATAGATTTATGACATGGACAAAAAAAAAAACGACACGAATCGTGGTTTAAGCCGTCTGGTTTTTGACATCAGCATTTTCATCATGAGGGTGTCACAAATGCTAGTATATGACATAAATTTCATATAGTAT
Organism: Hyparrhenia diplandra; assembly: GCA_015847255.1. Classification (NCBI taxonomy): domain Eukaryota; kingdom Viridiplantae; phylum Streptophyta; class Magnoliopsida; order Poales; family Poaceae; genus Hyparrhenia; species Hyparrhenia diplandra. Next base: position 33,373 of record JADLZK010004382.1, on the reverse strand, counting down.
GACAAAGACTAAGGTCCTGTTTGGTTGAGGGACTTTTTAGTCCACGGGACTAAAAAGTCCCTTTGCAACCAAACAGGTAGGGACTTTTTTCTCTATTAGTCTCAAAAAGACTCTCTTGGAGGGACTTTTTTTATTAGTCCCTAGGACTAAAAGTTCTAGGACTTTTATAAACCAAACAGGCCCTAAATGTCATAAATCCTCACATCACTTATAGTGTATGTTGTAATTGTTTCATCTAGATATCGCATGTGTGGCAATGTTGCATATGTTTTAGGGCATATGTTGTAAGTGTTTATTTAAAATGTTTCATCTGTCTTAGATATAATATTGCAAAGATATTTTTTTATGTTGTAACTGTTATAGACATATGTTGTAAACATATTTTTATAAATGTTTCATCCATCCTCCACATATGTTGCAGAAGTGCTTTTGTATTGGACCACCCACTTCTTCAACACCCGGTCAATACGAGCATGTTTGGTGCTTAACTTGGAGCCAAACTCTCATCTCTCTCCTTTCTTCTCTCCTTCACATTAGCAAAAACACTGACTAACTTGGCTATAAACCCATTATTGTACTTGCTCTTAGCCGTGTGGGTTTGCATGCGAGATATGTAGGCGCAATGGTTTGTTTTTTTGCAGGCGGGCAAACACAGGTGTCCGGAAGTGTCCTCACGCCCGGACGTTCGAGCGGTAACTCCCTCCGTATAGGAAATGGAAGTCGTTTAGGATAGTGATACGGTTTTCAAAACATAATTTTGACTTCTCTTTTGTATTGAAGTATTTATTGGAAAGTTATATATGTATATTTTTATGAAAATAATTTTGAAGACAAGTCTATGGATACGATTTTCACATTTTTCCAAACTCAACGACTTAAAAAGTTATTCATGACTTATATTCCCAATGTTTGATCCAAACCTTATCCAAAACTACTTTTTTTCTCCAATACGGAGGGAGTATGACTGATGACTCCCCCGTCTTACTCGGTGGTAGGCAAGAAGACAAGTGGAGTAGGAATGGAAGGATAGGATTAGTGTAAATTCTAATATAGAACCAGGAGGCCAGGTTTTGTTTGGAATACAATACAATGTTGTGGTGACCCTAAAGATGGAGCAGCGGATATATACGTCTAGCTCGTATGTAAGTTGGAATACAACTTTGTATGTAGTGCCACCAACTCTGGTTGGAAATTATTCCAAAATCAAATCTCCGGCCTGCCGGTACGAAATGACATTGTTGGCCTTGTCACGAATGCTATAAAAGACAGCAGGCTCCATGCACTGAAGACCGTACCAGCTCATTTTGATTTGGTAGTAGCAAAAAAGAAAACAAACGACAAGTATGGTGGCTGGCGCTACGACGACGGTTTGCGTGACGGGCGCTGGAGGCTTCATCGCCTCGTGGCTGGTGCAGCGCCTCCTCTCCAGCGGCCGATACGTCGTGCACGGCGCCGTGCGCGACCCGAGTAAGCTTAGGCCACCGGCGGTCGACCACGATACGACATGTAGAACATTTCTAATACCTGTGTGCTCTCATGCAGGCGACCCGAAGCACGCGCACCTGATGGCGCTGGACGGCGCCGTGGAGCGGCTGCGGCTGTTCAAGGCGGACATGCTGGACTACGCCAGCGTCGCGGCTGCCGTGGCCGTCTGCGACGGCGTCTTCCACGTTGCCAGCCCCGCGCCGTCGTCCAAGCCCGTCGACCCGGAGCTGGAGGTGGTGGCCCCGCGGTGGACGGCACGCGCACCGTGCTCAGGGCCTGCCACGACGCTAATGTCCGCCGCGTCGTGGTGGTCTCGTCCGTCGCGGCCATCGCCGTGAACCGCAAGTGCCCCAACGGCGTCGACCTGGACGAGGAGTGGTGGTCCGACGAGGACTTCTGCAGAACCATTAAGGTACGTAGGTTGGTACATGATCGTTGCATTGCAGTAATTACATCCGTATCGTAGTATATATAATGCATATGGATGCGCGCTAGGGCTGGTATTTTCTGTCCAAGACGCTAGCGGAACGCGCCGCCTTCGCGTACGCCGAGGAAACGGGGCTGGACGTGGTGAGCGTCTGCCCATCGTGGTGTCTCGGACCTCTGCTACTGCCCACCGTGAACAACAGCAGCTTGACCCTCATCGACTACCTGAAAGGCGACCACGACACCGTCGACGACAAAATGAAGAACGTGGTGGACGTCCGCGACGTCGCCGAGGCTCTCGTCCGGGTGTACGAGACTCCGGGGGCGTCTGGGCGCTACATCTGCAGGTCGTATCCGATGAGCATGACTGAGATCATTGACATCATCAAGAGCTTCTATCCAACTCTTAGCTACCCTAAGAAGTAAGCTTCCAATTTATATATATATATATATATATATATATATAAAATAATTAGTCCAACATAACATATATATACATGAGCTAGTTAGTTAGTTTAAGCTACTAATGCATTCATGTCTTCAATAATTAATTATATATGATTATTTAATTTTGCAGCTTCGTTAAAGTGCAAGACGAAAGGATGTTCACATCCAAGAAGCTGCAGGCGCTGGGGTGGACCTACAGGCCAGCGGAGGAAACCTTCAAGGACACTGTCAAATCCTACAAGGATGCAGGCATCCTCAACTTCTAAGCATGCGTGCACAGTAGCATATATATATATACAGTGGTGTGAAATTAAATGAAGATGAGAGATGAAAAGAGCCAAGAGAGAACTACTGGCTTTCATGCCTGGCATTCTACAACAAAATAATTGGTTTTCCTATTAACCAAAAAATATTTGCTTGCTTGGGAAGTTATGACGGCGTCTGCAGTCGTCACTGTTTGTATTATTTATTGTATAATAACCAAAGCGCATCTATTATATTAATCTATAATATTAATATAAGAACGGATCTTTGTTATTTGTTTACTCCGATCGAGTTACTTATTTGTAGAGATGTTCGCATTCGAATCAGCTTGAAATGACGAAGAATATTTCAGATCTTAAATTTCTACCATATCGTCTCTTCGGAGACATCCGATAAATTTCTACCATATCATTTCATCGACATACCTCCTCTACCGTGAAATACAGGGCATTAAAAGATTCAAAATTTGTACTGCAAGACAAGGTGTCATATACAACAATTGCGATACTTGCCACAAAACACCCGGTGCTCGTTTACTGGTTATTGGCATGCTGCATTTAATATTTTGGAAGATCAAATCCCGGGCACAGTTTGATATATGTGCCCTTTCCGTTTACATAAGAAAAGATAAGAGAAAAAATTATCATATCGATTTTTTCACTTTTGAATTTGTCGCAAAAAGAAAAGTAAAGGGTGACTATTTGTTAGCCATGCAAGTATGATTAATAACCGTTCAATTTTTTTCTTTCCTTTTGAATTTATCGCAAGAAAGGAAAGGGGAGAAGACTTTAGCAATGACTAATGACCAATCCATTTTTTCTTTCCTTTTGAATTTTTTTTTAGCAAGAAAGGGAAAGAGAGGAAGACGTATGACTAATGACCAATCGATTTTTTTCTTTCTTTTTGAATTTTTCGCAAGAAAAGGAAAGAGAAGACGGTAGCCATGCATGCACCATTAATGACCAACCAGTTTTTTTTTTTTCCTTTTGAATTAGTTTGCAAGAAAAGGAAAGGAGAAGGATGCGTTAGCCATGCATGTGGTGATTAATGACCGATCGCATGCACGACTAATGACTGATCGGATGCACGATTTGTTTCCTAAACAATGCCGACGGGGAGGTGCCAGGGGATCGCACGATAGGTATGTCACCTTATCAACTTGTATATGGGAAAACATGCCATTTTGCCTGTTGAATTGGAGTTCAAGGCTCATTGGGCGTCGAGAAATGGAACATGGATCTCCACCTAGCTGGGCGAAGCGTCTAATGCAACTATCTGAGCTAGAAGAATGGAGAGAAAAGGCTTATCACAACTCCACCTAGCTGGAACATGGAACATGGATCTCCACCTAGCTAGCGCGAAGCGTCCCGATGCAACTAATGACTGATCGATACTTTTGTTCTTTTTATGTTGTAGATGGAAGGTCCACGACTATTTGTTTCCGTTTACATGAGAAAAGATCGAGAGAAAATTACCATATCGATTTTTTTTTTTTTCACTTTTGAATTTGTCGCAAGAAAAGTAAAGGGCGACTATTTGTTAGCCATGCAAGCATGATTAATGACCGATCAATTTTTTTTCTTTCCTTCTGAATTTGTCGCAAAGAAAGGAAAGGGGAGAGGACATTAGCAATGACTAATGACCAATCGATTTTTTCTTTCCTTTTGAATTTTTCGCAAGAAAAGGAAAGAGGAAAGACGTTAGCCATGCATACACCATTAATGACCGACCAATTTTTTCTTTCCTTTTGAATTTGTTGCAAGGAAAGGAGAAGGAGGCGTTAGCCATGGCACTCCTGCCGTGGCACGGCGCCGACGGCTTTCGACAAATAAGTGGTTCGCGTCCGCAGTTGGTCCTCGGTGTGGCGAGCTCGCCGCGGCCGGGTGCACGGTGAATGGCCGGCAAGGCCACGAGGGTACGCTTGAGGCTCACGCGAGCACGCCGAGGGCGACCACGACATCCGTGGCGACCGCAGCGGGCGAAAGGCCGGCGCCGACCGCCGGGCGGCATGGAGGAAGGCAACCGGGAGGAGGCGTCCGGCCGGCATGGATGGGGACGTCCGGGGCGGTGGTCGCAGTCCTGAGACGGGCGAGCGCACCGAGGGCGGCCGCGACGCCCGCAGAATGGCCGGCAAATACCGAGGGAGTCCCAACATTGGAGGCAGCCGAGCCGGATCGCGCGGCCGGCCGACGGCGGTCGCGATGGGAGGCGCCTCGTCTCGTTTGAGGGCACCGGTGGGGGAGGGTAGCGAGCCGTCGCCGTGTCGCGGTCGTTTGCACACGGGCGGAGGATGGGTCCGCTAGAGAGACTTTCACGGCGAGAGATTTTTTGTTACCCGGGCTATGAATCCTGATTTGAAAAGAGCATGATTGACGCCAGCGCCCCGGCAAAAGCTACGACGTTTGCACAAGAGATGGAAGGTCCACGACTATTTGTTTCTGGTTTACATGAGAAAAGATAAAAGAGAAAATTACCATATCGATTTTTTCACTTTTAAATTTGTCGCAAGAAAAGTAAAGGGTGACTATTTGTTAGCAATGCAAGCATGATTAATTTTTGATCAATTTTTTTTCTTTCTTTCTGAATTTGTCACAAGAAAGGAAAGGGGAGAAGACGTTAGCAATGACTAATGACCAATTGATTTTTTCTTTCCTTTTCAATTTTTCGCAAGAAAAGGAAAGAGGAAGACGTTAGCCATGCATGCAGCATTAACGACCGACCAATTTTTTTTTTTTTTCTTTTTTTGAATTTGTTGCAAGAAAAGGAAAGGAGAAGGAGGCGTTAGCCATGCATGTGGTGATTAATGACCGATCGCATGCACGACTAATGACTAATCGCATGCACGATTTGTTTCCTAAACAATGTCGACGAGGGAGGTGCCGGATCGCACGGTGGGGTGGGGAGGGGAACTGAAAAATTTGTCGCACCATCCGAGTCCTACTTTTGTTCTTTTATGTTTGTAGATGGAAGGTCCACGACTATTTGTTTCCATTTACATCGGAAAAAGATAAGAGAGGAAATTATCATATCGATTTTTTCACTTTTTGAATTTGTCGCAAGAAAAGTAAAGGGTGACTATTTGTTAGCCATGCAAGCATGATTAATGACCGATCAATTTTTTCTTTCCTTCGAAATTGCCGCAAGAAAAGAAAGGGGAGAAGACGTTAGCAATGACTAATGAGCAATCCATTTTTCTTTCCTTTTGATTTTTTCGCAAGAAAAGGAAAGAGGAAGACGTATGACTAATGACCAATGGATTTTTTCTTTCCTTTTGAATTTTTCGCAAGAAAAGGAAAGAGGAAGACGTTAGCCATGCATGCACCATTAACGACCGACCAATTTTTTTTTTTTCCTTTTTTTGAATTTGTTGCAAGAAAAGGAAAGGAGGAGGCGTTAGCCATGCATGTGGTGATTAATGGCCGATCCCATGCACGACTAATGACCGATCGCATGCACGATTTGTTTCGACGGGGAGGTGCCGGGGATCGCACAGTGGGGTGGGGGAGGGGAACTGAAAAATTTATCGCACCATCCAGAGTCCTACTTTTGCTCTTCTTATGTTGTAGATGGAAGGTCTACGACTATTTGTTTCCGTTTACATGAGAAAAGATAAGAGAGAAAATTACCATATCGATTTTTTCACTTTTGAATTTGTCGCAAGAAAAGTAAAGGGCTTACTATTTGTTAGCCATGCAAGCATGATTAATGACTGATCATTTTTTTTTTTTCTTTCTGAATTTGTCACAAGAAAGGAAAGGGGAGAAGATGTTAGCAATGACTAATGACCAATCGATTTTTTCTTTACTTTTGAATGTTTCACAAGAAAAGGAAAGAGGAAGACGTTAGCCATGCATGCACCATTAATGACCGACCAATTTTTTTTTTTTCTTTTTGAATTTGTTCCAAGAAAAGGAAAGGAGAATGAGGCGTTAGCCATGGCACGGCGCAGCCGTGGCACGACGACGGGCTTGGCAAATGTGGTTGGGTCCGGCGAATTGGTCCTCGGTGTGGCGAGCTCGCCGCGTGCCGGCACATAGGTGAATGGCCGGCAAGGCCACGAGGGTACGCTTTGGAGGCTCGCGAGCACACCGAGGGCGACCACGACATCCGCGGACGACCGCAGCAGTAACGGGCGGAGGCAGCCGTTGGGGCGGCGGAGGAGGAAGGCAACCGGAGGAGGCGTCCGGGTCGGCGTGGATGGGGACGTCCGGCGGTGGTCAGCCAGTGTCCTTTACGGCGAGCGCCGAGGGCGACGCGACGTCCCGCAACGGTCGGGCAGCGCCGAGGGAGTCCCAAGATTGAAGGGCGCCGAGCCGGGATCGCGAGCGCATCGACGGCGGCCGCGATGGGAGGCGCCACGTCTCGCGTTGAGGGCACCCGTGGGGAGGGTAGCGGAGCCGGCCGCCATGTGCGGTCGCTTGCACACGGGCGGAGGATGGGTTTGCTAGAGAAACTTTCACGGCGAGAGATTTTTTGTTACCCCGGGCGTGAATCCCGATTTGAAAAGAGCATGATTGACGCCAAAAGCGGCCCGGCAAAGCTACGACGTTGCACAAGAGATGGAAGGTCCACGACTATTTGTTTCCGTTTACATGAGAAAAGATAAGAGAGAAAATTACCATATCGATTTTTTCACTTTTGAATTTGTCGCAAAGAAAAGTAAAGGGCGACTATTTGTTAGCCATGCAAGCATGATTAATGACCGATCAATTTTTTTTTTTCCTTTTAAATTTGTCGCAAGAAAGGAAAGGAGAGAAGACGTTAGCAATGACTAATGACAAATCGATTTTTCTTTCCTTTTGAATTTTTCGCAAGAAAAGGAAAGGGGAAGACGTTAGCCATGCATGCACCATTAATGACCGACCAATTTTTTTTCTTTCGTTTTGAATTTGTTGCAAGAAAAGGAAAGGAGAAGGAGGCGTTTGCCGTACATGCAGTGATTAACGACCGATTGCATGCACGACTAATGACTGATTGCATGCACGATTTGTTTCCTAAACAATGCCGACGGGGAGGTGCCAGGGATCGCATGGTGGGCTGAGGGAGGGGAACTGAAAAATTTGTCGCACCATCCGGGAGTCTTACTTTTGTTCTTTTTATGTTGTAGAGATAGAGATATATTGTTTCAATGCCACTTTAGGCAATGCATATCAGTTGTGTTAGTATAGACCCTGCCAACACACATATATATAGACTTTTAGCAACACATATTTATGTTGCAAAAGGAGGTGTCAGTCGAGGAAAAAACAGTCATAATGCTGACCCCAGCAGGAGCTGCTTTAGAACGTGAAATATGGTGTGGACAGCTGTAGTAGACCAAACCAAACAAATTATTTTTTATTTGTACGAGCAGGGTTCCCATTCACTACAATTTATTCATTATTTGAAACACAAAAATGTATTTATTTATTATTTGAAACGAACGCAACAGATAAGAACACGCAGAAACTGTAGTTCATTCCCTTATGATAAACATATATACTCGGCCTTGCTCATAAACTCGCCGTTGAGAATTTTTTTTTTTTTCATGTGGTAGCCTGTGCCTTATTCTCCTTGGCATACTCCGCAAATTTCTCAGCCGTTGCAGCCAAACCTGCCATGCTCACCGTAGCCTCAAGCTCTGGGTGTGCATCATCAATCTCATACTCGATAGTGGATCTTATCACCGACGAGTTGGGCCCTTTGGAAATGATCTCAAACCGTACCATGTAGTACAGGAACCCCAGCTTCAGAATGTCGCCTTCGATGGCTTCTACCTCCTTGATATATTTCTCATTGTCTACTTTGATGAACTTCTCCGTGTAGCTCTGCAGGCCAGGAATCCCTAGCAAGAGCAGAGCAATTAAAAGTTACTAGCTACATATATACCATGTTAGCATATCTAGCAACATCAATAGTGTGTGAGTCTTTATATAGACAATTTCTCTCACCAGGTGGAAATATTAGCTTTAAGACGGTACCAACACCACCATCACCGCTGATGAGCTCGACCTTTGTGAGGACGTGCGGGAGCAGCTCTGGTAGGAGTTTCGCGGGCAGGAGCGTGCCATAGATTGCCCACAGCTCCGAGGCGGAGACGTCGGTCTCGTGCTCATGGACCTTGCTCCCCTTCATCCCTAGTTCCTCGTCTTTTCTGCTGCGTGATGATTCTATTGTCTGATGACTTCGTGGTTTACAGTGTGGTGTGTGTGAGCTTATTGAAACCAGCAAGCCCTGAGGTGTGCACTTATATATAGGCAAGCTGCTGTAGCGTGAAAGATGCTCTCTTTGCTGCCTGGGTCGTCCAAGAGGCTGTCATTTGGCTGTCTGTGGAGTATCTTGGTTGTTGGCTCTCTAAGAGACTGTCATTATCGAGTTGTGGTAGGCCTGAGATACTAATGATCAGTAAAACATGAGCAGAAAATAAGCACGATTTCAACCACCTTTGAGGTGGGTAGGCCTGAGATATTGATGCTCTTGATTGCTGTATAGAAGACGGTTGTGCTGACTGACATTTTAAGGTAGCAAGATCAAATTCTTGCAGCCAGATATCCTAACAAACGCCTCCATTCTGAGCATATTATTGATGATAATAATATCTGCTCTTGATGGCTGTATAGAAGACGGTTGTGCTGACTGTGATGCCTTCCATTTTAAGGTAGCAAGATCAAATTGTTGCAGCCTGATCCTAATAAGAGACGCCTCATTCTGGACAATTTGTTGATGAGGACATACCATGTTGCTTGCTGTAATGAGTCTAATGACAGAAGGCGCAGTAGACGGTAGCGAAGTCATGAAACAAGTGTCCTGGCTAGACGCTTCCATTCCGAGAAGATAGCGAGATCAAACTGTTTTTTTTTTTTTTTTTGACCAAAAGACTCGATCGGGGCCAGAGATCCCCACAGTAAAAAGGGCTTTTCATTAATTAAATAAAGGGGTACAAGATCAAACTGTTGCAGCGAGAGATCCTAACAAACGCCTCCATTCTGAGCATATTGTTCATGACGCCTTCCATTTTAAGGTAGACGAAAAAGAGTCGAAAAAAGGAAAGAAAAATATATATAAAAGATTGTGTTGTTGAAGTATTAGACAATTTTCAGATTAAAACCATAGTATAAATCAAGATGAACTGAACAACTAGATTAAGCATGTTTAGCAAACTAGCATGATTCAAAAATCATATCACAGATTATAGCATGATTCAACATCATATAGCATAGCACGCAAAACATGATCACAACAACTAGTGTAAGCACAATTCGTACACTAGACAGATTGAAAAGATTGAACATGATGAACACTAAAATTAGATCACGGGAATAATACCTATTGGTCGTAGATGACAGCGTGATGGAGAGGTTTCCAAAGGCGAACCGAGAACCTCTAGGTCGCCAAGCGTCGATCAGCACCCAAATTGAAGACTTCGGAGGTGAGAATAACTTCCATATTTAAGTTGGTTCACTCCACCTTCAACTAGCAATGTGGTACTAAAGAATTCCACTTCCTCCTTTGCACTCATGAATGGGCCTTTAAGATTTATTAGGAATTTCTGGATTTGTTATTAGGTCAGGCCCATATTAGATATAAATTCCAACAAACCCCCACCAGATCTCAAATACCCATTTAGAGATTTGCGTGTTCTCGCTATTGTTAGGTATACTTGTGTTTTAGCTGAGACTGTTAAGTTGAACTTCCGCCTAAAACTTCAAGCTACACTCATTCACAATTTGAACAATGGACTATGGCTTGAATTGCAAGTTTTGTGCAAATAAGCTTTGCTCAAAGCCAAATTAGTACTTGGCTCCCAGTAGCCTTTCCCTGTGGGTGGAGCATATACGTCATACTCCTTAGTCTCTTCATGAGCTTACTAGATATCACCCAAGTCTCATAGACTGCGACGTTTAACGATCAAACTTATATAGGTATGCTCTTTCAAGAATGCTCTGTAGGATAGAGTCTTTACTTGTCAAAGTCAACAGAACACATCAAGGCATTCTCACCAGCCTATCACACATAGCTTCATCGCTCTTGAGAGTATTACATGTTTACTTAGAGAGGGTTATCATTTTACTCTCATCAGTTTACCAATAGCTTGTTTTTCCTAGATCGATAGTCACGGGATCTCAGATCAAACATGTTGGTTTACTACTACTGTAACCTCATATGGGTCTCATACCTATCTCCCTATATGCAATTTCTATCACATTTCGTGATAGCCCTTTTGTAAAGGGATCTGCTAGGTTTTTATCTGTTTGTATATAAGATACAGTTATTACACCGAAGTTTCTCAACTTCCTGACAGTCTTCAAATGTAAATTTGGCAAGATGTACATACACTTGTAACTTACAAACATTTGTAATTTTGAATGAGTTACAATCTGTTGTCCGCGTCTATAAGTTCGGCATGATCCATAGACGCTTCTAAGCTACAAGTGTTTGTAACTTTGAAAGACTTAGCGTCGCTTACCACTGACACGTGTCTGTAAGCGCGCCTCTGCCACGCACTCCGATCCCTTCACGCCAGTCCAACGCCAAGCGCGCCTCCCATGAACTGAGCGCGAGCGACCAGTCAAGTCATCCAACCATGAACGTGTCGCTGCTGCTGTGCTTCCTGGCCCTCTCCGTCGGGGTGTGGTGCCTCCTGCTCCGCCGCCGTGGCGGGGCCGACGGGAACAAGGGGAAGCGGCCGCTGCCGCCAGGTCCCCGGGGCTGGCCGGTGCTGGGCAACCTGCCGCAGCTGGGTTCTCACCCGCACCACACCATGTGCGCGCTAGCAAAAGAGTACGGCCCGCTGTTCCGGCTCCGGTTTGGCAGCGCCGAGGTGGTGGTGGCCGCGTCGGCGCGGGTGGCGGCGCAGTTCCTACGCGCCCACGACGCCAACTTCAGCAGCCGGCCTCCCAACTCCGCCGCCGAGCACGTGGGGTACAAGTACCAGGACCTGGTGTTCGCACCCTACGGCTCCCGATGGCGCGCAATGCGGAAGCTGTGCGCGCTCCACCTCTTCTCTGCAAAGGCCATGGACGACCTCTGCGGCGTCAGGGAGGGCGAGGTGGCGCTCATGGTCAGGGAGCTCGCCAGGCACCACCACCAGCACGCCGCAGTGCCGCTGGGCCAGGTGGCCAACGTCTGCGCGACCAACGCGCTGGCTCTGGCCACGGTGGGCTGGCGCCTGTTCGCGGTGGACGGAGGGGAGGAAGCCAGGCGGTTCAGGGACATGGTAGTGGAGCTGATGCAGCTCGGGGTCTTCAACATCGGGGACTTCGTGCCGGCGCTCGCGTGGCTCGATCTGCAGGGCGTGGTCCGCAAGATGAAGCGGCTGCACATTAGGTACGACAATATGTTGAATGAGATTATCCAGGAGCGGAAGGCCGCCGGCGAAGGCAAGGACCTGCTCAGCGTGCTGCTGGCCAGGATTCGTGAGCAGCCATCGCTCGCGGAAGGCGAGGACGCCACGATCAACGAGACAAACATCAAGGCACTCCTTCTCGTAAGTTAATTCCGCCGACATGTTTTTTAAAAGTTTTCTTTCACGACATGTGTTTTTTTCGCCCCCTCATGTGTTTCACATGACTTTGTGGGCATACCGTGACGGCAGAACCTCTTCACGGCTGGGACGGACACGACGTCGAGCACGGTGGAGTGGGCGCTGGCCGAGCTGATCCGGCACCCGGAGGTGCTCAAGAAGGCCCAGCAGGAGCTGGACGCCGTCGTCGGCCGCGACCGCCTGGTCTCTGAATCGGACCTCCCGCGGCTCACGTACCTGACGGCGGTGATCAAGGAGACGTTCCGGCTGCACCCGTCGACGCCGCTGTCGCTGCCCCACATCGCCGCCGAGGAGTGCGAGGTGGACGGGTTCCGTATCCTTGCCGGCACCATGCTGCTCGTGAACGTGTGGGCGATCGCCCGCGACCCAGTGGCGTGGCCCGAGCCGCTCCAGTTTCGGCCGGACCGCTTCCTGCCCGGCGGCTCGCACGCGGGCGTCGACGTCAAAGGGAGTGACTTCGAGCTCATCCCGTTCGGTGCCGGCCGGAGGATCTGCACGGGGCTCAGCTGGGGACTGCGCATGGTCACGCTCATGACGGCCACGCTCGTGCACGCCATGGACTGGGACCTCGCCGATGGCATGACCCCGGACAAGCTGGACATGGAGGAGGCGTACGGGATCACCCTTCAGCGCGCAGTGCCGTTGATGGTCCGCCCAGCACCCAGGCTGCTGCCGTCTGCTTACGCAGCGGAGTAGAAAAAAAATGGATTTTCGCATCGTCAAATACTCTATGTTTTAAGCTTTTCAAAGTGAGCTATTTTTTCTTTAGCACCGAAAATGAAGTTTGTGAACTTACTACTTTGTACCTATTAGTTTGTGGATGTGTGCATGGATAAACTCAGGAATAATGTTTTGCAATGCACTCGAGAAGGCATTCACAATGCAAGAAACTTTGAGGAGTTTCTATAGTATATCATACCATGAAATTATCCTCCCCGTGCGAGTTTGTTATTTACAGTATAGGACATAAAGTAGTGAGTGAAACCATGTTTTCTCTCTCAATGGGGTAAGAGAGTAGCTTCCATCGATAACTGTGATTGTGAAGACCTAGATTCTCAGTCAGACTTGTTTCTTGGAGTTTTGCTCTGTCCTCGTTAAATCACTTTCCACATTACCAAATTGCCAATGTGACGTCTTTATAAATTGAGCACTCGAGTGAATCTGTAGGCTCACCCAAACTACTCGAGACTTGAACTTCCCTAGTGTTTTCGAAATTTTTAACGGTTGCTGCATAAACCGCCATGTTTAAAACAGTTACCATAACAGTTTATGAAAAACACACAGGGTAATTACATAACCGACAGAGAAATTGATATTATCTTGACGGTTTCTAGAAATCACTCACGAAAATTAATCTACCATCAGGGAAATTCCTAATTAATCCTTGAGTGCACATAACCGTTAGGGGAGCCTTGAAACGATTCAAAAATCCTGAAATAGTAGAGAGAGATAAGAGCCGAGCCATGCAAGCAAGGAAATATTATCTTTTCACATCTTATTTCAAATATGCGTCGGAGCTACATAGCTCGGTCTTGTCATTGATAGAAAACAATGTATTGGAGTACTTCTTTTCCTCACACATGAGTTGTATTTCATGTTCTGCTATTCCTTTTTTTTATTTGGAGGACGCTGCATGACATTTTTACAGCACTTCATAAAATTTTATACTTATCTTTCATAAATTTTCATATCGAGCAATGATGGAATATAAAATATCGACTGCATGCTTTTAACAGATATGTTGACGGTGTAAATCGAGCCCAAAATGATGGGTTCTCAGTGTTTTTAAGTAGTGCTACCTCTGTCCAGTTAAGAATGAAATCTACACTACCGACGCAAACACCGAGAACAAGCAGAATTACGCATGAAACCCTACTTATATCTCCCAAACACAGTATGTACTTGGATGAAGGCCTTCACTACGCTGCTGGCTAGCGGTGCCTTCACCCTCTAGTTGTTCCCCAACTCCGTAGTACCGAGTAGGTTTTTTATGCAAGCACATTGGACGATGCCTATAGCCTGTAGGCCAGGTCTCAAATTGCATTTTAACCGGACAAACGACTGTTCATGCAATTACATTCTTAACCGGACAGAGGGAGATAAAATACTAGTAGTCATAGCATATGAACATTCTCACTAGGAGGTACTTTGTAGGGAAAGTTTATACTAAATTTTGAATACAAAAGCGGAAAACCCTAGATCACTATTTGAAATTTTAAATTCTGGTTATGATAATTGTAGTGCACGAGTAGACAAAGCATATAGTCACCTCTAATGATTTAAGAGGGATCTAAACGGTTATGAAAGAGCGGTTTTTGTGCACTGTTCTAACCAAGGTTATTTAGAAATGTTTGAGACGGTCTAAAACCACACAAAGTAATCGATTTTCTAGGCTAGCTCGTCCGGTAGCCTGCTGCCTACTCTTACAAATATTTTCTTAAAATCCAAGGAAAAAGAATATGAATGACAAATATGTTGGCTAGCTCGTCAAAGGTGTAGCCGTTCCGTTAGTTACATAGGAACGATTACTATTCACGGCTTTGACTGCTGCTAGTGGACCTAGTCTTAAAATTGCAAACGTTCGTTACTTTTTTTTTTTTTGAGCAACCCAGAGCTTGTATTAATCAACAGCAAGATTATAATTTTCGGCTGCTAGACTAACTAGCCAGTCCGGCAAACGTTCGTTACTTTGCAAGAGTTTCAGCCTCTATACTTCACGTTTGCGGCTTGCCTTGTGGGCTTCCGGCCTGTGGGCTGTGCTGCATATGTGGTCCATGTGGTGGATTGGGGCCTCGTGTTCCAGGGCATTTTCCAGTGGAAAAAGTCCACATTCCCTCCCCAACTATCACGAGTTCACTTTTCCTCCTTCTAACTCCAAAACGGACAAATCGCCTCCCTCAACTTTTCAAACCATGCATTTTCCTCCCTCGAGCGGTTTTGGCGGCGGCTTGCTACAGTAACCCGCGGGTTTGGTACAGTAACCATGGTTTGCTACAGTACCATCACCTTTGCCTTTTCCTTTTTTAAAAAAAAAAAAAAACCGACTGAATCTTTAAAAAATCATAGTAAATCATAGAAAAATTAAAAAATAGAAAATCTAATTTTTGTTAGACTCCACATGAGTAGATCTACACAGTGAACATATAATATGGTATACTTTAGTTCAACAAAATAATTATAGAAGGCTGCAAAATACGAATTATTTTAATTAATTATATATTCATCGTGTAGAACTTTTGTACTAAAGCATATCATATTAAATATTCACTGTGTAGATCTACTCATGTGGAGTCTAACAAAATTGGATTTTCTATTTTATGATTTTTTATGATTTTCTATGATTTTTTCAAAGATTCAGCCAAATAAATGAAAAAAGAAAAAGATAAAACTTTCATAGCAAAAACTTTGTACTAAAGCATATCATATTATATATTCACTGTGTAGATCTACTCATGTGGAGTCCAACAAAATCGGATTTTTATTTTATGATTTTCTATGATTTACTATGTTTTTTCAAAGATTCAACCAAAATTTTTTAAAAAAAAAAAGGCAAATGTGCTGGTACTGTAGCAAACCATGGTTGCTGTACCAAACCCGTGGTTACTGAAGAAACCGCCCTCAAAACCGCTTTCGAGGGAGGAAAAATGCATGGTTTGAAAAGTTGAGGGAGGCGGTTTTTGTCCGGTTTTAAGTTAAGGGAGGAAAAGTGAACTTCGTGATAGTTGGGGAGGGAATGTGGACTTTTTTCCTTTTCCAGCGACAAGCTTTGCCAATTCCTTTCAGACGTCGGCCGCTCCAATTTTCAATATCGTGATTCGGGAGTCGCAAGTTCGCGTTCTCACCTCATCGCCAGTTCGGAGAATAGGATCCGACGGAGACGAATCCATGCTGTGTTGTTGAGGCAGGGAGCCGACGTGCAGCGATCACGACGAAAGGAACTGCTATTCACTATTCTGTTATAGGATACAGACGAGTACAAACTGCTACTGCTGTTAGAGGATCATCACAGACTCGCGGTAAGCCATCCAAATCCAAAATGTTTTTCAACGACTAACGTCACCTTACCTTAAATTTTTTTCGTCGTCTGACACTGGGGCGGGTAGATGGCACGATGAGCTGCAACGAGCTAAGAGCCGAAGTTGAGGATTTTTGCGAAATGTGGATATTTGTCGGCTGTTGTAGTTGCGGAAAAAGAAGAAAAGTGTAGCATATAATGATTATTGCTTCATTGTCAACTTATATGAGAAAAACTTTTTTAGGAGAAAACTCATGTCAAGTTTGGAGAGGAACATATGTCTTTGATAACCCCTTAAAATCCCCCATTGGGGAAAACAAGGAATATGACATATGCTTATGTTAATATTGTCTTATTCAAAACTCCCAATTAGAAACCTTGAGAGGAAAAACACATGGAGAGAAAAGAGTGGAATATGGTGGTTTGCACAAGCAAACATCTAGGGATCCCCTCAGGGGAACCTTGCAAGTCTCTAGGGAATTAGTGAACAAATCGGCGAGACATGATTTGGTTTCAAGATTTTGGGGCCGAATTTTCAGGCAAGGTCAAATCCCGAACAATAAGTATGTTTGCAATCCACAATAATAAAGTTTGTGAATTCACTAGTCTTGTACCTATTAGTATTAATTTGTGGATGTACTTATGGATAAACGCAATAATAAAGTTTTGCATGTACTTTCGATGAAGGCGCTCGGAGGAAGAACAATAATAGAGCCAAGTACTTGGCTATAAGCCAAGTTATAAGAACCAAGCTATACAATGGTTAGTGTTCTACTTGGCTCTAAATATTTTTTTTATTCATTCTCTTTCCTCCTCCTCCTCACATACATCACTGTTGGGACCCACTATTACCTATGCATCCGTGCCCAGCTTGGTGCTTAACTAGTAACCAAGCTCTCATCTCTCCCTCCACCTCAAAGAAAAATGTTGACTAGCTTGGCTATAAGCCCATTATTGTACCTGCTCTCTCACAATGCAAAAAAAAACTCGGGAGTTTACGTAGTATAGGATATCATACCAAGAAATTATCCTTCCCCATGCGAGATTTTTTTACAGTGTAGGACATAAAGTAGTGATAGAAATCATGTTTTTTTTCTCTCGACGGGGTTAGAGTAGTTTTCATGGATAACTGTGAAGACCTGGTTTCTTAGTCGACTAGTTAGAGTTTTGCTCTGTCCTCGTAAAATAACTTGCCACACTACCAAATTGCCAATGTGACGTTTTCATTGGGTGAGTGCTTGAGTGAATCTGTAGGCTCACCCAAATTACTTGAAACTTGAATTTCCCCTGCCGTTTTCAAAATATTTTGACGGTTATTGCATAAACCGCCAGGGTTAATAGAGTTACCTTGATAGTTTATGAAAACACACAGGAAATTAAATACCCGACAGAGAAATTGATATTATCTCGATGCTTCCAAAAAAAAAAAAAAACTCATGAAAATTTAATTACCATCAGGGAAATTCCTTATTAATCCTTGAGTGCCCATAACCATCCGGGGAATGCCAAAAAAAAAACTTCAGGGTAAGTAGAATTACCTTGATAGTTTTCAGAAAACACACAAGAAAACACTAGAAATTAAGAACATGAACATAAGGTTTTCTCATTTTTAATCTGCGGTGAAATTTTGTTACTTGTCTTTCTCCCGCATGCTAACTTAAAATTTGATGGTTTTTTCCCTAAAAGTTTCTAAAATCATGATGTTTCAATCTATTGTGTTATTACAACTATTATTTTTTAAAAAACAAATCATGTGACTTTTTTTACGGTTGAAATTTTGAATTTAAAAATGACAAGTTCAAATAACATTTTGAAACAGTAAATGATTTAATCTAGAAAAGTCATAAACGTTAGAGTCGTAGAAATGATCAAGATCTATGCACTACAAGAAACTTGTTAATCCATAACGGTAGCAATATATTTCACTAAAACAACCAATAAGGAAAATATTGAGAAATTCAATAGCCAACCACAACATCTATGGACTACGGAAACTTGTTAATCTGTGGACGGATTCTAAGTGATAGAAGTACAGATCGTCACTAATAGAAGATCTAAATCTGTGATGATATTTTGTTTTTTTTTTTGTCGTAGATGAGCCTAGTGGATATTGACGGCCGCTAACTCATAATGCCTTTATTCTAACCATCACAATGATTTCAAATCCATCATACTCTAGTTAGCCCAAGACAATAGGCCCGCCACCATATATTTAGTGAAAAAGTAATTGAAAATGTGATTGTTAAAAGAATGAAACTCAAAAGATGATTTGTTAAATATTTAAACCAAATAATTTCAGTATTTTATTCCATTTATACGCTGCATATGGTAAAACTAAAAATATTTTGCATATATATATATGATGCGGATGAGAAAAAAAAAAGGCTTGGGGTCAAAGTTTTGGAACTCAAGCAATCAAAGAGCAGCTCTACATGTCTTGCCGCTAAGCTACCTACCTAATGTGGAATTAAATATTTTTATGCTTGTGCTGGTCAATAAAAAAAAAGGTGCGCTGCGCGTGGGCTCTGGTGTCCGGTTGAAGCCGTGGGCTGGCAGCTGCCTTCTCGTGGAACAACTATGGTAGAACGGTCTGGGCGCTACCCACCAAGGTTCAAATCCTGGTGCTTGTATCTTTTCTTGAGATTTTCCGGAATTTACCGGGCGTTGTGCATTAAGTGGTAGCGGCGTTCCGTCGACGACGAGGCGCCTATGGTGACTTCGAGAATCTCCAGATCTGCGGGCTACCCAAGTCCTTCGGAGCTGCTCATAGGGTTTGCGTATGTGTGTTCATAAGGGGTGAGTGTGCGTGTGTGTTATGAGTGTCTGTGTTATACTGTGTAATTTAAAAAATCACGTGTGTTTTGTGCAAAAAAAGTAGATCACGTGCTTGGCATGCTATCCATTTTGGGCTTCGGCTAATAGATAAGGAATTCAGGAGGTAGGCAAAAGAAAACATGGGTCAACCAGAGGATAGAAATGTCAAGTTATACAACCATTGGCATCGTCCATTCGTAGACTTTATTATAACTATTTTTTTTAAAAAACAAGTCCGGCTCCAGCTCGTCCAGCCTCTCTCCTCTGCACGCAGGCAGCCCACTCAGTAGCCAGCACAACGGCTCCCATAAAAGCAGCAACAATTAGGCCCAACAGCCAGGGCCCAGCAAAGCAATGTACATGCGCAGCACTAACTGAAGTATATTCTATGTTGACATTTGTGTGCTCCAGTTAAAATAATCAAATTGCAACGAGGCTGAAAGTGAAACTAATATAGAAATTGCATATAGTTTTTTGAAAAACATAATCACATTCTTTCTAGTTGCACAAAGTATGGCCTTCAGTTCTCATGTACATAATCACATTATTTGTTACCCTAAAAATAAAAATGCACATCATAAATCAGGATCACAACCGTGAAATCTTAAATACCGTTATGATTATTGCCTTGAGTTCTCATTTGTATGTCTAGAATAAGTCCACCTAGTAGTCTTGAAGTAACTAGGAGATTTTTAAATTTTGTATTTTAATTTTTAATTGAATTTTAAGTTTTGAACTTTTGCATGTTTGATTTCCAGGACACTTTGATTTTTTTCTGAAAACAATTAAGTCCGTTGATGTCCGTTGCAGAAAGTATTAATCATATGATATCTTTCTAGTTGCACACAAAGTATTTTTCCTGAGAAAAGATTTTTCTAAGTCATAATAATCATATCTTTTTCATACAAATTTAAATAAAAATAATTTGATAGAAGAACTGTAGATATTGTCGAGAGAGCTACAACTTTCTAGTTTGAGTTTTTTTATTTTATTTTGTGTGAATAATATGCCACAAATTAATTGCATATTTAGACCTGAGGTCATTTTTTACTTTCCACAACCATGATTTGACACCGTTAGAGTCAAATCTAATGGAAGTGGCTATCGACAAATGATGTTCAGCATCCCACGATCGTTGATTTATATTCGGATGCACATGAAGAAAAATAAGGTGGCAATAGACACACAAGAGTTTATAAAAGTTTGGGCCATTAGCTCGACATAATACCTTACTCATGTCCTCTGTTGATTTATATTGGCTATCGTATAAGAGGAACATGAGTTTTCAGGGTTCCCCTACCCGCCATACATTCGTAGGGGTGGTTACTGATCTATCGATCAGTCATTGTCAAAAATCTATCAGATCAGTTTAAATTGGTAAGTCCTGATTTGCTACAAGAAATGCGTGATTGAGTATATCTTAACAGTTTGTGCGGCATCTTCAAGATATCCTCTTGATATATTGCAGTGTGATTTGAGCTATAGCTTGCATTACAGGTCATCATCTTGTGGGTCGGGCCACCTCTGAATCTTGCTTGCTCATGTAGCACGTCGTGGGTATCTAGGGTCTTAACCCCCCCCCCCCCACCCCCACCCCACCCCACCCCCACATACACACACACACACACAGCTAGTCCTCGAGCCTTGTACCCCGCTTATGTAATGTCGTCTATATAGAGAGGTCACGAAGCTGCATAGAGAGGTTGCCAAGCTGTACAGAGAGGTCAACGAGCTGTACGGCAAGGTTGACGATCAATCAAGAGGTCTGCGAGCTATACTGAGGGGTCACCAAGCTGTACAGAGAAAGTCGTCGAACCGTCTGACTAGATTGTCGAGCTGGGACAAGAAAAAATGACTTTCAAGAAGGGTGTAAGGAGCTCAAGTAAATGGTCCAATTTGAGCCAAATGTGCCCACTTGACTTTAGGTGACACTAGTCGACTTACTTGTATATAATTATGCATAGGTGCCTAGAAGGAAAGGAAAAATAAGCATATTCACCGCAAGGTGATGTGTGCCCGCTTTCTCCCTAAGCCTGGTATTGCGTAACGTAGTCACATGGTGCCAGGGTCAAATGATTGAGAGCCTGGAAAACTAGTTGAGCTAGCAGCATGTCCCCGAGCATAGTAGACAAAAAGATTAGCACATTCACCATAAGTTGAAGTGTGCCCATTTATTCCCCTAACATAGTGGTAGGTGATGTAGTCACGTGGTGCTAGAGTCAGAAACTAAAATTGTGCCGGTAGGAGAGAATAGTCCCAGGGAATAGAATGGGCCTAATTCATAGTGGAACTAAACCATTTTATCAAAGAAAAAGATTAATACTAGCACCAGAGATAGGAATTAGCCCGCAAGGTGCGTGGTGGTTGGCCTGGAGCTTGTTGGGCCGCTGCCCACTCCCGGTGTAGAGGATTCGAACTGGCGGGATGCATTTTCTCAAAAACCTTATAACTGAATTGTTGCGGTGTAGCGCATCAACACAACCGCACTCTTGGCCGCTTCCGCTCCTCTCACTCTCTCTCTCTCTCTCATCCTTGGCGATTTTGGCGGCGACGAATCCAATTGTATTCCACTATTATTGTGGCAAATTAGCTAGAGATCTAGATCCTTACGTGAGTCAATGGCGTCGAAGGAGAAGTTGAGCCTGGCCGAGAGGTGCTACAAGGAGTTGGTGTGGTCGATGACGACCCAAGAGTAGCTATGGAGTGTATGCTGTGGGACGGTGTTGACGTTCCACAGCGACATCACCGAAATTGGTATATTCTAGCAACACTGCCACAAAACATCTATTTGTATTTTGCAACGTTTACAGTACAAGTCCGCATGCGCACGGAAATACCGTTGTAGTATTTCACCCGAAGACATTCAGGGCATCGTTATTTATATTTTTGCAAAGGAAGGCATGGTATAAAAGTATCTAATAGTGATATGCACATGCCTATGCAATACGTGTAGCAAGTTGTGTGGCCTGATCTTCTCATAGGATCCGCGAACTTGATAACTTGTCACTGCGTGACCTGGTGAAGAGGTAGTGCACCGCGAGGCTGTCCACGTGACGAACTACGAAGACAATCACCCTTCCATGCACCCTGAAACCGATCCACGCAATCATGCCATATAGACATGAAGGCATGAACAAGGTGAATCGAAGTTCGGTGTTCTACAACTCCATCGTGAATCGAAAAGAACAAAGATAGCAAAACACTCATGCCTCACCGAAGATTTCCAAATAGTCTCTCCATGGGAGATGAGCACACACAAAAGGTGGTTGTAATTTCAAT
The DNA here is from genome assembly GCA_015847255.1 of Hyparrhenia diplandra. Classification (NCBI taxonomy): domain Eukaryota; kingdom Viridiplantae; phylum Streptophyta; class Magnoliopsida; order Poales; family Poaceae; genus Hyparrhenia; species Hyparrhenia diplandra. Next base: position 11,120 of record JADLZK010004382.1, on the reverse strand, counting down.
CCAAAGACTCTCTTCAAATGATGGTTAAATGGTCTATTTGTACGAGGAACATCCTTCCTAGTTGGGTGTTAACATAAGAATAATAAAACCTAGTGGAAGATCATCTTGCTAGAGAAATTGAAGGATCTTCTTTCATCCTCGCGCAGCCACCAAGAACAGGTGCAGCCTTCACTAAAATGGTCATAACTCTCTTCTCAGAAGTTCACAAGATGCACCGTTTGTTACGTTGGAAACTAGACTTCAATATCTTTCTCGATGATAGCATATGAATGCTTAAACCAAAAATACTGATGTCATCAAGCCATGAAAACCTAGCAATAATCCTGCATGCTTTTTGGCCTTATATATGATTGATATCCTTGTCCACGTCATTCTCCCTTCATCGAAACGAGTCATCCTCTACTCGTGCTTATAGCAGCAGCATTGGACGAAAATTATTAACTCAAAAAGAACAAAAAAAAACTTGATTTGACTATAGAGGCAATATAACTACAAACTTGACCGCAAGCGACAACAACTCCATGTAGTGAGAAACCAACCATCGAATTGACCCGACGTAATGAGAGGAAACTAATGTTTAAATCTCTCAAGGCACCATATCAGCATACGAGGCATGACTCAACGCTATCAAGGAATTGAATACAATTCTCGCGAAGGAAGCTTGTAAAGATAATCAGCTCACACCATGGCAACCAAGGCTCTGAATACCAAATGATGAGAAAACATGTGTGGGATACATGGTTGCAACTTGTATGGTCTGATCTTCATGGTGGAGCTTACAAAAACTTGATATCTATAATTGCATGACCTAATGGAGAGGTACCGCGACCACGAGATCTTGCAGCCGTGACAAACTGCCGAGACATCCACCCTTCCATGCACCGTGAAACCGATCCCTGCCATCACGCCGTATAGACATGAAGGCACAAATAGGTGAACTGAAGTTCGGCGCTCTACAACTCCCCTCGGGGAATCGAAAGAACAAGTTTCGAGCCTCTCGAGGCTCACACTGGAATAAAAAATTCCAAGAGTTGGTATTTCTAAAACTACAATCACGAGTTACTGTTCACTTCCTCCATTACAGGGATATATAGCACTAATGGAGTTTCAGTTTGGTGGAAAATAAATGAGAACATGTAGTGGGAAGTTGCAGCACCACTTTTATTAATAACCAGGCCTAGAGGGACGCCTGGCTAGTTGCATGTATTCCTAACTCCCGATTTATTTGCTTGCACTTCAACGACTGATATTCATAGTAGCTGAATGGCCTTTCCTCTCTCATCCACGTCCAGGTTCCTTGCATATATTTGGCGAGCAGAATCCATCATCATCCCATGCTTGTTCGTGCAGTCCATCATTCCTAAGAACATTAAGGCAAGTACTCAAAAGCATAGGTTCATTCAATGTAATCTGATTATTAAGCATAAGGTTAGCGTTCACCTGAGAATGAATTTCCTTCTCCAATTGTTTAGCTCTACTCCTTGTAATTGGACCAGCTATATCAAGTGTAGTTTCATTTAGAGATGAGTGAATGCTAGGAATGTCCTCATTAAATAGGGACATGACACTAGTAGAGAATAGGGACATGACAACACCGGTTCTCAACCCCATTTAATACCGGTTTTTGGGAACCGGGATTGCCACTCCGGGACTAAAAAGGTCCCGTATTTTAGTCCCGAGTTAAGCAACCGAGACTAGTGCCCATCCTCGAAACATAAAAATAAATGTAATCTTGGAGACCTCGCTTGTAGTGTGTGAGATTCGAACCCAAGACCGTTTGCATAGCATGTAGATTTTTACCAACTCACCGACACCACATGTGACAAAGTTTTGGATGCCCTCCTTTTGAATTGACTCATATGGGGCCTTTAATCCCGAGCGAAAAACCTTTAGTCAGGTTGGTAACACCAACCGGGACTAAAAAGGCCACCCTTTAGTCCCGGTTGGTATTACCAACTGGTACTGAAAAACTAGAGGACTTTGGTCGGGTTGATAACACCAACCGAGACTAAAGGAAGGCATTCCTTTAGTCTTGGTTGGTGTTATCAACCCACACTAAAGGTCCTCCCCTGCAAAAGTTGTTGGTCTAGTAGTAGGGTAGGGGACTTTCGTCCCAGTTGGAGCCACCAACTGGGACTACTATATATTCTTTAGTCTCGGGCTAAAAAATGTCCGAGACTAAAGCTACGGATCGAAAGTCTGTTTTCTACTAGTGTGAACAAGATAACATGACCGCATAGTATACCAATGCTTATAACGAGGATATAAAAAAAAAAAAAAAAAGTAATTTGATAACTTGACCCACACACTCAAGCCAATCTCAAGGATAAAGGTAAAAGAAAGAATAAAGAATAAAAAAGAATGATTCTAAGTGGAGCATATAAGTTCTAATCATATCCATGCAAACAACCGTTAATAATCATATAAGATACGTAAATAGGGTTAGAGCTGAGTATGAGATGGACGAGGAGATCCCCCAGGTGGTCTGCCACCCATTGAGACATTTACAAACTCCTATACGACATACGAACGTGGGGGGAATGCCAAGGACAGACAGGGCTGTCACCACCTGCCACCATCCCCTCAACCGGAGCATGCCTGTCATATCCGAAGGTCTTCACTCACTTGGGCACCACGCCCACATGTTAAGAAACAACCAATATCCTCCATGGACTCCTACCCTACGGATGGAAGAACCTAGGATATGGGCGGACTGAAAGGCCCAAATGAACCACCACCTCAAAGACAACCCTAACTCCACTCAAATATATTGCATGAATGTTTAAGCATAAAGTTCTATATGATAGAATCTTAGCATAAGGACTGTAGTGTAGTTCATACGTCGTGATCATGTCATAAGAACAACATGTCAATGATCATGACACATAAAGTATATGTTCATTCATATGTCAAGACTATAACATGAAAAATACTCTAATTCTATAGCACAACTATGATAAGATGAGGGCATGACATTGGAAGAAACCATATGTTTATTCATAACATAGAATCCTTCTTCCAAGGAGCCAAGCCCTCCTTGCTAGCTTTGGTTAGCTCCACATTGTAGTACTACTGACCTAAAAAGAAGAAGAAGAAGAGAGAAGGAGAGAGGCTCCCAAGTGTGGTGTGTGTTTGAAAGGGGAAGAGAGCCATCTATATATAGGATGAGGGAAGGGGGAAAAGTGCTAATTCCCCGCCCTCCCCCCTCAAGCCGACCTCAACCAGGTGTCTAGGTATAGTGAACCGCAAAACCGATGGTGCACACCACCCTCCTAGACATTTATTGCACCGCCATGCCAAAGTTGGACCGAGCCAAGCCACCCCGGCGCGCGCGCTCCTTGGTGTGGGTATGCCGGTGCCAGGGCTACCGGGCCTAGGCTTTGGTAGGTGGGCCTCGATGCTCTAAGAAGTTGGCCCTTGTTGGTTTCACGGTCGGTTGCATCGTGTTGGGCTCATTTCCATTAGGATGAATGGTGTGCTGAAATGTGCTTTCCGAATGGCGCCTTTTTATTGTTTTCCACTTATTTTGTGTATAAAATCTTGCAATTTGACAATTCTCCAATACAAGTGGAAATTGATTACTAGTAAATGTATATGTGTGTAAAAGTGCATAGTTTCACCCCTTTTTTTTAGAATGTCGATGGTAAAAATGTCGCTCATGATCGTCAACAGATGGCATGTTGTCCGACAAGATGACGACATGATGGCGGGTGCCTAGCAAAGATGAGCACTACCCTAGGACGAATCCTTGTTAGCTCATCATCTTCTTGTCCTTCTACCGGGCTAGGTTGGTCGACGAGTCCATGGTTAGCGTCGGAGCCTCACGGCGGAGGTCCCGACGATGGCAAGGAAGGTGGCTTCTAGGTCCTCTTCCTAGCTCCCTCCCCATGGAGCTCTTGCGGTGGTTACTAGTGTCAAGTTGCGGTGGAGCCGTCGACCGACGCGCCATTGCTATGGTGCATCATTCTCCTTCTTGAGGCCATTGCTATGAGAACCTCAACCTCCATGGATTGCTCGGTGAAGAACTGTTTTATTGGTCGGGTGTGACGGCAACATCTTGATGTTGCAATCCTACTATGGCGTCTATATGGAGTCCTTTGCGAAGGTGCTCTTGGTCAGGAGGATGAAGAGAGTCGGCAAACATTAGATGATCCGAATATCAAGTTTCTAAGTAGATGGGAGATGTGATGGATTGGTGTTTGTGCGAAGTTGCTGCAAGATTGGAGCAGGAGCGAAGAAGACGATTGAAGCTTAGTCTTTCTAGTTTTCTTGCTTTGCTTTTAGCTTTTTTTTCCTGTTTTGTGTAATCCCTCATCTAAGGTTTAGTCTCTAGGAACTTTGGTAATGTTTTTTTGGCTATATATATATCCACAAGTGGATGTGGGAGGCCAGATTAAAAAAATATCCTTTATCTAAAAAATCCAACCCCACACATAGAGGGAAAGGCTCGTTAAAAAAATGGTACGTAGAGAAAAGATGAATATCTTGCTCACAAATCCATCTGAAGGTGGGTAGCTGGGATATTGTCTAAATAAGGATAGGAGCTATATAACCTTTGTGAAACCCCAGCAGAATAACAAAAAAGAATTCTCTGAGAAGGTGGGAGTCAATTGTTTGATTATCTTGATGTTGAAGAAATAGAGTCATGCATGAAGACAAGTGAAGATATGCGTATGACAAGTACTCGACGATCTAGAGGAAAGGAATTGAACATCTCACCATGGACCATAGTTAAGGCGTACTCCCTCCGTTCTAAATTGTAGTTCACTTTGGATTTTCTAGATCCATTTCTTTTTTACTATGTATTTAGACATAGTGTATAACTAAGTGCATATCAAAATCAATGTACCTAAAAAGTCAAAGTGAAATACAATGGAACGGAGGGAGTAGCTTGGAATGGATGTAGGGGATGTCGAAGTCAAACAGTCTTGTCAAAACAACATGGACTCCTATCAGTTGGTTGCATCTACTACGCTAATATATGTGATGCATTCGTTTCGTCATCAATGAAAAAATTTCACACAGTGACGTAAAACCTGCTGCTGTTGTTCATGCGAGAAGTGCTGGAGTAATTTACTTTGACAAAAAAAGAAATAAAACCTCTGGAGTAATTTACTTTGACAAAAAAAAAAAAAAAGAAATAAAACCTCTGGAGTAATTTACTTTGACAATGCAATCACCATGAGTATGAATCAACGAATCCACTAGTATTAGGTCTTGTTTGGCATAGTTTCACCACCTTCTAGAGCTAATTAATATTTGAAGTTGTGAAGGTTCGATCACCCATGAAACTCCTTGAATCTGCTCTCACATATGGGAATGAATGAGGTGGGATGAAGCTGAAAATAGTAGTTTCCGTTCAGATCCGCCAGTCGCTAGCTTGCTAGCTATACTCCAACTAACGCCTGCCTCTGGCTAACGTTGTTGAGATTCCGTTCGTTTGATCGAGTTTGGTTGGCAAGCTAATAATTAAGAAAATCACGAGCAAAATTTCTATCTACATACCGTAGCTATCTGCTGTGTGGCCCTACGTCACACCTAGAATAACCAACCCACGCGCGGCCGAGATTCTGCTACCAGTTTCATTGGTGCTGCAATGTTATATCGCCCGACGGCCGGCGAAATTATTAACCATGCTCTAATACGGATTGTTTTATTGGTGCTGCATGTTTTCATTTTCATTATTGGTGAGTAGTTCGTCATTCCGGCCGGCGTCGCCATGTATGGCATGGATGATGGATCGGTGCTGCATGCACCTGTACCTGTACTCCGGCTCCGATCCCTTGCATATTCCAACGTAGAAACGACAAGACTGTACCTACCTACCACCTGTTGCCAGTTTTGGTATGATTCCATGAGTTCTGTGTGCAAAGAATATGCGGGTTTTGACGAGTTTATACTAAATTTGGGCGCTAGTTTCTATGTGCAAAGAATATGCGGGTTTAGGGATTCCATATCTTAGAAACTTAAATTTTTTGTCTCTAGCTTATATAGGTTCAAGAGATATAATTCTGATGTCAAGCTTTGGAAAGAGTTAGTGGATGATACTATGAAGCCCAATATTCTAGTTTGGGAGCGCTCGCGCTCGGACGTCCGATGGAAGAAAAATCCATCGGACGCCCCTGTGCGCAGGCCCGGCCCACCTCTGTCCTCCTGCCTCTCTGCCTCTTTTCCGATCTCCGCAACCTGGTGCTCGCCAACCTCTGCTCCCCGCGGTCGCCACCTGCGGTCCCCCGCACTCTAGCTGCCTCCGCTTCCCCTTCCATCTATCTGCACCCCAACCCTCGTCGGGCAAAGCTCCCTCGCGGCTCCGCCTAAGCCTCCACCTCCAGCTCTTCCATCTCCACATCCCCACCCCGGGGTTGGGGAATTCGGGTGGGACGCCAAACGAGGATTGGAGGGAAAAAGGGCGAGGCAAGTACACATGAAAATCGATTGCTTTGGAACATCTCGTAATGCCTATTACAACATCTAGGGAACCATGTTGCAACATTTAGAATCGTCGGTTTTTTGCGCATAAAGGGACATGTTTCAACATCTCAAATAGACGATTACAAACATCGGGAAAAACATGTTGCAACGTTGCTTGTTTCAAACATTCAAACAACATGTTGCAACATCTCAAAATGACAAATGCAACATCTCAAAATAGGCGGTTTGCAACATCGGAAAAACATGTTGCAACGTTGCTTATTTCAAACATTCAAACAACACATGTCGCAACATCTCAAAATGACAGTTGCAACATCTCAAAATAGACAAGTTCCCATGTTGCAACGATGCTTGTTTCAAACATTCAAAGAATACGTGTTGCAACATCTCAAAAGGCAGCTGCAACATCCAAATACATGTTGCAACATACAGAAATAAAACTGTTGCAACACCACAAAATTCATCAAGCAGCGGCGAGACAAAGGGGAAGAGGGAGGCACATGGGTCGGGCGCATGTCGTGGTTGAAGATGAAGCCGCCTCCATGGATGGGATGGGATGAAAGGTCGCGTCCACCGCTGGATCTACATCGAGCTCCATGGATCCACCACGGACAAGCCGGTGCTCGCGGGATCCACCACGGGGCGTGTAGCGGCACCACCAGCACCGTCGAGGTTGGGGGCGGCACGGGTGCCCGAGCCCGCCCCTCGAGTGGAGGCTCGGGCGCGCGACCGGGCGGCCTTGTTCCCTGGACCCGCACCTCCACGCGGGCGCCCTCGACGAGGTGATCACGCGACATGCTGGGAGGACGACCCCATGGTGCGGGCCTTCCCGGCGACGGCGGCTCCCCACGACCGCCCCGCCGGAGCTGTTCGTGAACGCGATGTGGTCGCTCCCGGTGCACGAGCTAAACCGCACGCCGGTGTAGAGGACGCCCTCCTAGGGCCCAAGGTGTCGGTCGGGCAGACGTGCGCTGCATCGCGACACCACCGTGCTGCAGACGCGTGGAACAACGGCGCCCGAGAACACCAGGCGCATCGTGGCCGCTGGCGCGCCATCGCCTCCCGCGCCGCATGGTGGATGCGGTGAGGCGAGCAAATGGTGCGCCGTAGCAGCCTGCTAGGCTGTGCGGCGTGCGACACGCTGCAGGCAGAGGGGCGGCTCGCCGGCGATTTGGAACTCGAGAAAAGCACATGAGCGATGCGGTGCTGCCAGAGCAGCGGCGTGCGGGTAGCAGGAAGGGGAAATAAAAATGAGTGGTGGAGAATGGGTGGATGAAGATGAGAGAGAGAGAACGAGCGGTCCAGTCCAAGGCATGAAGTACGGGGACAGCTTTTTGGGCGGTAGCCCGCGATGCGCTCGTCCGATTAGATTAGGGCGGCTCTAAGTGGAGCATTACCGTTCTAGTTTCTAAAACCTCAAATGCTCCAGTTTTTAATTTAACGTCTTCATATGGGCAGTACAAGCTACTAAATTGGGCTACACTTGGAAAGTGGGGAACGGGAAGAAAATCGGGTTTCAGGAAGATACCGAGATGGGTTCTTCCAGTTTGGCAATACAATTTTGGCCATTTTATAGAATCATGAATGAGGCTGGTAAAACTATTGCTGAGTTGTGGGATGGTGTAAGTTTAAAGTGTACCTTTAGAACAAACTTTAGTAACAATTTGTACCGGTCCTTGTTAGAGGTAGTGGAACTAGCCTCTACTATCCAGTTCTCAAATGACCCAGATGAGATGGCATGGGCTTTCTCTTCTATAATAGTTTACTCTTTCAATTCTTTGTAAAAAATTATCAACTTCAGGGGTAGTAAACAAGTTCATGTTTCTCCTTTATGGAGACTCCTGCAAGAGTTCATATGTTTTTGTGGCTATTGATTAATAATAGAACCTTACAAGTGATAATTTAGCTAAAAGAAGTAAAGTTGAGGATGAAACTTGTCTGTTCTTTTCTGAAAAAAAAACTGTCAACACTTGTTCTTTGAGTGTGTTGTGGCCAAAAGATGCTGGGCCCCCATTTCTGAAATTACAGGTTTCCATGTAAGCGATGACATTATTAGTATAGGTAGATTGTGGTTAAGCATTATGGGAAATAGTTTGATTAACAATTTGTTACTTCGGCTGTTCTCTGAGACTATCCGCACTAGGACACTGCAAAACCCACGGTACAGGCCACATCGGCGTTTCGGAGAAAAAAGCCCGCAAATGGGTCCCGGATAAGCTACTCGAACAAAGGACTTCCCCGGAAGTTTGTGGGAATACCGGGCATCCGGAAAGCCCGTGCGGTCCCACCTCCCAACCATCGAGGAGGAGAGAGAGAGACGGCGTGCGGTCTCTTTACGAATCCGCCACATGGCTGCCAGCTCGGCCCGATCCGCCCGCCGGGCTCCATGGCCGCCGCTGCGAGCCCTGCCCCGGGAGGATGAGCTGGCGTGCGGCGGCACCCCAACCACCACGGCCGCCGGAGAGAGGGGGATGGAGATGGAGGCTGCTCATCGCTTCGCGGCCGCAGGAGGGTCGCCCATCGGGTGGAGCCATACTCCCTCGCCCCCATGACGCGCACACGGCTGGCACCGCTGCCCTCGCCGCCGTCATCACCCTATGGCGCGCGCAGTCTTTACATGCGTGTGCCCCGCCGAGTGGCACCACCATTGTGGATTCGGTCTTGGGTCCGTGCATGCCCGGAGGTGGATGAAGGGGTTTGACCGGGCGCCTTGACCTGGCGACTCGCTGCGACGCCGACGTTGTCTTGCCATGAACAGGGTGTCCGGCCACAGGTTCGAACAGCCGCGCTCACCGGGCCGCCACCTCCGCCCACCCACGACCTTGGAGCCCGCCCGCGCGCCGCCATCTAGCCCGCGACCATTCCGCCCCGCCCGCACCGGCACCGTTTGTTGAAAGTGTGCACCAGTGCCGATGGCGCTGAGCTCATGTCGGGCCCCGTCGGTGGCCGTCCTCCAACGTCTCCCGCCCCACGCCGCCAGGGTCATCTTGGGCCTCATTGGTGGCCGTCTTTCGACGCGCCTTTCGCCACGGCGCTGTCGGTGGCGGCAAGGGGCGCTCCCAAGACTCGCGCCCATCTCGCCCTCGCGGGCGGCAAAGGCGGTCCGGGGTCGGAGGAGCTGGGCGTGCGACTACCGCCGGAGCCGAGGCGCTTTGGTTCCCTCGTCCATCGCCGCGCGAACCAGGGAGGTACGGCGCGTAGACTTCGGTGCGAAGGCGAGGGATCCAGCGGTGCATGTGCTCCCATGGTGCTCCTTTCGAATGGATAAGGTGGAGAGGAGAAAATAAAAGGAAGAGAAAGAGGGGTTGGAATAAGGGAAAAGAGGTGGGGTCGTGGGTCTCATTTGTCGACTATAGAGGGGATGGGTAGAATCGTTTTGAGTGGAAAATGTCGATGACTAGGATATAAAGGATGGCATATAAAGGATGATGGGTGCACAAGAATTGTATATAGAGGAGGGAATCTTGATGAGCAGGATGCATAGAGGAAGCAAATAGAGAAACGTGAGTGCGAATAGTCTAGTCTATATGAAAATGGGATGATTCAGCTATAGAAATATTAGGCATAGATATAATGCATTGCACTCAGCCGGCATTGCATTTTCAATTTTTTTTCTTTTTTGAAATGGGAACTTTTATTAATTTTAAGAAGTTATATCTAGACGATACAACGACTTGAAATATTCCGGACCTCTACCTGGGGCATACGGTCTTTAAGAGTTTGTAATAAACACATACACAAATGATTGTCAATCGTGAAGACTCGACCGCCACCTATGCGCATGGGAAAAAAGTCCTGGCCCCACGCACCAAGAACCGAGATGCCGCTACAAGCACGGCGATAGCCCATGAGCGAGCCCCGCCGCGATCGAAAGTCGAATGAAGTACCGCAAAACGCGTAAAGCCGTTTGTTTTAGAAAAACAACTACATTTCGCATAACCGTCACGGATCGACCAACACAAGACTGCCACCAACAAGGACAAGTGATTTAAACTCTTGGTATCCCATTTAGCCTACCCCAAAAACATATTAAGTATACTAGTTGGCCTCTTCATTCCCCATGCCTAGTGAAACGACAATTAAGGAACAAACGTTGTATCGATTCATTTTCATGACAGAAGCTTGAGATCCTTGCCAGTTTCACTTTTGCCGGTTTATCCATAGTTAGGGACGACACCTCGCCTAAGATACCAAAGAAAGATTTTAATCTTGAGAGGGATTTTTAATTTCCATAGTCGCTTATTGATGTTGGGTATGTTTTGATTAATTAGAACCTATAATGTGATTCATCTTCATGGCATTTTCATATATAATGGTAGGTTAAACTACTGATCACTGCACATTAATCATTTAATCTGTTAGCGCTAGCTTCCAAATCACAAGACAGATGATGCTATAGTTGAAAGTACCAACAAACCAAGAAAAGCGTAAGAGAATCAGACATGGCACAGACCGTTCCTTGTTTATTTTGTCGCTTCTAGGCTACCTAAGTACAACCATGTCAATTCGCATATACATAAAAATATATATATGTCTTGACCGGCCGGCCGTATGATCTTAATCCGCTTATTGCGTTTACTTTGCCTGCTGAGAAAGCTAGCATGACTTAAATTGTTTAATCAGCTCTGTCACACGTCAACCCGTGACATGAGCCAGCTAAGCCCAGGATGAGCACGCAGCCCTGCATG
>JADLZK010004381.1:0-11591 GCA_015847255.1 Hyparrhenia diplandra | reverse complement strand
AATAGGTCCATGAACTATCAAACCGATATCCAGCCCCTCAAACTTGCATTTTGGTTCACTCTAGGCCCATATGGTGAAAACCAGCCCGGTTTTGTTGACGTGGTGTGTCCACCCTGGACTGGGGCCCATGCCATTTATCAAAAACACCCCACACGACTGAGGAGGTTGTCCTCGAGGCGCTGCCAGCGTGCCCTAGATCGCCGCGGCCGCACGGTTCATCCTGGTCTCTGTTACTGAGTCCCGACCCGGCCAACCTAGAGGCTGTGCCGCAACGCCATGGTTCCTGGTGCTGCTCGTCGCCACCCTCGCAACCATTTGCTGGCCGTTCCTCAAGGCATCCGGTGGGCTGCCCATGGCCCCGGGCACCCTCTGCCGTCCCAGGGCCACCAGAGTCGCTAGTGCAGAGTCGCCGACCGGTACCCGGCCCGCCGCACTCATGCCATTGCACGCCCACCCAGCCGCGAGCTCCCGAAGCAGCAACAGCAGCCAGCGATGCCAAGTCCATGCATGCCAACGGTGAGGTGTACATCAACCTGCACGGCCCGGGCGTGGGGCCGGGACGCTGACGGGCTTTTTACGCATCGAGGAGCTTCCCCGCATCCCTGTATTCCCATTGTATTTCCTCTTTTATTTTTCTAAAGAAAAAACGGCCGTATTAAAGGTATGACATCATGCGATGTCATCAAGCTAACAAGCTCTGAGCAAAACACAACACGCATGGCGCACGGCCGGCTGCTCACTACGATGCTGCGCAGCTGCACGTTAGTGCGTGTGTGCGTGCTGGGAGGGCTGAGAGGGTGCTGCGCTTGGCTTGGCCGAGACCGGGGGGGGTCACCAGAGCTACCGACAGCGGCGACGCTCAGCCGTATGTGGGCAAAAGCTCCGATTCGAGCCCCATCCTGCTGGCGCCAGGAAACAGATACAATTGTGTGACGACAAGGACGCACATGGTCATCCTCTCCGCGCTCGCCCCGCTCGTTATCATCCCGGCCTGATCCACTACGGCGGGCGGCGACGAAGCTCTGGCGAGCACCGGGCGTCGTGCACCATGAAGGCGCGTCTGCCTGCTCGGACCGATGGCGCGTTGTATCGCGGCGGCGAGAAATTTTTAGATGCCAGCACGCATTGCGGTAGGGCAGCCGCCTTTGAGTACGCCGACCCACGATGAATGACATGAACATGATGCCAGAAGTCGCCGCTGCCCTGGTAGATGCCCCCGCACGGCAACCAGCGCAGCGAAGGATTCCGGGCGGACGAAGGGCCACAACGCCCCGGCCGGAGCCGGTGCTGTAGGACCCCACCCGCCAGAGTATAGAAGAGTGTATGGCCTGCACGATGGCGGCGTTGGCCGGGCCATGCTCGAGAGCGCCAACCACGGGCTCACCTCATGGAACCTGATGACCGACGCGGCGAATAGCCGCTGGCTCGCCCGTGAACGCCGGCGCCACTACAGGAACCGCTTTTTGCCGAAGTAGAAAAAAGTCGGGCACTCGCAAAGAGGATCTTTTGGCGAGTGCCAACCACGCGACCGCAAAGGCTTATTTGTCGAGTGCGACACTGTCATGCGATGTTCAAAGCACTTCGGCAAAAAAGGCTTTATTTGCCGAAGTGCGACACCGTCGGCGATATTCAAACTTTCGGCAAATTGTGTTTTTGCCGAGTGCTTAGTCCTCGGCAAAATAAAGCACTTCGGCAAATCATAAAAGGACCAAACGGCCACGTTGTCCGTCACCTTTGCCGAGAGTCCAACGTTAGGCACTCGGCAACCGGGTACCCTTTTGCCGCGTGCGCCGCACGCTTATGCACTCGGCAAATATAGTCTTTGCCGAAAGTGCACGATCCGGCACTTCGGCAAAGTATGATTTTTTTTGTTTTTCGTCCCATATTTTTTGTGTGGCCTTGGTACAGTAATTACATCTCATGTTCAGAATTTGCGACAATTTCAAGTTGTTTTGCTATATTTCATGAATTTTAGGCATGTGATCAAGTTTGGGGATGTCCGAAGTTTTAGGCATCCGACGTCACAACTTGCTCGAAACTTTTTCAAATTTTTTCCACAGCCTCCTCATGAGATGACAAGACACCTCGCCAAGTTTCATGATTTTTTAAACTTTGTTTGGATTTTTTAGAATTTAAAAACACTTTTCCCGCATGTAACTTCGTCATGTTCCGACACATAAATGTTCTTAATTTCAATGAGTCCCCGGATTGAGCCTAAACATACGCCAAACATCATGAATAACATTTTTCAATGACCACATTCCATTATTTCATGTACCTGCAGTTCAAATTTGGAGTGGTCCGTAAAATGCAAGAAAATAGAAATAATTCATGAAATATAGCAAAACAACTTGAAATTGTCCCAAATTAGAACATGAGATGTAATTACTGTACCAAGGCCACACAAAAAAAATATTAGACGAAAAAAAAAAAAAAATTCATACTTTGCCGAGTGCCATGTCTTAACACTCTAAGCAAAGTGTGATTTGCCGAAGTGCCCTTCCGCGCGGTACTCGGCAAAAACGATTTTGAATAAAAAAAAAAAAAAATCACCTTTGCCGAAAGTGCGCATTTCCCCGCACCGCGCAAAGCAGGATAATAATTGGACCCGACACCCCCATTTTCCAGCCATTCCCACCTACCGCTGCCGCCTCGCCGCCGGAAAATCGCCGCCGCCGCCGGACGCCGGCCACGGACGCCGGGCCGCCGCCGGCCACGGGACCGCCGCCCAGCCCGCCTCGGCTGCCGGCAAGCCCCGCCCGGGCGCTGAAGCGCGTGATCGCCGGAGCCCGCCGCCTTTCCGCGGCCGACCAGCAAGGGTGGGGCTCGGCCCCAGGCCGCCTCGCCGGGCGTCCGAAGAACGCCGCCGGCCGCCCCGCCCGCCCCGCCCCTCGGCCCCTTCGTCCCCATTCGGCAAAGGAGGAAGGGAAGGGAAGAAGAGGAAGAGGGAGGAAGGGAAGGAAGAAGAGGAAGAGGGAGGAAGGAAGGGAAGAAGAGGAAGAGGGAGGAAGGGAAGGGAAGAAGAAGAGGAAGGAGATGAGGAAGGAAGAAGAGGAAGCGGAGGAGGAAGAAGAAAGTGCCTCCTGACCGGCCGTTCGTTCTTCGCGGTGTCGCGGTGATCCACGCCGCCGTCACCGACCGTTGCTCTTGCCGCTCCCGCGGCCAAGGTAACCCTATCCTTCTAGTAGTGGTTAGTAGTAGATGTTAGTAGTGGTTAAGTAGTAGTGTTAGTTGTAGGGTTAGTAATAGTAGTAGTGGTTAAGTAGTAGTGTTAGTTGCATGGTTTCGAGAAGTAAAGTAAATGGCTCTTGTTGATATATTGGTGCTTGGTGGCCTTCGTGCCTATATTCGGTATATGTATGTGGTTGTTGGCCTTGTGCCATGTTTATTTGCGGAGTTTTGGGAACCTCCCCGCATGGGGAGGTGCCGCCGAAATTTTGAGTCGTCACTAAATATTTTTTGCCCTTGTTTTGTAGGAGGATCTGTGGGAGGGACTCGGCGACCCCGATCATCCTCGTGGGCGCTGCGGGTCTTGCTGCACCGCGTCTCCACCGACACCGTAGGTATTAATCACCTCCCGTCCTTATAGTTGTCTTACATAGCGATCCGCTTAGGGCGTCTCCCCGTCCGAAAGAGATCTGTGCGTTGGTATGCGCATCGCGGCATATCTCGCGACCGTATACGCTTCGGATTGTCCACGTTTTTGGATAGCCCGCGGATGCGTAGATGGGTTAGCATCCATGCTCGGCCCCGCCCGAGCCGGATTTTCAGCAACACCTCCCCGTTGTTCTCCTGATACACACTCCCCCCGTGACGTGTATCGGGAGAACAAATGAGAGGTGTCGCCAAAATTCCCGGGCGGACGGAGCCGAGCATGGATGCTAACCTTGTTCACGATCCTCGGGTGGGATTAGAACCTATCCCTCACCTATTAGATGGTAGGAAGGCCGTGTAGATGCAATTGTTTGGTTATATGGCTCGACGACATGGGCGTATGACGGAGAGGATGGATAACCGTGGAGTGGATGTACACGGGCTTCGCAAAGTAAGAGCCTTGAATGGGTTAGGGGACCGATGCTTTCCGAGCATGCATTTGGCCCACCGCTAAAGGGTCTGCTCGATGCCGCGGTCCCCTGCAAAGAAATGTAAGAACAAGAAAAAGAAACGAAAGATTGAAATGGGCAAAGATATTTACAAGAACGGATTCGCCCCAAACTATAGCCGGATCTTCCATCTTCCACGGTGAAGTCGATCGTATTAGAGAGGACGTGGTGAGGCCCCTCCTCGAGGAGTATGATGCGTATGCCGGGATGGCGCATATGATGGCGTGACTTTCACGATGCACGGTTCAATGAAGCATTGAGGAGGAACCCGAGGAAACCGCTAAGGCGTTCTACGAGATGATGGAGGCGGCATAGCAGCCCCTTCACGAAGACAATGGTTACGGCTAGATGCCATTTCACGCCTTTATAGCGTTGAAGTCGCAATTGAGCATTAGTCGAGACGGCTTCGACACCTCGGTTGTCGGGTATTGGCAAACCGCCTCCAGCAGGGTCACGCCCCGCCAAGAACACGCACGAAGTCACGAGACTCCTTCGTGGACTCAAGATGCCGTATGAGTCGCACCATGCTTGTCCAAAGGGGTGCGTCCTATTTAGGGGAGACCTCAAGGAAGCAACGCGACTTGTCCAAAGTGCAAAGCCTCTAGGTTTGTGGAGGTAGAATGTAGTGATGGCGGGAAGAAATGTAGTCAAGATCCCCGAGATGGTCCTACGACACCTTCCTTTTCGCATCGAGGCTCCAACGGCCGTACACGACGAGGAGTCCGCGAAACAAATGACATGGCATAAGAAGGGCAAAAGATACGATCCCCGAGAAGTTGGTACACCCATCGGATGGTGATGCATGGAAGCACTTTGATAATATGCATCCCGAAAAAGCTATGGAGGCTCGAAATGTATGCGTAGCGTTCGCAAATGATGGGTTCAACCCGTGCACGGAATGTTGGCGCCCCGTACACTTGTTGGCCCATGTTCGTGATCCCTCTCAATCTTCCCCGGTGTCATGTTTGAGCTCAAGCACCGTTCTTGACGCCGATAATACCCCGGCACCCGGCAACAATATGGGTGTGTTCATGCGGCCAAGTGGGATGAATTGCAAGATGCTTGGCAAAATGGGGTAATGCCGACGCATCAATCGAGCTACAAGGACGAACTTTACAATGCATGTGTGGTACCTATATTCAATGCATGACTTCCCGGCTTATGGCATATTCAGGCGCATGGTGTGTTCATGGGAGGTTCCCTTGCCCAACATGCAAGGCGGTATGATGATGTTCACCGGGCCGAACAAGGGTGGCAAGTATTCTTCGTTTGACAAACATCGTCAATTCCTGCCCGAGAACCATGAATTCAGACTAGACAAAAAGCACTTCACGAAAGGTGTTGAAGTCACCGACCCCATCCCAAAGTTTATGACCGGTGAAGAGGTCCTTGCCGAGCTAGCCGGGTCTCAAAATCGATGAAAAGAAAGGTTGTTTTGTTGGATATGGTACCACACACATGTGGACTTATATATCGGGCTTGACTAATCTCCCCTACTACAAGGATCTTCTTCTTCCACACAACATCGATGTAATGCACACGTAAAAGAATATCTCCGAGGCACTCTTCGCAACAACCATGGACCTTAAGAAGTCAAAGGACAACGTTAAGGCTAGACTTGACATAGAGATGATGTGCGATAGACCAAAGCTAGTGATAGAGACCCCTAGCCCCGGGAGGAGATGAAAAAAGGGTCCGCCCGACTACATCATCAAAAGGGCCGATAGGAAGGAAGTACTACGATGGATGAAGACGTTATCGTTCCCCGATGGGTATCGCGCGAATCCGGCGGGGGGAGTGAACTTGCGGACTATGAAAGTCTTAGGGATGAAGAGTCATGACTTCCACATATGGATTGAGCGGATCCTTCCCGCGATGACTCGGGGATACCTCTCCGAGCCATGTGGCGCGTCCCCGCAGAGTTGAGATTTTTCTTCCGCCCGGCTTTGTGCTAAGGAGTTATCTCGGGATGCGATTGCCGATCTAGAGCGTCTTTTGCACCCGTGTTGATCTCGCAAGTTGGAGATGATATTTCCACCGCTTCTTCCCATGCCGATCAAAGACTGATTTTGCACCTTCCGGCGAGGCACGATTGGGGGGCCCGCGCATTCCGTTGGTGCTATCCAATCGAGAGGGCTCTCAAGGTACTTCGGAGAAAATGCGTGAATAAAGCCAAAATTGAGCCTTCCGTGGGCGGCATAGGCATACATTCTAGAGGAGGTGTCGACCTTCACACAAAGCGTACTATATTGAGAAACTTCCCAAATGTCCACAATCCTACCTCTCGTTATAACACCGATGAGAGTTCATCGAACCTCAGCCTTTTCGTGAGGGCAAGTCGGAAGAGGAAGCACAGCTACCCACAAGCACTTGTCCTTTGATGAGTGGCGACTATCATGCTCTATGTGTTGTTGAACCTTGACGGCGTGGGTCCTTATCGCCAGTGATAAGTTCTCAATGAGCTTGTTCCATACGCGGTCACTATCCTCCACCTATCGATCCGACACACTTGCCTTGTTTTTCGTGGAATTTATTGGTCAACACCGAGAGGGAATGGGGCTCCTACCTTGCAATCTTCTAAAAAATGGGCGTACCGATTTTATTTCCCCGGTTCTCGCTCAAAGGTACCATCCAACTAACCTCGTTCCGACTTGGATATTCCACTTTGGTCCTAGTAACATATAATGTAACGATGTACGTGGCCTCACCTTGCGTGCCCGCACGCATGCCGAAATGTGCGAAGATTTAAAATAGGTGGGCAATGGCTTCCCCGTAGGGTCAACTCGCTCACCATTTATGATGTGAATGGCTATCGCCGCGACGAGAAGCTACGAGGAGAGTCGGCCCAACCGCAAAAAACAACGCGGCACCGAGTTCAGACGCCCGGCTTGGATAAGAAGGACTATTACGGCATAGTCGAAGAAATATATGAGCTCAACTTCGGGGTCCTAAAGAGCTCAAGCTAGTGGTATTCAAATGCCATTGGTTCGATCCTCGATGACACGAAAGTAGACCCTACGATTGGGCAAGTCGAAATTCGACAGATTCCGTATATGGAGGAGAGGATGTCTATATTGTGGCTAATATACACGCCACACAAGTTTATTACCTCCCATGGGCGTGCCAAAAACACGAGGACCTTGCGGGTTGGTACCTTGTGCGGCAGGGTATCGCCAAGACGGGTAAAGCGCTGTTTCGAACGATGATGATTACAACCTTGACCCAAACACCAAGAGTTCTATCAACCCGAGGGGCTAGAAGGACATTTGGAGATAGACATTCTTTTCGCCGATGGGCATGGAAGTAGACAACGCCATCGATGAGGACGAGGGTGATGAGGTGCGTGGATGCTAAGGACTTGCAAATTCTTGAACGATGGAGGATGGTGCGCCGAAGGAGTTGTGGAGGGCGTGCACATGCCGAGGGCGATGCACATGCCGAGGGCGATACGATGATGATGAGGATGGTGACATTGATGATTACAATAGTGATAGTGATAGTGATGACTACATGCCCCTTTAGGCATTCGGGGAGATAATTTCTAAATCATGTAATACTATTTTGTTATTATTGTTACCTTTCAATTATGTTTCGTTCATTTTACAATACTAATTGGTTTACTCTTTGTCTTTGCAGGGACTTCGACAAAATGCCGGCGGAAGGCGGCAACGTCGACAGGGGGTCCAAATCCCTCTCACGCGAGCCCCCCCACCCTCTCCCACGCCGACGAGGAGGAGGCCGACGAGGAGGAGGCCGACGAGCAGCACCGGGCGGTGGAGACGCCGAGGGCGCGGCCGGCGTCGCCCGGCCCACGAGGAGGCTTGAGTTTGTGTCTTCGTCCGAAGCCGGCCGGGCCGCCGCCGGGCCAGCCGGGGCGTCGTCGCCGGGCCACACCTCTTCCGGACTCGGACTTCGGTGCGAAGAGACACTGCCGAGACGTCTTCCTCGAAGTTTGAGCAAGGTCTACCGGCGTGGGGCCTCAACCCTCCCCACGGGGGACGATCCCTTTGCCCGCCGCCCGCCGATTCGACCCCACGGTGACAAGTAAGTAGCCATTGATATTTTTCACTACTTGTTCATATGACATGTTGAAAATCAAACTTCAAACTAACAATTCGCCTTAATGGCTCGTGCAGTAACTGGAAGATTGTAAGCGGAGGGGGCAGCCAGCGCCATGTCAATGGCATCCGAGCCTCCCTCGATTAAAGCGAACTACCCCTCGCCCGGTGACCGGGGGGGCGTGTGAGGGAGCCGCCTCGACGGGAGCACTTCGCGGCGCTGGAGGAGGAGCGGCGCGCCCGTTGCGAAGATCAAGTCGGAGTTCTCGGGTGAGTCCAGATGCGGGATTACTTCACATTTTTAAATACTATGTTTTGTAAATAATAGAATGATACGTGTTGTCCGTATGCGTAACTACTTCACGCGGCGTAGGCGGGGCAAGAGGCGGTGGCCGCTAGAGTGCGTGACAAGGTCCGCCGAGACCGACTCAAGGACCTCGTACCATGAGGCACGGTCCGTCGCATCATCTCCTTCAACGACACGACGTGCTTGGCAAGGTGGTGAGGAAGAATGAAGCAAGGGAGATGATGCTCCGTAGGGAGACCGACCTCACCGGGGAGCAAGACATCCAGGTTCGTAGAGAACGATTTATTCTCGATTCCTTCAATGAAAAATAATAAGCGTGCTTCCATTCATCCTCTCGCTATGTCATGCGGATGTGTCCGGAGTGGTGCGCCAAGTACAAGGATCGGCTGGGAGGCCATTGTGGACAAGTGGCTCTTGACGAGACGTCTTTAGACCAAGAGACTTCGGCGGAGATGTCGCTTGGAGATGGAAGGGAAGCCACACCACCAAGGAGCGCGTGCCCCTCCCAAAGTATATGGATAGATGGGTACGATTCTCGCTGATTTTTTATTCAAGCGCCAAATCTCTTCACTTCTAACCATCTCTGTTTCTCCTCGCAGTCCGCCGCATGAAGGCCAGCGACATCACGAGTACGCTGGGTTCGCCTTTGACTCACAAAATGCAGAGCCGACCGACAAGGACAACGTCTACGACCCGCGAAGGCCCGAGGTGTACACCAACGCCCGCCTACCCTGCTTACTCCAAGACGCCGAGGCGGCAAAGCAGCGCCATGGGGACGACTTCGATCCCGCCACCGCCCCCTAGACACGCACTGGGTGATGAGGTTGGGAGGAGGGAAGCAAAGACGACCGCACCGATGGCCAACAACGCCATCAACCCGCCCCCCGTTTCATAGGCCGAAATGAGATTCGCCAAGGAGCACGACCTCCACCGACATCCCCATAGCACCTCGGCAGCCAGAGTCCACGCCAGATGATGCAGGAGTTTCGTGTAATTACGCTTTCATTCGCCGCTCACCGGGTTTTACACATGTCCGCCGCCTATGCATTGTTTCAACGCTACGGGTGTAATATTGCAGCCCTGATGGCGTAGTTGGAGGCCATGCAGCGCCCAGCGGCAGAGTTTGGAGGCCGTGCAGCGGCCCGGTGAAGGCCCATCGGGGAGTTGGAGGCATACCCGCCAATACCGGCGCGTCACCGCAGGCGTGGCGGGCTACTTCCGTGGCCTCCAATCCGGGTGTGACCCGCCTCCGTTGCCTAGCTCGCTGTTCGCCCACCACCGTTTCCCCGTTCCTCCTCACCGTAGGGACTCCGGTGAGTATATGTTGTTGTTTATTTATTTGGCTTGTGCGGCTCACCCGCAGTACTAATGAGACGCTCTCCTTTATGCAGCCATCGCCACGTGGTTCAACCCGACCCTCCAGTGGCCCTTCTCCACCCCATCCGGCCGGTTGGCCCGACTCCACGGTACACGTGGCCGTGGCGTTCCTCCTCCGGCACGCAGCCTTGGCCACAATACACGGGTATCCACATCGCCCCTCCTACACACCACGGGTGGATCGTACCAATCGGCGCCAAGCAAAGATGGGTGGTATCCGGGCAAGGTGAGGGCCTCTCACACTCTTCGCACTCAGGAGGCCACGGGTCGGGTAGTGAAGTTGAGTTGGTGGTGATTAGGTTCGACCAGCGGGCAATCGTGATGGATTTCTTTTGGATGTTGGACATGTTGCAATCGTGATGGATCTAGTTTCGATGTTGGACATGTTACATTTCGTTTGGATGTTGGACATGTTGAATTTCGTTTGGATGTTGGACTATATGTGTGAATTTGTGATATATGTGGATTATATCTCGTGAATTTGTGATATATGTGCAATATATATGTGAATTGGTGATATATGTGGTTTATGTGTATATATGAATGCTTATGGTATATGTATGTGTTGATTTGCGGCAACAATCAACGTAAAACAAAAAAAAAATAAAATTCCGAAAGTGCCGCAAAAGTCGGCATCCCGCATCAAATTTGGCGGGTTTGCCGAAAGTGCATGGACGGCACTTCGGCAAAATGACCATAACTTTGCCGAGTGCCGGTCGTATTGCACTCGGCAAAGTTTATTTTTTTGGTAAATAAATAGTTTGCCGAAGTTCGACATTTGGCACCCGCAAAGTTTTTAAAATATTCAAATCTTTGCCGAAAGTGCCCGACGCTTGGCACTCGCAAAGGAGCGCCCATATGTAACGCCGACGCTGAATTCGCCGAAAGACCGACGGCACTCGGCGAACCCTTCGCCAATCGACATTTGGCACCGCAAAGATTCGCTTGCCGAGTCATTCTTTTGCCGAAAGGGGGTTCGCCGAAGTTTGGCAAAGCCTTTGCCGAAAGTGCGAACCGCTTTGCCTAGTGCGGTCCGCACTCCGCAAAGCAGCCGACCCTCGTAGTCGTCGGGCACCTCGAACGCGGATGGGGAGGATGCGGGGTTTTTGATAAATGGCCCGGGCCCCAAATCCATGGTGGACACGCCACGCCAACAAAACCAGGCTTGTTTCACCGATGGGCCCGGCAGCGAACCAAAATACAAGTTTGAGGGGCTAGATATCCGGTTTCCTAGTTCACGGACCTATTTGGTACAGCCCACGCAAGTTCATGGGTGTGTGGTGCATTTTACTTGAATTTAAAATAAGAAGTCAAACAACTTGTAATTAGAATGAAGGAAGTAATACGTAAAAAAAAAAATTCACTGGGCGGGGAGGGACCAGGAGTGCCGTAGTGAATCGATCGATCCCGTTTCGAATTTCTCACAAGATCACAACATTTAAGGAATTCATTTCTGGTTATTCATCACGACATCTCTCCTTCCTTCCTTCGTTGGGCATAGTATACTACATTTTTCATCTTTTGGGATCTCAGCCTTTGTTATTGCGTATTTCCTTCCGGGTGTATATTTATGGTCATATATATCACCCACTCCTGTTAGATTCTTTAGACTGTGACCTTGTCAGCATTAGTACGACGAACGTGTCAAAAAAAAAAAAACCCCCGTGATCAGCCACGGCCACGCCGGATTAGGATTAGTCCGTTTCTATGACGTCAGCCAGACACCCCAAATGCAATGCAACCAAC
>JADLZK010004379.1:0-29039 GCA_015847255.1 Hyparrhenia diplandra | reverse complement strand
ATACATTTTGTAATCATCAGCGGGAATCTCTCTTTTTCATCGTCATATTTCTTTGATATAAAATGGTCATAGATTTCACATAATTTCATTAGTATTTGCAAATAATATTGATATGATCAAACAATTCCATAAATAAATAGATCCAGATAGATTACAAGTATGTACTATTACAACCCATATACACAATATAATTTCATTAGTATTTCAAATAATATTGACATGATCAAACAATTCCCATAAATAAATAGATCCAGTATTACAAGTATGTACTATTACAACCCATATACATACACTAAGATATATGGGGGTTCTAACGATAGCAAGTTGTATCATGGCACTACTTGACTTCTGTGATTAAGTCACTCTGCAGACGTAGATCTTTACCCCTGCTGAAAAATAAAGCAATAAAATATTGCATCTCAAAAACACTTAATAGCTACTGGCTGTACAATTTGAAGAGAAATTGCAGAGCACATATGCATGTTACTAAAAATTGAACACCAAATTTGGCAGATTTCTAATACTACTGTAACCAACAAAGCATATATATAGTAAATGTGTGAAAAGAGTAAATTCATTACAAGATAAATAAGATCAGCTTTTTACAGTTAAGCTAAAAATATAACAAGGTCAATAAGAGCAGCTTTGTACAGCACGATTGGAGTAGTAGATCAAGATGAGATTACCAATAGAATTGAGGATTAGCATATTTGCAGCAATAAAAATCACAAGATCAAGCAACTATTTTAAAACATGGTAATAGTGCACTGCAGAAAAACAAAAATTCCTTTTTAGTTGCTTACTTGGCACTACCTATACTCAAGTTAAAAATAGATCTGACCCTATCTGAATCCAACAAGTGAACCATATCGATGATACCACACTTAAATCAAAAAGCACTAGCAGAATAAGAAGATACACATGCTTACTCTCACATGTGTTAAAAGCTGGGAATAGAGAAAAAGGATGAAGCTTCTTTTTGTTGTTCCTCCCGGATGAAACAGTGCATTGGTGCATCACTTTGTCCAGAGCTATGCAAAAAATAATATATACATGCCCAATAAATCAATACATCCCACTTTGAATTAATTCTACAACAAAATAATTACTGCATCTACCATCTATTATATTATTCTAGTACTAATCAGGAGAGAGGAAAACAATGGTGCATAGCAGCTGAAAACTTATCTCCTGCGGGGCGACAAAACTAACCAAAACCTGCTGTAGTGCTCGGTCGAAAACTACCCTGCATATTTGACAAAGAAATGGGTCGCAGTTTCGCAACATGCAAGCGCCTGTACTAGAAGAACGATCTGTACCTGTACTGAAGCATGAGCTGGTAGAGTAAAGGGTAGTATGAGAGTATGATAGCAAATGCAATATTCATATCAGATAAAAGATAAATATTAAATTACTTTAAATTTGTCTTCCCTAATAATGTTCTTCGATGCGACATTGCAATGTATCACCAATAAACAATGTCTTCAACATTCAAGAGTTTATCATGAGATACGCTCTATAACTGCATTAATTCATGGACTTGTTTCTTTTTTATACACTAGCAACTAATAATGCATAATAAGTAATAGATGTACATGTACTATATATATATATACGTAATAGTATCCGGAGAGGCTCCCGGGCCTAGAGCAGTAGCTAGAAAACAAATCACGCACCTTGCTATCAGGCACCAGATAATGCTGGGAGGGTGGCAGCGGTTGATGTCGACCTCCCCTTGTGCTGATGTCATGCCACGCACGATCTGCCTCCGTAGAGAGCTGACGAGGACGACCAGCCGTTGAGCACCCGTGAGACGAATTTCTGTCCCCGCCTCCAAGTACCTCGACCTTGTCCTGAGGTCCAACGCCTACGCGGGAGAGCGCGAGGTCAGATCCAACCGCGAGCAAGGAGATAGAGATTGAGAGGTAGGCGTTGGGAAATCTGGAAGTTGGGGATCACGATGTCAGATCCATCCACCATCGATGCCATGGACCTCGTCTTCGTCGCTCCTTTCCATATCTCTCAATGGGGTGTAGATGACGACAGTTGAGGAGGAGAGGGAGGTGGGAGGGAATGGGCTCGGCCACAGCAGGAAAGTTAACACGGTGGTGGTCACGCCGCTGTGTTCCGAAAGTGTTTCAAAGGAGAATAGAGAAAAGAAAGAGGTTAGGTATGGGGAAGGCAGCCGGCACCAGTTTAAAGGGAAGGGAGGAGGAACGTGAGCCGTCCGATCTGACGCAACAAGAAGAGCCGAGGTGCATGACCCGGGCCAATCAAAAAGAGCCAATTAGCAATGCGTAGGGGAGACGGTGGGTTGGTTCCAAATATGTATCAAGTATTGAAAGTTGTTGTTTCTCGCTATTGTTATTTATTTTATATTTGTTGCTGTCTAAAAATGCTATGTTCATAAAGTTGTGTGGGATGTATAGTACCAGTTTCTCTAAATCATTTCAAAAATTGGGATGTTTGTGATTCCCAAACTATGATGTTAAGGTGAAGTTTTGGAATTTGCAGACCAAGATTACATATTATTGTAATTATTTGTTGATTTAATAAAAGAATAAATGTTAAAAAATCATTTTATCTAGCTTAAAAAATCTGAAAACTTGCATGGCTCTTTTTCCTTTTGTTGTATTATATTGTCCAAAAGTTTCAATTGATTTTGAGAAAGTGGTAATGCACATTCCAATAAAAGCATACATGTCTCACACATGCCCTTGTCACTTAGTGGGAAGATGATCATCAGTAATGGGATGTATAGTAACAATTTCTCTAAATCATTTCAATTTTTTTAAGGATACTTGTGGATGCAAACTATGATGTTGTGTGAAGGTTTAAAAAATTTTTTTAGACCGAAGCTTTACCTATTACCGTAATTATTTGTTGATTTAATAAAGAATAAATGTTAAAAATCATCTAATCTAGCTTAAAAAAATCTGAAAACTTTGCATGGGCTCTTCCTTTTGTTGTATTATATTTGTCCAAAAAGTTTCAATTGATTCGAAGAAAGTGGTAATGCACATCCCAATAAAAGCATACATGTCACATACATGCCCTCGTCAATTAGTGGGAGATGATCATCCCCGTGTAGGATATATATTATCAGTTCTCTACATCATTTCAATTTTTTGATGCTTGTGGATGCAAACTGATGTTGTGCTTAAGGTTTAGAATTTTGGTAATCAAGTTTACTTATTATTTGTAATTATTTATTGATTTAATAAAGAATAAATGTTAAAATCATCTAATCTGAGCTTAAAAATCTAAAAAAACCGCACATGGAGGGCTCCTCCTTTTGATGTATTATGTTGTCAAAAAAGTTTCAATTGATTATGAGAAGTGGTGATACACATCCCCACAAAAGGATACATGTCTCACATGCCTTTATCACTTAGTGATAGATGTTCATCCCTGTTACCGGTTTCTCCAAATCATTTCAAAATTTGTTGGGATGCTTGTGGATCCAAACAATGATGTTGTGTGAAGTTTTTGAAACTTTCGGACCAAATTTACCTATTACCGTAATTATTTACAAATTACTAAATAAAAAACGTTGAAAATCCAAAAAAAAGTGGCTAGAAAAAATCTAAAAAACTTTTCATAGCCATATGATTTTTACGTAGAAACATCATATAAAAAGATTCAACTGATTTTGACAAAAGTATTGTTGTACATCACTCTCAAAGGAAAATATAACTCATATAGTCATATATGACTAAGTGAGAGATGTTCGTGGTTATGAAGGATGGATAGTACTATTTTGTCTAATAATAGATCCTAATCAGTTCTAGAACTCTTATGATGAGCTTCATGCCGGCTAGTTTCCCCCTGAAGACATTCACTGCATTGTTTATGTAAGGCAAGATGACGAGAGTACACAAAGTGTTATTCTTCTAGCTTAGTGGTTAAGTTTGGTTTCTTCTAATTGAAAGGTTGTAAAGTTCCATTCCTCACTTATGCTTTATTTTTTTTCTTTTTTATTCATCTAGATTGATTTTTTTTTCTTGGAGTGGACGGGCGACATCTACACGTGACTAGAGGGGGTGGTGCTCGGGAAAAATAGTTTTGATTTATGAAGGAAAATTAAATTCACGTGTGAAAAAAGATTATATTATATATCGTTAAAAGTGCAAACAACTATATCAAAACTAGTTGTTTGCTCAATGGGAGGGGTGGTTGGTTGTGATGCTTGAGGTCTTCGTTCCGTGCGTAATTTGAAAGAAGCGGCCTTATTGCATTTTGTAAGATGTAAAATTGATAACTCACTCACTGCCATACATCCACGATTATAAAAGCTTTTTATCATAAAATCCTACACGCCAAAGCGCTACCATACAAATTTCATAATTTTTGGGAACACAAAAACTAGTTTAATTTGAACTCTAGTTTGGCAGCAAATAGGGTGTTTTTATCTCTCCACTTTGTAGAGATTTTTATTTTGAGTTTAACAAACTTTTTGATTTTTCTTCTAAATCAAACACATCCATACTATGTAACATTAATTCGAGAAAAAAATCAAGCCTTTGTACTCTACCTCGCCACTTTCGCTTCTGCCACCGCCACACACACGGGGACAATTCACGCATGACCGCAGATCACCCAGCGAGAGGCCTCTGCTGCGCCTGCGTCAAAGTGATCAGGTCGCCTCGAGAGTGAGCGATTATAGTTTAGAGCCATCACCTCACGATCGACCGGTCTAAATGAGCCACCATCCAATTATCATGTTGAAAGGTTTTTAAATAAAAAAAAAACTTACATCCCTTCCTCGACAAGAAATGTTGACTAGTCCGGTGGTAACACTCACTACCGTACAACGTATGGTCATGGGTTCGATGCTTCCGCGAAAGGCGGGGAATTTTTGCCAAAACAAATTAATCCCCGCAGGTACAACCCTCGGGACCCAAATCGCAAAATGGTAAAGTTCTCTCTTGCAAAAGAATTTGGAACGGGCCCTCTAGGGTAAACCCTCAAAATTTTTACTTTCCACTTTGTAAATAAAAATGCGGTAGGTAAAAAAAAGCGGGAAGCGCTTGTAAAGCGTCAAAAAAATGTCGCCCGTGCGGGCGCCAAAAAACAGGCGGGGAATTACCTAATGACGATACCAAAAACTATACCAGGACCAAAAAGTTGTTTGGATCATTAGGTGTCCCAAATCCAGTTCGACATAGCAAAAACAAAATCTATGGCGGAAGGCCTCCTTTAAAGTGTTTTGTGACACTTATTTACCGGTATAAGTCACTAATATTCAAGCTAAAACTTACGTCATTTCGCACTTAATGAAAATAGACATTTAAGTCATTGAGGGCGCATCATACATGATGAAAGTGTCTGCGGCTGATCACGAGCAAATAAATCCGCGGATGATCATATTTCTACTAGTGTGAGTTCTTTTGTTAGGTGCGTCATTTAGCGGCAGGGCTCATCATACGTCGGTCTTTGGAGCTCGCGTGGCTGCTGAAGAGTTCTAATACGGAGTTGCGTGTTGCCTCGTAGGAACCTCCACCTTGGCTGGCGTTTTAAAATTTGTAGGAGCCTTTTGTCTTCTTTGTATCTTTGTAGGGGTTGATCTCCGCTTTGTAATCTTCTTTAATGATCAATAAAGAGTTGTTTCTTCTTGTCATGGTAGCTTGATCCTGCTTGTAGACCTGTCGAGGATAGATTGGAGTCTTGCTCCTGTGTGTTAGGGTTGTTTTCTCCCCTCACATGGTAGCCATCTTCTTGTAGACCTTGCCGAGAATAGATTGAGTCTTGCTCCCTGTGTTAGGGTTGTTTTCTCCCCTATCACGGTAGCCGCCTCTTCTTAGACTTGCTAAAGTAGGTTGAGTCTTGCTCCCCGTCGTTAGGGGGTTTCTTCCCTGTCAGCCCGACTTGTCTTTTCTTTTAGACTCGTCAGAAGTTTGGAGTCGTGCTCCATGTACGAGTTGTTTTGCTTTGGGTTTTCAGCTCATCTTTCTTAGACTTGCTTACTTTGATGATGGTTGGGGTCGAGTGCCCGTTTTGTCGTGGTTGTTTTCCTTCTTAACATGCGACTTGTCTCTTTCTTTAGACTTCGTCGTAGAAGTTTGGAGTCGTGCTTTCGTGTACCGAGTTGTTTTGCTTTGGGTTTTTCAGCTTGTCTTTCTTAGACTTGCTAATGATGGGTTGGGATCGTGCCCGTTTTGTCGTGGTTGTTTTCCTTCCTGGCATGCGACTTGTGTCTTTCTAAGACTTGTCGCGATAGTTGGAAGGCTTGCTCCTCTGGCGTCGGGTTTCTCCTTTAGGCCTCTAAGCGTTGTCTTTATTAGACTTGCTAGTATAGATTGGTGGAGTCTAGCTCAGAATAGGGTTGTTCTAACTTTCACGGGTTCTTTGCCTCGGGCTAGGGAGCTCCTATGCTTTCCGATGGACTATAACATGGCGTCCCATATAAGGTTCTCGATGCGGGCCCATTTAGGGTTTTGCTGGGGCGAAGGTCAAGATGGTTGGGTTTCTATTTCACAACACTACAATCCATCTTGCTTGGTTTGGGCTGCTCGCTTTACGAGACTTGATGTGAGGAGGTGGGTTTCTATTTCACAACACTACACCGTTCACGCCCTCGATCGAAAGGCGTCGCGTCATTGGACATAGTGGCACTTTCGGACCCCCACGATGGCCCCTCTACCCCTAATGTGCGATTCTCGCCTTCTCTTTTCGAGTTACGATCCTCGATCTCCCGTTAGGATTTAAGGGAGTGGGCTATTCCGAGCTAGGGCGTCGCGTGGTTCCATCCTTGAATTGGTGACCTCCATTCCCGGTGGTCCGAGGTTGCCTTCTATTGGTCGACTTCTTTCTTTGAAGTGCCACCCGGGCTGTTATTCTTCTCCCTTGGGGTAGGTAGCCGGCTCACGTCGACTTCTTCATTTTTGGTTTGAAGTGCCGGGAGCCGCTTTGTTTTGGTGACCTCTCCTTTGGTTGGATGGTCTAGAGTTCTTCTCGGGCCGCCTTCTTCTTGTTGAAGTGTGAGAGAGTTGTTTTGCTTTACGTTGTGTTCTCTTACGTCTTTGGTGGCTTGAGTGTCTCGATTATGGGTAGAACCTTTTTGAGCTGGCTTATGTGCCAGGGTTTTCGATTTCTTCTCCTTGCATTGTCATCAACTCATAGGTTCCTAACCCTTAGTACTCTTTGACGATGAAGGGTCCTTCCCATGGACCGAAAAGGCCCAATGCTTGCCTCTTCATCTGTCTTCGATTTCTTTTGAGTACTTGATCTCCCGGGTTGAGTTTTCTTTGGGCGTGCTTTTGTCATAGTGCCTCTCGAGTCCTTGCGGATATCTTATGTTCAAAGGATGGCGTTTGCTCCTCGACCTTTACGCATAGTCGATTTCAAGTCTCCTTTGTCTCCTGCTTCTCCTTCTCCTTCTTCAAATTGCTCGATCCTTGAGAGCTCCATATCAATACTGCTAGTAGGACGCTTTTCGACCCGTAGGTTAGAAAAAAAGGAGAGCCTGTTGCTCTCATTGATTTGAGTTCTTAGGCCCTGCATTTACTTTTGGGAGTTCATCTATCCATTTAGCCTCCAGTAGTCTTTTGAGTTCGTGATACGATCTTGGTTTAGCCCGAGGATTAGCCCATTGGTCCTCTCCACTTGGCGTTGGTTTGGGGTGTGCCACTCGATGCGTAGTCGACGCGTGTCGCAGCCTCGTGCCCAATCTTCGACCTCTGCGCAATGAAGGGTGATCCGAGGTCCGTGATGATCCTGTGGAGCCCGAATCCTCTTGCATGATCTCTGTATGAACTCATTGCTTGATGGAGCCAGGTGACCCGCTGGCTTGTATTCTGAACTTGTCGATGGCGACGAAGATGTATTCGTATCCTCCTTGGCTCTTTTAAGTGGTCCGACTTGATCCCGTCCCCAAAGACGAAAAAGGCCATGATGGTGGTATCATGCGTCGAGGTTGTGAGTCGGCATGCGCTGTCTTGCCAACATTTGGCATCCTTTGCATCTTCCGATCGAGTTCTTCTCTCGTCTTTGAGAGCTGTTGGCCAAGAGTATCCATTCGAATGCTTTTCCTACAGCGTTCTTGACGGCTAGCGTGGTTCGCAAAGATCCGTAGTGGATTTCTTTGAGGATTTCTTTTTCCTTCTTCGCTTGTGCATTTGAGTAGTACTCGATGATCTTGCTCTTTTTGTAAAGCTTGTCCCCAATGAGCACATAGTTCTTGCTTCTACTCAAGATCCTTGTGGCTTCACTTTTTCTTGGGGTAGCGTCTTGTTTTGATGAAGTTAATGATATCTTCAATCCAAGGAGTTGTTCTCGCGACACGGAGATATTATCATTACTCAAGTTAGAGCCGATGGCTCCATGTTGTCTTCTTCCTCGGCTCTCTTTGATTGGGGGCTTCAAGAGTTCTTCGACGAATACTCCTAGTGGGACTTGAGCTCTGGTCGGATCCGAGAAAGGCTGAAATACGTTTGCAGCCACGTTTGCCCTGAGGACATGTAGGATCTCTAGGCCTTGGAAGTTCTTTCCACCCCTGCATATACGTGCATTAGAGGCCCATGTTGTCCTTAGTGCAGTCCCAATCCTTGTTGACTTGATTGATGACAAAAGCGGATTCGCCATACACTTGAAGTCTTTTGATTCCCAGAGTTTTTGCTACTTTGAGGTCGTGGATGAGTGCTTCATACTCTACCTCATTGTTGGTAGCTTGCCACATGATTTGCAGCACATATTTGAGTTGTCTTCCATCCGGAGATATGAATAAAATCCGGCTCACCGCTCCCGAGCTTCAATGAACCATCAAGTACATGACCCAATGCTTCTTGATGTCATCTGGTATGGGTTGTTAGAGCTCCCGTCCATTCGCTATGAAGTCCTCGAAGTGCAGGATTTGATTGCTCTCTATGGGGTGAACTCTAGATTTAGAGCTCCGAGTTCAACTGCCCATTTTGATATGCATCCTGTTGAATCTTTGTTCCGTAGGATGTCTCCGAGTGGGGAGTCCGTGACCACTGTTATCTTGTGGCTGTCGAAGTAATGCCGTAGCTTCCTTGATGTGATCGGTATGGAGTAGAGTAGTTTCGCACGTGAGGGTACCGGGCCTTTGATTACGAGAGGACCTCGCTCACGTAGTAAAGGCGGCCTCGACCTTGTTGGCGCAATGTTGCTCTTCTCTCTCCACGATGATTCTTGAGTACGACCACCGTGTTGGTTCTTTGCTATATATGGCATGAGTTCTTCTTGATCCTTAGGAGGAGTTAAGGCACCGGTGGCGTTAAATACTGTTTGAGTTCTTCAAATGCCTTATGCGCTTCCCTCACCCACTCGAACTTTCCCTTGGTCTTGATTAGTTTGAAGAAGGGCGTCCTTTTTCTCCAAGCTTTGATATGAATCGTTGAGTGTCTTTGCCATGCACCCTATATGGAGTTTCCGGGCGTCTTTGACGCCGGGGAGTTGTTTCATCTCTGTCATTGCCTTGATTTTGCTTTGGTGCTGGCTTTGCCTCCTCTGGCTGCTGACCAAGAAACCTAGCGGTTGTCCCGAAGGTACTCCAAAAACGCACTTGGTTGGGATTGAGCTTCCATTTCCACTTCTTGAGGTTAATGAAAGTCTCTTCGAGTCTTGGATCGAGTGTCGGGGTCTCTTTTTTTCACCACTACGCCATCCATGTATGCTTCGGCGTTCTTGCCAATCTGCTCTCCTAAACAAGTCTCGTATCACTCTTTGATATGTCGCTCCGTTATTCTTTTAATCCGAAGGACATTGTTTTGTAGCAAGAGGCACCGAACGGGGTGATAAAGAGGTTTTTTTCCTCGATCTTCCTTAGCGCTATTTGATGATATCCTCGAAAGTAGCAATCAAGACGATAGTAGGGCTGGATCTTGCCGTGGAGTCACTATCCGGTCAATTTTTGGTAACCCGAAGGGATCTTTTCGGCGGTCTTGTTGAGGTCTGTGTAGTCCACACATCGCCATTCGAGGTGTTCTTCTTTTGTACGGAGCCCGGGTTAGCTAGCCAATCTAGATCGCAGATTTCTCGATGAACCCAGTGCGAGTAGTTTCGCGATCTCCTCTTGATGGCTTCTTTCTTTTTCGGTGAGAACCTCCTCAATCTTTGTTCCGATGGGTTTAGATCCTTCATTGATGTCGATTACGTTGCTCGGCCGGCTCCTTTGGTACTGCAAGGGCATATCGGCCGGTTTCGAGGGCAAGATGTCTTTGTGTTGCCTTTTAGAAGTTGGGTGGCGTGAGAGTTCTATTTTGGAGATAGGTGAGCACCGATGATCGCCATTTTGGATGGATCACCGGTCACTGCAAGTCGATGTGCTTGACGTCGGCTTCTTGTGGGGGTGCCAAGATTGCTTGTTTCTTTACTGGATCTCTAGTTCTTCTAGGTTTGTCTCCTTTACCATCTTGTTGACCACTTTCTTTCCAAGAGCTCTCCTGGTCTTATTTGCAATCTCGATGGCCTGTACATCACACTCGAAGGCCTTTTTTGAGGTCTCCTTTGATGGAAAGAACCCCCAAATGGCACCTACGGCATCTTCGGTAGTAGATGCGAGGGTAGTGTGGAATAGCCATGAATTTTGCTATTGCCGGTCTTCCATGATGGCATGATATGGTGATTTCGAGATCACCATGCTTGAAACTTGATGTACTGGTCCGGTAGTTGGTTGGAGATCCAAAGGTGACCGCAAGGTAACTTGTCCGACAGTATGTTGCTCGTCCGGGAACTATTCCGTGAGAAGGGTGTCTTTGGAGGGGAGCGATTAATCGAAGAGGTCTAGTCCCATTTTGTCCAAAGGTGTCTCGAGAATATGATGTTCAGCCCCGCCCCTCCATCACCGTGTGACTCCAGCTATCGTGGGTTCTAGTACCAAGGGATCAGTCCCGGCATTGCCTACGCTGTCCATTGATCCTCCCTTGTGAATTGTATTGGGTATTGAGACCAATTGAGGTAGCGTGGTGTTCGCGGGCCTCGCTAACATAATCGAGCAGTGCTAGCTTGTCTTGTCTCTTGCTCTTTGATCACGGGACTCCGAGAGAATATGACGTTTAGAGATCTTGTTGCTTTTCGAAAAATATCTCTTTGGCTTTTTGGTTTGTCATTGGCTTCTCCTCTGTCTTCCTCTCCTCTCTGTCCTCCTTTTGGCCCGCTTGAGTTGTTTCCTCCTTTGTACTTGTCCCTGGAATATAGATCGCCTTCCAAGCGTGTCTTGAGCTCGTGGATGGTATATCTGGGTAGGTCTTCTAGCTTGATATTGCTTATTCTTTGTTGTTGTTGTTGTTGTTGAACTTTTGCTTTTAGGGCTTTTCTCACCCAATCACGACGGTGTTGGCACCGCCTCGCTTTGTTTTGTTGAGAGTTGTTACCGTTTCTTTCTTGGCCCTTCCGAGTTCTTTCTTCTCGAAAGCGATCCGGGTTCTTTCTT
This sequence comes from Hyparrhenia diplandra, assembly GCA_015847255.1. Classification (NCBI taxonomy): domain Eukaryota; kingdom Viridiplantae; phylum Streptophyta; class Magnoliopsida; order Poales; family Poaceae; genus Hyparrhenia; species Hyparrhenia diplandra. The sequence goes on along the minus strand of JADLZK010004379.1, from coordinate 17,647 downwards.
CGCGCCAATCATCTTCTCAGCTTGCTTGAACTCGCTCGTTGGTCCCTGGGTTGTCTTTGTAGAATGAGAATTGCCACCGTGAAAAGATTCGATTACCGAAGGCATCTATCACCTCTCTTTACGTGATGTATGTCGCACTTGGGATCTCATTTCGCCAAATCTCTGTAGTAATCTCTGGGGATTCTCCTTTTGGCGCGCTAAGACTCTTCAACCTCAACTGAGTAATAGGATGGGTAATGATTCCTGCGAAATTTGTCATAGAATACTTTCTCGCAAGTCTTCCCGATTATCTAATTGAGCCCTCGATCTTGTCGAACCATTGGGCGGCGAGCTTCTAGAGCCATGGGAAAGAAGACGCTTTTTGCGTCATCATCTCTTCCCGCCAGCCTCAATGGATTGTGAGTAGACTTCGAGCCACAATATGCGGGCTCTGCTTTTCCCATCATACTTTGAGTGATTTGAAGGCTTGAACCGGTGGTAGCTTGACTTCTTGCAATCTTTCATGAAGCATGGAAATCTGTCAGAAGCCTCCCATAGTTCTTTCCTCAAAGTTTTCCAGGTTCTTCCTCCTTTTGATTGAGTTCTGCAGGTCGATAGGGTTGACTCCGCGACTTCTTCTTTGTCGGCTTGGTCTTGGGGCGAGGCTTTCCTAGGGGTCTCCGGTTTCTCAACCGTCCCTCCTTGGTGGCCTGGAGTTCTTAGAATCCTCCCAAGATGTCGGCCTTTCAAAGACGTTGGGCCTAACTTCCTTTGCGCACGAGAGTTGTTTGCCTTTGACTCGTGACGTTCTAGGATCTATTTCGTTAGGTGGCTTTTGCGGCGCTTCCTTGATGAGCCTCTCCTGCGTCATTCAGGTTTGAAGCGATCTAAAGGCGTTCAATCAACTCTGTATCTTCCCGTGAGTTGCATGATGTTTGTCTTTAGCTTCTCTTTCGGACTTCAATCTTTCATACTCGTAAAATCAACTTGGTATTTGTCCTGGGTTGATTGCGTGAGTTGCTCTACTCTCTGTCCCTTCTTTAGCTTGTTCTTCTTCAGCCTTGTTTGATCGTTGATCTTCTCCTTCGTCTTCCGGGGTTCTTTCATCCGCCGAGATGTTTGATAGGCCTTCCGTCGCGGTAGATCTGATGTCGGGGGCATCTAGGCCGGTTAAGTGGGGGAGCGAGTTCTTGCCACCACGCATTTCTCGGGTAGGCGCATAACTTTTGGTCGCCACTCCTTCCGTCCGGTCCTCCCTCGTTGTCTCTTCCTTCCTCGACGGTCTGCCTTGGTGAGGGTTCTTGGCGATGGATGATGCACTCCTCTTTGGGTTCTTGTCAAGATTAGCCCTCTTTGCGCCGCCCTTCAAAGGAATCTCCGCCCTCTTGAATGTTGTCTTGACACGCCTTGTGTATGCAAACGCTGAAGGCGTAGTCCCGTTGGGAACTGAACGGTAGTCCGGTTTGGTATCCGGAAGTTGTTTTCGATTCGCCTTTCCTTCTTGAGTCGGGTGACCTCCTTTGACCGAGCTGGAGTAGATGTCCCGTTTGAGTCAAAGTGGTACTCGATCGAGGTGGGAGTGGTGCTGAGCTGCTTTGGTTCCGTCTTTAATGCCCTCGCGTCTTCCTTTCCGAGTTGGTTTTATTAAGTCGGTTCCGTCAGCGTTAAGCGCCAATCTCCCAGTATGCTTCTCGAGCTTGTTCTCGCTTTCTAAGGCGGTTTTCGATGGCGTCGATTCTTGGAGCTTCGGCGAAGTTCTCGTTCTCGGTCTTGGTTTCCTTTGATAATGTAACCCGAGTCTTGCCGTCGTCGTCGATCTCGCAAGCCCATGTCCCGAAGATGATCGTCTTCTTCGCGGTGAGCTCATGATGTCGTGGTCCGCCCGGACTCGTGCTGAAATTCGACGAGGCCTAAATACGGGCGCCCATTTGTCGATGTTTTACGACCGAGAGCACGCCCCAGGTGAACCCCCTCGCCAGTTGTTCGGGGTCTCGATGAACTTGGAGTCTTTCGGCGGTTTGTTGGCGCGGCCGACATTGAGAGCGGGTTTTTATATCGGTTGGGGCCTCGATCCTTGATCGGTAAAGACCTTTACGTCCGCCGGCGTGAGCCTGCTTTTGATTGATGGGGTCAACCGAGGATCGGTTTTGTGTTCAAAGACTTGATGTGTTCAAGTTGCGTTCTCCTCTCTTTACAGGTGCTCCTTGGTCGCCTTTTATAGTCTTAAGGGACCAAGGAGCTGCTTCGTCCTAGTCGACATACATAGAGGGTTGTCAGGCGAGGAGTCGGCTACCCAAACTCTAAAATGTAGATCCGACTAGAGTTCTATCTGGATTACAAATGAAGTTACCGTAGCTATGCTTCCACCGCCTTCCGAGAGTTGTTTGTGGCCGCAGGCTAGGATAGAACCCCGCGAACAACTTCGGTAGAGTTCTTTGGTGATCCCTGCATCCACCGACTCCTACCCCCGGACTATATAATGGAGGGCAGGGGCTCCCAGATCGGTTGGCAATCCAACAGCCCGGACCTTGGTCTGAACTCCAAAGCCAGGCGCCGACATACTCCACCACAACTGGACTGGGTGCCATCCCGCACGCCCGAACCAGTATAAATCGCTGTCTCTCGCTGCGTTTACCTTCGAGTTCCTAATACGTTCGCCAACCACCCTCCAACAAAACCTCGCCGGGTCATCCGTGGATTTTGGCTGGCGATGTTAAAACATCAACGGTGGCCGCGCCGGGTAGGGGAGGAAATTTCGGCGCTTGCGCTCGAGAACTTCGACGGACCTCAAGATCAAGACTGGCCGCGGCACTCGCCGGCCCTCATCGACAACCGCTGCAGATTTCGTCAGCTTCGACAACTCGCTGTTCTCGCAGCAAACTTCAAGATCGGACAAGACGTTCTCGGCGGGATCAACCATCAATTCCGCACGAGAATTTTTTCTCCATCGACATCATCCGTAGAAGCTGGACAGATCGTGGCGCAGCAGATCCCACGACAGCACACTACGGCGGACGAAGAATATGCCAAGACCGAATCAGCAAGACGCTCGATCCCGGCGGCGCATGTTCGAAAACAACAAGGACTCCCGCCAGTCCGACTCCAATACGAGTTCGACTACAACCAAGACCGACTCCAACTCTGCATGAAGGACATGCAAGAAAACGAGCGGGCGTACGGGAGCATGCAAGAGAATCAAGACATGCAAAGCTACGACCAAAAATAGTCGGAAGAAGAGCTACGTCACGCGAAGACAAAAACAAGCAAGCACGAGCATCATCATGACATGATGATGACACAAGGAGGGAAGCTCTCGGCAAACAAACATGCCGTCCGACTCCAAGCCGAAAGGAGCAAGCAAGGCCAAGACATCTTTGTACATACACGTACAAACCAATAATTGAGGCTCACATACGAGTATACAAGCAAGAAGCTTTCACATATGGCAAAAAGCAAGAGTCCTCAATTGGTCAATGGAAGATGTCCGAAGCCAGCAAGCGACCGGCAACTCCGACTACTCGACCGCAGGGATCGACTACATGGACGTCAAAAACAGCTAAGTCATATTTTTAATATTATTTTCCGGATATTATTCATGCCTCAACAACACAATAGGACTAGACCTCTCTAGGTTGATTGCTCCGTGGAACACGTCTTTGTGCGATGTAGTCCCCGGACGCCAAGCCGCACGCGATCGCCCGTGGAACACGTCTTTTGTGCGACGTAGTCCCCGGATGCGCACCGCACGATCGCTCCGTCGAACACACCTTTGTGCGGCGTAGTCCCCGGAATATCGCGCAGCGGCACGATCGCCTCCGCCGAACATGCCTTCCTGCGCGCGTAGTTCGGAATTAAGGCGTGCCAGAAGGGCAGTCCACCTCTCTGGTCGTGGTTGGCTCCACCCAAACCGCTCTCGCCGTCCGGAGCTCCCCGGCAAGCCGAATTCGACCTTGCCCTTCTCGCAAAAGGGCAAAGCAGGAAACGTGGTGTGATGTTGCCTCTACAACCAGATAATCTTCCCTTAATAGTCGCTAATATTTTTCGAGTAACACACGCCGAAATCTTGTCCTCTATAAGCCTACGCTCCTACGCTCCTGCGACAAAGTCAGCGCCCGAACGCCGAACCTATGCGATACGGTCTATCAGTGCGATAAAGGTTCTTAACAGGCTAACTTACTTCAGGAAATTAACCGCCTACCGAGGGAAGACACAAAAATATCATCATGCATTTTTTTCGCAAAAGAAATTGCTCTAGTCTTCTTAATCTGGCCGCTAACCTTATCGTAGCACATGCCTTAACGCTGAGGACTTGTTTTCTCAAAAGAGTTCACATGGTCATGGCAGAAAGCCCTCTCGTTCCATACGCTGAGATTCAAATACCGGCAGTGTCGGGACACATGGCCTAACAACAAGAGCAAGGCGACGAAAAAGTTTATATGCATTTTATAAGGCTGGGACCTGCTCCCAAATATAATATCCGGAATATCAATTACAACATGTTTTCATGTTTACCTTGCAGAGAACCTCATCTGGACCATGTCGCCAAAAAGAACTCCAACCACGCTTTCGCTGAATCTTAAGGTCGAAAAAGAACCCAATCAGCCCACCGAGATCGGAGGAGAAGAACTCTACCGGGCCGAGATCGAGAGAAAAAGAACCCTATCAGCAGGATCGGAGAAAAAGAACTCCAACTACCCTCGGCTCGATCTTACGGAGAAAAAGAAGACTACCAAAAGGGACCGGAAGAAAAGAACCTTACCAACGGGGATCAGAACAAAAGAACCCTATAAGCACACGCCAAGTTTGGTGCGTGCTATCAAGTTGCTCCATACTGTTGGTTCGGGTGCTGACTTTGGGCAGTTAAAATTCGGGCCTTGATTAGTACCAATTTCTTGACCTGCTATAAGACTTCTCTACGGCGTCTTCTACCAGGCTGGGGCTGCAGGATACCCAGGACAAGTTTTTTTCAAAAAAGAACTCGCTTTCCTAAGCGTAAGGCCGTAGGTTCAACAAGAAGAACTCAAGACGGAGGAGAAGAACTCAAATACCTTCCAAAATTCTTTGTGCCAAAAAAGCAAGAAGCTCGGGGGCTACACCCCACGGGTGCACTTTTCCAAGGCAAAGGTGGACACCGTCGAAGAACTCCGGACGAAAGAACTCGAAGACGGAGGAGGAGAAGAACTCAAAGACCTTCCAAAATCTTTGTGCCAAAAGCAAGAAGTTTCGGGGCTACACCCTACGGGTGCACTTTTTCAAGTGCACAATCGTATGATGATCTCAAGACCATATCAAGGTTTCATCCGAGAAGAGTGGAACAACTCATGACTCAACCTTGAGATGCTCTGGGGGCTTGTGGATACCTGATCACCAAAGTACTTATACTACCAAAGAACCTCACATGGGAGAAACTCTAGTCCTACTAGGTTTTTCCAATTTGTAATCTAGTAGAACTCCCCATGTAATCCCTACTAGGAACCCTCACTTTGTAAATCGACTAGGACTCACGCCCCGTGACTATATAATGGAGGCGAGAGGCTCCCTAGATCGGCGAAAGTTTGATCACAAATACCGGACCTTCGTCCGGAACCCAAAGCGGTCGCGACATACTCCACCACATTAAAAGCCGATTAGGGTGCCATCCTCGCACGCCGAACCGCGATAAATTACTATCTCTCCGCATTTACCTTCGAAGTTCCTACGTTAAGCCGACCACCCCTCCGTAACAAAACCTCACCTTGGGTCACCCCCCGCGGACGGCCGAATCGTTAAAACATCAACAAGGAGTCACCTACCTTTTTTCTTTGCTTTTCTATTAAATGCATGGGCGTATATGTACAAAGGTTACAAGGCTTCTAGGCCCAAAAAGAAACAAAAACGTAAAATTACAAATGGCTATCTCTTCAAACATTAAGAGTTAATTGCCTAGCTGGTTTTGGCCTTTGGTGCAAACCAGGCCAAGTTCTTCCTTGAACTTATGTTTCCGTGAGATTGATGTTGATTTGTCCATTATCAAAGATTACAACATTCTTAGTTGTCCAAATCACCAATAAGGTTTGTGATGAAGATTTCCACTGAATAAAGACCACCACAATTGGCTCCACATCATTGACCATATCCAAAGGTGGGAGGTCCAAATTCTGACTCAACAGTTTTGCTGAATTGGCATTCAAAAAGAGATGGAAGCTGCCCTTTATGACCTGTGTGGTGCGGAACACGTATAATCATCCAACACCTTTCCTCTTCCTTCTCCAAAAGCTTTCCTAGCCCCAGCCCCGCCAGTAAACTCTTCATGCAGGGGCGACACGGGGCGGCTATCCCCCGTAGCCGACAAACCTCCCCGCCGGCGAACTTCCTCGCTTTCACTGCCGCCGCCCGCTGGCGGCGTCGCCCGCTCGGAGCCCAACAAGGCAGCCCGTGGCGCCGCCTCCTCCCCTTTTTCTTCCAAAAGTGGAACCCTAGGTCTAGAGGGGCCGACGGGCGGCGCTCCCGCACGGCGAGCTTCAGCGCTGCGCGCTTCGCCCTGGCCCCTCAGGCGCGCCCTCGCCCAGCGTGCGCGCTCCCCTGGGCAACCCGCCATGGCGCCATGGGAGATGCTCGGGATCCGGGCGAGGAGCCTCGCTGTGCTGCTGCTGTCAGAGGACGAGCGCCGACGCACCGTGGGAGTGGTGTGGATCCGAGTCCCGTGGGCGTGGATCCAGTGGGCCTCGGCTCGATGCGCTGCGTCGCGCCCAGCGGCCTCGTCGACTCGAGGCGGCTATGGGGGCGCTGGGCTATGTGAGCGCGACAGACCAAGGCGTGCGGATGCAAATGTAATTTCAAGCGAAGCTATGGCGAGGCGGATTTGACGTCCTCTCGCGCGGCCCGCCATGCGAGGTCCCTCTCCTTCCCATCTCAAGCTCAAGATTTGCGGTGCATAGATGTGCGGTGGCGAACCGGATTCCTATATGCTGTGGGTGAAAACCTACCCAATTCTGTCGGGCGGGCGATGCTAGTGCCGTCCATCCACCTCCCTTGAGGCCGCTTTAGAATTTCTATTCCTGACAGCGGTCGCATGGAACTTCGCCTTTTGTGTATCCTCAAGCGGTGACCGTGGTGGTGGCTGGCCAACTCCGCGTGTCCGATGGCATAGAATAAGGGCGAAAAGCCTTATCCGCTCTTTAAGTCGGTCAAACGGCGATGGCGCCCAAGGCCATGCCCTCCTTGGAAGGCGCCATTGAAGATTCTCGCCACCTTTGTCTACTCAATGTAGCCGCCTTTTGGGTGATTCCCCGTTGAAGGCATCGGGCCCCGCTAGGCCTCCTTTGCCTTTTGCGCCACTTTTGAGTTTCTCCCCATCCTCCATGCCCCTCCTTGCTCCTTTCTTCCTTGGTGTGCAAGGGTGTGACTGCCTTGGCCGCTTGGCCGTTGTCGACGCTAGACGAAAACCCTCCTTCTAGCGCCTTTGCCGCGCCTGGCAGCTCTCGCCTTGATGGTGCCGTAAAAATCATATGCGGGTGGAGTTCCCACCGCGCTGCCATTCCCTCCATGGTTTCCTCCCCGTGGGACGTTGGATGGTATGCGTGGGGCCGGATGTTCCTGGTGGATGTCCCCATCGGGAAGGGAGGTCAGTTTTACAGCCGACTGGGCCTGCGTGTTCATCACCACTCTTAGTCCCATTCCAGTGTTGGCCTTCGGGGGGAGGAGGGCAGCCCGATTGGAAGCCTTGGTGTATTACGAGGAGTGGTGCAGGGCAAGGGCCGTGGTGAACCCCAGTATGTTGTTCGGGCGGTGGCGCTTGAATCAATTCGATCAAGAACTTTCAGCTTAGTCTCAGTTACCCCGCTTGTTGTATTGTGCTATTGTTGGTGTTTTGTGATATTTGTAATCTCTCTCCCCCCACCATCTCTTGATGTAACGAACTATGTAACAAGGCCACCAATTCACCCGCGGCTTGCGAGAATCTGTGAAATATAAGCGGTGGGGATGAGTTTATCCCCCCACCATCTCTTTTAGTGTTCAATCTGAACGAAGTGGCCAAAAGAAAAAAGTGCCGGTTTATTCACCCATATATAGCTAGGAAACTGCTTAGCCTCAATATGCCCAAATGAGAATGGCATATTCAAGCCTTTACTAAATCTGGTGGCTATATGTCCTTCGTTTTTTCATCCCAAATTCTACCTAAGTCACTATTAGGAAACAAACTGTTGTGCTGCTTTTTTTTTTTTTTTTTTTCAAAATCCTCTAATGGACGCAGCCATTAAGGAAATCGTGAGTTTGATACATCCACCTGGCTCATTGAAAGGGGAGGTCTCTTGATGGAAATCCTTGCCCCCATCGAATTGATGACTGAACTGGAAAATAGTTGGTGTGCCTGAATATGCCAGGTTCAAGGCATATGGCAAAATCTTCATCTAAGAATTTGCAAACTTTTGATGTTTACTGTTTAGTGTAGGAAAAGTTTTCTGGAAACTCCCGAGTGGCCGCCGTCAGACATGTCTCAAACATTTTGAATTTGAGCCACTTAGATTTTGAACAAAAAGCTGTTTTTTTCATGTTTTTTTAGTCAAAGACTTCAATAGTACTAGCTAAATTTATTTTGTACGTATAGAATATAAATAATCTAGTGCTCGCGACAAAAGTTGTTTCCTGTATCCCATTTTTTCCGTCTCTGAAGATGTTGGATAATAGACTTTTATTGTTGGCGAGTATCACTACTACCGGTTCGAAACCTGACTGTAATGTCGTGCTCGTCTATATATAAGACCAAAAACTGGCAATGCCTGCACATGCGCTCCAAATCCTCAGCCTGCCGTATATTGGCATGTGTTAGATAGGAAACGTGTGGCTGGAGACAAAACAGGGTGTCATCACCCAATTTTGCAGCGAAAAGGTATTCAGGCAACACTTGAATTGAATCAAAACAATCCAAAATGATGGTTCCGATACAGGGTTTTTATTTGGGGGTGGGAGGGTGGGGTGGGGTGGGGGTGGGGATCAGGAATTCAGGAGGAGGCAGAGAAGTAAAAAGGGAGGCCCGAACCAGGAACTAAACAAATTACAAAGCTGAGAGAGGAGGTTCAAGAAACAAAAGATGGAAACAATGCAAAAGAAAATCATGGAAATTACAAATGTGACTCCAATCCATGAATCTAACAAGGGGTGATCCTCAAATTTCATCTTGTGCAGCAGGAGGAGGATTCCACTGTAAGATACCGTACAATCTTCAACAAATGGATTCTTGTTCCTGAAGATGACATCGTCCCTACCAACCAAATAGACCAACATAGAAAGACAACGATGTCCAAGGTTTTACTCTAAGCAAAACAGTTTCTCAAATTCATTTTGAGACTCTAAAACGAAATTTAAATAATTAATTTATTGAATCACAAAGTTTCATAACTTTTGAGATCTACACTTTTCATTTTAGAAAGTTTTTCCATCCGATGTAGTTTAAAAATTCAAATTTGAAATTCATAGTTTTCAAATGACATCGGATGGAAAACTTTCTAAATAAAGTGTAGATCTCAAAAAGCTTATGAATCTTTGTAATTGACAACCTTTTTATTTGATAACATTTTGTCATCACTACACCACAACACCAAGATTAGGGATGGATGATCTGGACGCTAAAAGCGGTTACAACGACGAACAATGTGACCCTAAAAAGTTATAGCGACAGACTTCAGAAGCGGTGTAAGTCCTGCCACTAAAAATCTTCAGCGTCAGACAATACTTTTTAGCGACAGATTGTCTATTGCTTTGAATATTTATAGCGCGAGATTGTCTGTAGTGAACTTTCAGCGACAGATGCTCTGTTAGCAAGCATATAACCGACAGATGATCCAATAGTCCCTGTATTTACAGCGACAGATTGTTCAACAGAACAATTAAATATGCCAAAAAAAGAAAAACAATTACAAAACATTTAGCACGAATCAATATCCACATTCAAGCTACTGGGAAGTGTACACATGTCACGTGAAGGTACACAAACACACGGATCATCACATAAAGATCAAATATTTATTGCATCCAATTAGTCTTGTACACCATATGTTTATGTAATTAAGTTGCTACAAAAGTCCTATACCTCAGTACAGAACCTAAGTTGCTAGAGAAGTCATGCATACAACTCAGTAAGATGCTACTATATCCTAAGTCATACATAGGATCAAAGCAACATAAAAGCCACTGCTTCCTAAATAAGCTTTCCTACTAGCTAGTTACTACCACAATCTGCTCCACCACGACAAGTCTGCATCGAAGCATTTTGCTTGATCGTTGCTACCAAAATACAGTTGCTCAGCACACATGCTGATCAAAGATGCTGGTTTGCATCCCACATGCTGCTTCGAACCGGATAGATGTTTGAATATGCCAATCGCGCACTATAAGGAGACATACAGGTAGTCACAGGCACAAAAAGGAAATCAGTCACTCACTTAATGTCACATGTTGCTTATAATCCCCTCAAGTTGGAGACATCTGAAACAACACAATTAGTGTACACAAAGCTTTTAAAACCTACTCGGACAATACAATGTATAATTGCTATCAGGTGAATTAGATGACAAGCTGAACAAAGGCAAGTTAATTTTTATAATTTAACTATCTAATGTAGCAGCAAGTTAATGGTGGCATCTACTCTGACAATAGATATAACCAGCCCGGCGTAGCCGGGAAAGAAAAACAGTAGGCCGAACTTCTAATGATGACTGATTAAAACCAAAATCAAGAACATTGCAATTCACATACAGCATTAATGTATCCATACATTGCAATTACACAAATTTTTAATGGAAGTTAAGATATTAAGAATAAATGGATAGTTGCTTGCAGTTGCACTGATACACAGTAAAATGCAAAAATAAAAATAAGAAATATATGGACTCAGAAAATTGGATAAACCTATAAATTGGATAAGACATCGATTAGTGCAGCCCCGGTAGCGGCGGCCAAGCGCAATCCCATCCCCCTCCTGGACCTCCTCTATGAGCTGTCGCTGCTGCCAGTGGCAGCTGTGGCTACAGCGCTGCCGGTGGCCCGGAGCTCGGGCCGCCCGCTGCCACCGCCGCCCATCTAACGGTCGGCTAAACCGCGACGCGCAGGACCTAGGGTTGCCGCCGTTACGCCCAGCCGGTGGGTCGATTCGGCAGATGCGCCCGTCGCGGCGTGCGAGTGTCGCGCTAGCCGCGGCTCGTGGTCGGGGAGCCTAGGGCGTCCGCAAGGCTGCTACCTTTTCTTTTTTCCTGGCAAGCCGGATGTAGGTTGGAACGTTAGTTTTTACTTAGCCCAACTTTAGGCTGGGCGGCTGCCCCAAATCGCCCCGCGATGCCTCAGCGGTGGATATAACTGTGATGCTGACCTGTACAAGAGCTCATGCGTGTATGTACTAATATTAGTAAAATGTGATGTCCACCTATTCAAAAAACAAGCAGATGCAAGGAACCACAAGAAGCAAACAGAACTCTAGAATGCTCACCATAGTGGAATAATTTACTTCACTAATCAGCCCAATTACAATTACAAATATCATTCAATATTCCATCACATTATGTATAGTTTCAGCAAGTGAAGGCAACAGAATGAAAAGGAGGAGTTGGACAGGGCTTACAATGATAGAATCAGAAAGTGAACAACCCTGCATCTTCTCACCAGGTAGCAGTGAACAAATGAGTAATAGAGTATTATAGGTTCTAAATTCAAATTAATTACATGTTTGGAGCATTAGAGCATTATTAGATTTAGAGGATAGAACAGGTTTTATGCATAATAATTTACTACGAGACAATTCAACTGCTAAAAAATAAAAATACCTGACATAGCAGAGTAAAAATCAATGGGAAATATGGCCTGAAAAGTTGTACAAAAAGAGCAGCTAGTGAAGGATAAATTCAACAACTAATCAAACACTATGTAAGATGGTTAATTTCGCATAACTTTCTTTGGAGCAGCTATACAGTCCTAGTCAAAATTCACTTATCAATTCCCACACAAATAACAAAGCATTCTGAATCCTAGTTCACGGGGCCAGAAATTATCTATGATCTCGGATGTCCTAAGGTAGCCACAGAACAGTACAATTACGCCCTTAAACAACCAGGCAGATCAAGAACCCACACATGATAACTAGGAAGTGCAAAATATATCCTTTTACTGCTAATGACAGACATATTTCTCAAATGGCAAATGGGAGTATTACTAGTGCACTAGTTGCAGATTAAGTTTAATCGCCACCCAAACAGACTAGAAGCTCAATCGCCACCCAAAACAAATTAAAGAATCTCATTTTTTTTCAGTACTTCAAAGAACCAGGGTGGTATTTGCACATACCAATGGATCTGCTACAGAAGCACAAATCGGAGGCGGCTGCTGCTGCTGCTGCTCGATCTGCGACAGAAGGAGAAATCGAGGCCATGGCTGCTGCTGCTCCTCCGTTGAAGCTTACTCCGCCGTGTGCTCCACTGTAGGAAGGCTACGGCTGCTGCTCCACGCGTCGAAGGGGCTCCTGCTCGCGTTCTTCAGGGTCCACCGACGCGCATCCAGGTGCTGCTGCTCGCGTGCTCCAGGAATGGGCGGGGTGGGCGACCTTGCAGCGTTGGCGGCGGGGTGGATAGCGTTGGGGGCAGGACAGGATAGGGTTGGCAGCGTTGGGGGTGGAGCAGGCGATTGAAAACGTTGGCGGCGGGGTAGGCTTTGAGAGCGTTGGGGGGGAGGGGGCGGGGCGGGCGGGTGATTCCAGAGCCGGAATGGGTGGCGGCGCGGCCGGATCGATTTGGCTCGGCGGCATAATTTGGGGCGGTGGACGAATTTGGCCCCAATTTGGGGAGCACTCGGCGGCCAGGGGAGATTTGGTGCGAGCCGGAAGAGGAAGGAGGCGCGCGGAACAGAGGCGATTTGGGGAACAGGTTATTGTCTAGGGCTGCGTTCTGGCGACACGGATACGTGTATCGATACAATACGTATCGACACGGATACACTGTGTCCAAAAAACGGTGGCAGCGGGGATAAGCCTAAGATTTTTAATAATATTAATAACAACATAATTTAATATAAAACATACCACAAATTAAAATATCGCTTAAAGTCATCCATAGATCACAAGACATAGGTTCAATGGTCTAATGGAAGGCTGTCATGGTAGGCGAGAGCGTAATCTTGAAGCATACACGCATATAATAACAATATACGTGACCTAAAATTGTGGAAGGCGATTACGTCGTGTGGAAGAGTGGAATTTGGGCCATTTGCTTCATGGGCATTATCCAAATCGGCCACGCATATCGGATCATTATCGGATACTGGTATCGGTCGGCCGCGTATCCAATCTTCTTGATGCGGCTTTGGATACGTATCCGCTGGGCGTATCCATAAGCGATATCGTATCCGTAGTGCTCGGATCGGCGATCACATACCACGAGTATCCAGCGCATCGCCAGGGTCTGGGGTATCTCTACTAGTGGGCGACCTAAATTTGCAGCGAGCTGAAGCAGTGTGGGCGGCGGCGTGGCTTGATGGGGCCCATTTATTTGCGGCGACGGACGAGTGGCGTTGTACTGGTATTCTGCAGAGCAAATAGTTCGACCTTAAACATGGCTATCTATATAGCAGACGGATCGGATCATCGCTTAATGGGATATTGGCGTGGAATCATCAAGTAGGTTATCTTCAAATACAGATCTTCCATCTGCAAATATACTCTTTAGCGTCGAGATATCCGACCCTAAAAAGTGTTGTGGTGTAGTGATGCAAAACTTCGTTAGACCGCATCAAATTTTAAAATTTAAATTTCAAACGACCTTGGATGGAAAAACTTTCTAAATAAAAATTGTGGATCTCAAAAAAGTTATGAAACTTTTGTAGTTGACAACTTTTTATTTGGAACGGTTTTGGCATCAAACAAGCAACAGGCTTCGGTTTAGTACAATATACAAGGAGCGAACTATCACGGAATCTAAAGCAATCATAGCGTAAGCATGCAGCGATGGAACAAAGAAGATGCATAAAAGAGAGTTTGGGGTTTGAACCCGCTACACATTTTAATGAAAATGCGGTCAGGAATCACGCTGGCTGCACATTTGTGAAAAATCTTTGGAAAATTTTGAGTTAGATGGGGGGCCTCCTTGATTTGTTTTGCTATTTTTTTTTTGTATTTTTCTTTGCGGGTGTTTTAGTGCGGAAAAAAAAACACCAACAAAGCCTCTTTGCCAAGTAATCTTTGCAGTAGAAAAGCCTTTGTTTTAGGAAAATGGCCTTCACCCGTTACCTTAACACTTCGGCAAAGGGCGTTTTCCCGTATTGGGTGATCTATAGAGATGAGAATCTGGACCAAATGATCACAATCTAATAAGTGAACACCACATTTGCAGCAGGGGAGATAATCCCCACTTGGAACTCAGAAATGAAACCTAGAAAGAAGAACAGTCATGTACTCACTAAAGCATTAATCATTACTCATAATAAATTATACAAGGCACAACTTGCCATTTATAGCAAAGAAATTTTGGTGAAGCACCTGCGGTGCAAAAAAGCTGATGGGTCGTCAGTAAGGTTGCCCTAGTCTTAATAATCTCCATCAGGAACCAATAATGGCTGGTCATCAACGACGACTACGAATTTGGCCGCCGCCTCTTTTGATGCTCATCTGTCTGTGCTGACAGCAACGTGCCATCACTTGGATGATGATAAGGATTTAAGAAATACGTTACATTGCTAGGGATTAGAATGTCTCCCCCATGTTTGGAAACCCATCTTCATCTTCATAGCTTCGGAGACTGACTGTATGGTCTTGCTTCTCATATCGACTTTTAGCAGCCATAGTGGTGTATATTGGTCAGCATATTTGACATGGTGCGCCTCGGACAGCTGGAAGTAAATGACATGGGGTTCGTCCATGCTCACGACAGGATGGTCAAGTGGGACGCACGGGGAGGCCCTTGTAGGTGTCGAGCGCCCAGAGCTCGCACACAAATCGATCATGCCATCAGCCTTCACCCTCCATCTGATGTCGTCGGCGTCCATCCCTCAGTGTCCAGGTGTGGACGGCGTAGGTGTTGGGCGTGGTCAGAACGTTCACAGCAGATTTTGGCAGTGGCGCCACTGCAACAGCAGCCGTCGATGATGCTGACGGGCGAAACGCATCGCCGCCTGCTGTGAACGGTCCTCGCTTGATGGCTGCCACCGGCGCAAACGCGGGGACCCGTCAGGAGCCGTAAATGGTGCAGCCTGGGACTGTCACTCGAACATGTCGCCACAGATCACCATGACGCCGCTGACAAGTGCACCCAGCAAGTGCCTGTCACCGACCGGGACAACCACGCTGTTCCATACTGAAGGAAGCTGCTGCCACAAGGCGTCACACCGGCATCGGGGTCGACGTCGCTGCCAGCTGATGGGAACACGCTTGAGGCCCACCTGCCGGTACGAGGGTACACACAGAGCTCGAGGACCGGCCGCGGCGTTCTGAGCCCGCCACCAGGAGCTCGTCCCCGCCACGGCGCGGGAGGCCGAGGGCACAAGCATCATGCAGTTGAGGCACACGCTTCTCCGGGTCGTACTTCCCAGCCACGTCGCAAGGCAGGAGCAGCGGACAACGACGGCGGCCGTGGCGGGTCCGTTGCGGCATCACCGGCGCCGTAGACGAAGTGGTCGATCGTGTAGCCCTGTTGATACTGTTCCTCTTCGAATCTGGAAACCGACACGGATGAGGAAAGAATCGCCATGCGCCGCGACCACCGCACAATCCTCCACTTCGACGCCGCTGCCGTGATCGTCGTCAGGAACCTTTGATGCCCCACGGTCACAGTTGCCACCGGGTCTTCGATACTGGGGAGATTTGGATCAAGTGGCCGACGCTGGTGCGGGCGACCGCCATAGTGTTGGTGTCGCCGGCTGCCGAGTCGTCGAGGCTGCAATGCACTCTTTAGCATCACCCACCGTGGGAAGGCGGAGGAGGACGAACCTGCAGAGGAGGTAGGTAGGAGGTTGCGCCGTTTTGGGCTTCCCATGGCCGCCGCAGCCGCCACCGCTCAACGTCGTTATTTGCCGAAATAAAATTCCGAAGGGGTAGATCCAAATAATGAATGGTCCTCCACGTACAGATTCTCTCTCTATACATAATGAACGTTGGATCCGTTTTCCATGTACTGCAGACGGAAACTTTGGCCTTGGAGACGGACTCTTGTGGCCTGTGGGTGCCGGACAACGTACGTCCTCGAGTCACGCCCCGTGCACGCCACGCCGTCCCTGTCGCGGCGTCTCGGAGCTTTAACAGGGACCACGTGCCACCACGCCTGCACTGCATGCATCTCAGGGTACGTAATCCTTGGGTTTCCATGGGGTGCTATCAGTTTTGGTTTCGGCCCATCAACAGCTTACGTCAAACTTTCATCAATTCATAGGTTTCTATAGATACACTTTCACGCACACCACGCTCAAACAAAGCACCTCACATTCAGTCCTGCTCACATTCCTAACAACGTAGGATGCCTTCCTCTGCTGAGGAACTGCGTCGCTTGCTACGATGCCAGGAGGCCAGCCCTCTGCCCTAGCATTACCTACGATCAAACGTTGTGGAGGGATGTGAGCTCGGTGGTTCCTCGTCCCGCCGACAAGTAGACACACACCATCTGCGACACGCTAGAGATGATCTGCCAGATGTGGACGGAGGTGTTGTGTGCTATGTTGGCCGTGGGTGCGGCAAAAGAGTACTTTTTTTAGAAAGGTTAGCAGGGGCCCCCCTACCTATATTTTTTTTTTTTTTTCAATTAACTGAAAGAATGAACTGTACAGCAAGTTACAAGGTCATACGCCCAAAAAGAAAACAAAGATCTTATACATCAAAAACTATCTCTCCCAAAGATTAAAGGGGCGCTTGTCCAAAAAAAAAAACAAAAAAAAGGATTAAGGGAGGAGCTTCTAAGCTTAGCCTTTTATGCACACTTGGCCAAGCTCTTCCATGAAATTTCTTTTTCTATGTGTTGATATCAGCTTGGGCATTGTCAAAGATGATATAGCATTTCTAGTCTTCCCAAACGAACCAGTAGGCTGTAATAAAGACTTCTCTGAAGATCACATTACCAAAGTTGGTTTACCCTCCACAGTCACCATGTTCAGAGGTGGCAAAAGACAAATTCAGAAAATGGGAATCGTGGCCCAACAAGTCTGACTGAAAGGGCATTCAAAAAAAGATGCATACTTGTTTCTTCAGTGTTTGTATTGCACAAGACACAACTGTATATTATCCATGTTCATGTTTTTCCTTGAAACATATTCCTTGTGCTCAACCTGTCTGTGATCCACAACCAAAAAAGGTATGCTTACCTAGATTGCTAGAGGCCCAGACAACATAAGAGAGGAGAGACTTCCTCATTGGGAATAAGACATTTATAAGCCCTTTTTGCTGCTATATTTTATATTTCCCCAAGAGTAGATCCAAAGATCAGCATATAGTTTCTTCAACCCAGTTCCATCTTTATAGGAGCTCTTCAAATATCTTTAAGTTGCCCTATAGCAATAGTGGAGGGGGCAGAGAAGAGCCTATACACTTCTTGATCAAGAAAAAAAAAAAAAAATTGATGGAGGATTTAGCTTTCTTGGCAAAGGAAAGAAGCTGGGGGTAGGAGATTTTCGGAGAGCTGATTTCAATCCAACTAATTGGTGACCAGAAGAGTTATGCGTTCACCCTACT
>JADLZK010004378.1:0-99839 GCA_015847255.1 Hyparrhenia diplandra | reverse complement strand
ATGATTAGATAGATATCCTCATATATATTTCTTTCGCCTTCTAATTTGGATGCGTGTAAAATATCAACACCTTGTATGACACATGGCCGCAGGGCGGCGGAGCTGCTGCTATGGGCTATTAGCGCCCTGCTGCTGTGGCCTTGACGCCTGGGCTTCCCTTGTGTTACAGACCCCGTAAGGGCGTTAGGCGGCCGTAGCAGGACAGGGCACGGCAGGCGGCGGCGTAGCGTGGCCATGATTTGCGGCGGATAGCGGCGCAGAAAGCGCCTTATAACGCTTAAAGCGCCAAAGCGCTGCTTTTCTTCCACAAGCTTCACCGAGCCGAGAGCTCAACGGGCGACGCACCAAAAGGCACGGGCGGAGTCTACTAACGCGAAAAAACGCGCGGCGGCGTCTGGGGCCTGACGGCGCACGCGGCATTGCTGCCAAGATTGGCCTTTCCGGGCCGCCCAAAGCCTGATGGTTGCCCACAGATCGATGCGGTCCTCGGCGCCCACTCCTCCAACAGTGGGCCGGAGTGGGCTGCTACGGCCTCTCCATGGCTGGGTGCAATGGCATGGCGGTGGCGGCGGCTTGCGGCGACGCGTGCATTCCCAAGCCACTAGGGCTCGGATCAGCGACGCGCTTGCCGTTCTAAGCGGGAGACTACGATCTACCACCGATTGGCAGCAAAAAGACTTCGGGCTTGAGCTCCTAAGTGGCGGATGTGGCGCTAGCATCTACGGCCATTGAGGAGCTCGGCGGCGCCACCTTGATCAGCTGCAGATCGAGGCGGCGGGTGTGTGTAGCGGCTACCGCGAACGACGCCCTTGGTTTGCGGTTCGGTGGTCGGCGTTCCCCGACAACGCGGTCCGGGCGGCTCCCCCTGACGGTGCTCAATGGCTCGGGCGGCGGCGACGCGGGCGGGCGGCTCCTTCTTCTCTTCTCGCCCCCTTCTTCTCCAAATCCCCCTCCTTTCTCCCCCCTTGTCTTGGCTAGGTGCAAGGTGAGGGCCACCGGGATGGCGGTGGGTAGATGGGGAACCCCTAGGTTCCTGGACTTGGGGTTATATAGGAGGGCGGCGACGGTTTTGAACAGCTTGGCTAGGGATTTTTCGCCACGTGGCCTGGCCGCGGCGTCCAATGAGCGCCGCCGATTGCGGTGAGTGCGGGGGGACGGCGCGGCAAGGCGTTGCAAGCGCAAGGGGCAGCGCTTGCGGCGGCGGTGGCATCGGGCATGTCCCGCCGAGGAAGCGGTAGAGAAGCGTGAGAGGGGAAAAAGATGACGAAAGGGGGCCTCGGCCCGCTACAGCGTTGGTGTCGAGCGGAGTGAGGGCGAGGGGAAATGACGGGATTGCCCCCTGCTATGTGCCACGCGGACACGGGGCATCGGCGCGTATCGGCTGCTTTGGGCCGGCCCATCACGCAGGCGCGTGCGTATGCCTAGGCGGAGGTCGGTGCTGGGCGGCGCGCCGCTGGTTGGGCTGGTTTAAAGTGTGGCAGGGTTTCATCCTTCCTCTTTTCTTTTCTTTTCTAATTTCTACTTCTATTTTTCCTATTTTGCTTTCCCTAATTTAGCTACACCTTGGGCACTTATTTGAAGATCATGTGTTGCCAACATGTTCTCCACCCTAGTGGGGCCTCTAGGGGTCATTAGGGTTTTGGGCTAAACCATTCCAAGGGTCAACAAAATTACTTTATATAAATATTTGTTGGAGATTTTATTACATCACATAAAGTCATAAAATCCAACTCAAGCATGGTTTATTAGTTTATGCAACAATGCTTAGAATTAAAGTACACATAGGTGCTACTTGTGCAACTAGTTAGGGTTCACTACATGCCACACATCATTGCAAGGTTATTTTTTTAAAAAAATATGAAAGTTGCAAAAATTGAGTGCTTGAAACCCCGGGTTGTTACAAGAAGCACTGGAGCAAGCCTCGGATTGGGGCGAACGACCTTGGAAGCCCCCTCAAGGACAAGAAGCCATGATGATCACCCCGGCACGCACGCATGGGCCGGTGACAGGCAGACGGAGCATGACACACGACTAAGATAGAGACTAGGCCCCTCCCCTATATAACTAGGCCCCTCCCCTTCTATTATAAAAGGGGAGAGCCCAGCGCCTTAGAAAAGGATCCCCCCCAGTCCTCTCTCTCTCTCTCTCTCTCTCTCTCTCTCTCTCTCTCTCTCTCTCTCTGGGGGCAAATCCCTCCCTGTTCTTCTTCTTCCTCTCGCCCTCACGAGGCATGGAGCCAAGACTCCTCTCACTAGCTTGTATCCCCTACTACGAGCACCCCCCGTGCAGGGGATCACACGTGGCAACCAAAGCTGCTGCTAGACGTAGGGGCACCCGTGCCTGAAACCAGGATAAACCCATGTGTCCTCCTCTCTTTCTCTTCTACTTATGTCCTTCCCGCACACCATCCGTAGCGGGGGCACGCAGCATTTTTTACTTGTCGGTCTCTTTGGAACCACCCCCGGTTCTTAGAACACCGACAGGGATCATCTCTTCATAGTCCATTTTTTTGAACTAGAGGGTATCCATTGGACATCCATGTTCATCCAACTTCCACCTATTTATTGGTGTGAGGGAAGACTTTGTTTCACTAGGTAAGGCTTTGTTTCACTTCAATTTTGCTTCGGCGTAGATTTGTGTGATTTGGTCCAATAAATGGCATAGATTTGTGTGATTTGGCCCACTAAATGACATAGATTTGTGTGATTTGGCTCAATAAATTGGTTGAGTGACCAAATCACTCTCAAGTTACATAAACATAGATCCTTTGCTACAATAATTTATCAACCTCTCACTCTTAAATCTATAGTAAATATGTTAGTCTACTTTTGGTTTCTACTCCTCCATCCCAAATTATAAGTCGCTTTGACTTTCTAGGTTCATCCATGTAGTTATGTATCTAGACATATAATTGTATCTAAATACATAACTAAATGGATGAACCTAGAAATTCAAAGCGACTTATAGTTTGGAATAGAGGAGTAATAATCACTACGTTCCACAAAACATGTAATTCTCACATCCCGAGAAGTCAAACATTACAAACTTTGGCTAAAATTATATCACAAAATACTAAGGCTTATGAGATAAATTAAGTATTGTTAGATTAGTTATGAAATATATTTTTATAATAAATTTATTTCGAGACATAAATCATAATACTTTTGCTATAAACTTTGTCAAAATTGATAAAATTTGACCGGCATGCTTCCCACACTTATTTTTAAGGAACGGAGGGAGTATTTTAGAACGGAGGGAGTACCTGCAAAGTCTTTGGCATGGCAATTTTAGTAGCCAACAAAGCAGGCTCTGTGTTTCAGAACAAGAATTTCCTGTCCAGTACCAGCTCCGTTCCCATGCAGGTAAACTTATGTTCTTGCGTTCCTCACTCCCTGCTGCAGCTGCAGGATAATCATGATGTTTTATTTTTCTCTATTACAGTTATTGCAAACGGTTCATTCATAAACCCTTTTTTCCGACACGGTTCATTCATAAATCATAGCGCCTGATTGATTTCGGAACAATTCGACTGGCTTTATTATTACTTGAATTGGCACATCTACTAAAAAGAACGAGCTCACTCAAGACAGTAACGTAAATCGATTAATCAAGCAAATATAATGGACGCTGCTTCAATCGAACCTTTGGTTTTGTGTTTTTTTGAATCGAGGGAAGCCCCATTTCCATTGATAATGGAAATACAGAATGTTTGATAGATTGAGATACAGATACCAGGCAAAAAGCAAAAAAGCTACTAAAGTCTTGCTCTGATCCTAGAGCGACATGAACGGACCTAACTAGATCCAGAAGTAAACTGATTTTAAACAGATAACTCCAGAAGTACTACAGACTGAATCTGATCAACTCCCCTATCTGATCATCGAACTAAAGAGCAAACACAACTATCAGAATAAACGTCCTGGCTTTGATCTTGTCGCAGATTTCTTCCTCCTTCAGTCCTTCTGCTGCTGATCATGCTTCTGTTTCTTCGCCAGAATCTTCACAGCCGTTTGCATCATCTTGTTCACAGCGTCTTCCAGAACTTCCTTATCAATTCCTGCAAATAACCCCGCCCAGTAACTCATGAGGGAGCATGCATAGCAAATGATGGATAGAGGGGTCACTTTTTTGGTTCTTTGAAAACACAGATTATTTCTATTTTTCCATATAGACCAGCAGATAGCTGCTATTCCCAACGTATGATACTTGGAACCATTTTTGACCCATTTCTCACACCATCTCCATGCTTGATGGATATTCTGTGGAATATTTTGCGCACCTAAACAAGTGGCAAAAATTGCCCAGACTGCCATGGCCATACTACATTGGAATAAAAGATGATCTACAGTTTCATTCAAATTACAAAAGCTGCATCTTGGATCTCCAGGCCAATTCCTTTTCTTCATATTATCCTTAGTAAGGACTGCATTATTTACAACCAACCACAGGAAAATTTTAATTTTCTCAGGAATCTTGGCTTTCCATATTTTCTTGTGATCATTACCAGCATCATTGGCAGTCAATGCACTGTATACTGTTTTCACAGAAAAGTTAGATTTGCTCCCAAATTTCCACCGAACTATATCCTGAGCATTTGTCAAAGTAGTTTCCAATGCATCCTTTAAGATTGACAACCAGCATTGTTTGTTATCATTATCTAGCCACCTTGTAAAGGTTACTTTGTCCAGATCAATTAAAACCTGTTCCACCATTATTTCTTTTTGCATACACCATTCAAATAGATGTGGATATAAATGCATAAGAGGCTTATCATATAACCAAGCATCAACCCAAAAAAAAGAGTTGTTTTACCATTTTGTACCTCTATTTTCCTTCCTTGTATATAGATTTTCCTTATCTTAAGGAGATCAGTCCATACAATTTGAATCATTTTGCTTGTGTTTAACACTAGAAATAGTACTCTTTTTCTTGTCTAATTTCCATAGCCATTTGCATAAAAAGACTTAGATTCAATTTTCTTATATCTTTAATTCCTAGTCCACCTTTTTTCTTGTCCTTATAGATTCTAACCCACTTTTACTAGGTGGTATTTCCTCTTTGTTCCTCCTCCTTGCCGGAAAAAAAAGACCTCATATTCTTATCTAGATTACTCACTATTGTTTTTGGTAACAGATATAAAGACATATGATAGATTGGAGTATTAGTAAGACTTGAGACAATCATGATTTTCCTTCCAACAATAGACATACTATTTCCTCCCCATGCACATAACTTTTTCTGACTTTTCTCCCGAAAGAGGTAACCAATCACTAATGTGTAACCTGCTAGGGGGCTGACAGGAACCCCCAGGTATTTTATGGGGAAAGTTCCAACTTGACAAGTAAAGATTTCAGCATATGTATTAGCCCAATTTTCCTCATCATTAATGGTGATTACTTCATTCTTGAGGAAGTTTATTTTGAGGCCTGCCATCGGCTCATACAAATACAATAATAATTTTAAATTTCTAGCTCCTTCAAGATCATGTTTGAGGCATATGATGGTGTCATCAAAGATACTGAGAACAGCCACCCCATTGGGGATAATATGATCAATGAGTCCACATATTCTTCTATTTACTTGAGCTTTTGCTATCATTCTAGTTAATCCATCAGCTACAAAGTTAAATAAGATTGGAGACAAGGGATCTCCTTGTCTTACTCCTTTGTAGCTCTTTATATAAGGTCCAACTGTATTGTTCATTTTTACACTGGCTGTCCCTCCCTTGACTACCTCTTTGATCCAATCACACCATTGAGTAGAGAAAACCTCTTGCTAAAAGACAACTAAATAAAAAATTCCACTTCACCTTATCGTATGCCTTCTCAAAATCCGGTTTCAACACAATTCCTAACTATTTTTTTTCCTCTTTTGTCTCATGTAGGATTTCATGAAGAACCATAACCCCAGATAGTGATATTCCTGCCCTTCATGAAGGCAGTTTGATGTGGATGGATGAGCTTTTCAGCAACTTTTCTATTCACAGAGAGTCAATGTCTTTGTCAAGAGTTTGTATAAACAATTTAGTAGACAAATTGGTCGAAATTGTTGTATTTTAGCGAAAGATCAGTGATTTTGGGGAGCAATGTTATGATCCCATAGTTGATTCTACTAATGTTTACCTTTCCCTTATGAAAATCATCAAAGAACTGAATAATATCATGTTTAACAATTTCCCAACATTTCTGATAGAACTCTATTGGTATCTTGTCAGGGCCAGCTGCTTTATTACACTCCATTTGAAATAGAGCTTTTTTTAATTTCTTCTTCAGAGAATGGTTTACAAAGTTCCTCATTCTCACTGGAAGATACTTGCTCACATTCTCCCCAAATGGATGGGTCAATGTGAATATTATGATCCTCAGTAGGGCCAAACAGATTAGAGTAATACTCAGTAGCATGTTTTAGTAAATTTTCATTCCTTCAATTATTATCCCTTCATCCTCAAGGGATAATACCAGATTTTAACTTTGTCTCCCAGATGCTATCTTATGAAAATAGCTAGTATTACAATCTCCTTTAAGCAGCCATTGCTCATGAGATCTTTGGTTTTGTGTTGTTGAAGAAGGCAGCAGCTGCAACTCGGATCGGAATGCCAATCAGACAGTGGCGCTGAGGGCATGCGCAAAGCACGAAGCAAATGCGTCCATGGCGTCCGGCGGCAACACCACCCCGAGCTCGATGCCGCCATCTCCCTCCGGGCTCTCCGCCAGCGCTACGGTCCCGGGCGTCTTCTCCACCGACACCATCTCCACCCTCGCCGGCCGGCCCCACCCGAAGTCCGTGGTTTCGTACACGCCGTGCCTGGGGACCCGCCCACGGACATGGGCCGCTCCGGAAGCACCGACAGCACCCTGCCCAGCCACCCCCTCCGCGCCTTCCAGCACGCCCTGCTCCATCTCCCGGATCGCGCTCCCGATCGCCACCGCCGCCGCAGC
Source organism: Hyparrhenia diplandra (assembly GCA_015847255.1). NCBI lineage: Eukaryota > Viridiplantae > Streptophyta > Magnoliopsida > Poales > Poaceae > Hyparrhenia > Hyparrhenia diplandra. Next base: position 92,901 of record JADLZK010004378.1, on the reverse strand, counting down.
CACGCCGTCCGCTGTTTCGCCAAAGAGAAGGTCCGCCGTGGCGGCTTCCACGAAGCAGGGGCGCAGGCAGTTTCCGAAGTATTCGGCGGGCAGTGGCGGCGTCAGCCTGGACCGGCACTCGGCGGAGAAGAGCATGTGGCTGCGCTGGGCGCCGGCGACGCCAGCAGAATCGGACTTGAGGAGGCACACCCCCACGCCAAGGCCGACGCCGCAACGAAAGACGACGCCTTTGCATCAGCCCTCGCCGCCGCGCCCTCCTTGATCCGGTCGATCTGCTCGCGCGGCAGCAGGAACGTCGCCACCACCATCGGCGTCTTCTCCTCCTCCTCCTGCTGCGGCGGCGGAGGTGTCGGGGAGGGGGAGGGGAGGGGCGAGGCGCGCCATCCCGGCGAGCGTCTTCCCGCGCAGGTCGTCGGGGTCGGCGACGACGGACCGGTCGAGCACCGGCGGCGGCGGCAGCACCGCGTCCTCGGATCCTTGGTCGTTCTCGAGGCCTAGGCGGCAGGCAGCGGCCCAGGTGCGGACGAAGTGCATGGTGGAGGCATCGTCGCAAGCAGCGTGGTGGACGGAGACGCCGAGGCAGAGGCCACGGCCGGGGAAGACGGTGGCCTGCACGGCGGCGAGCGCGAACGCTCCGTCGTCCCGTGGCGGCGGTAGCTGCGGCACGAGCGGGCGGATCCCGGCCAGGTCCCGGGGCGACCTGGCGACGAGGCAGTCCAAATCGTCGGGGCTGTCCGACTCGGCGACGACCAAGGTGAGGGCATCGGTGCCACGGGTGTACGAGCAGAGGAAGGGCGGGTGGGGCCTGATTGTGCCGGCGAGCGGGTAGAAGCGGCGGAGCGCGAGGGAGAGCGAGGAGCGGAGGAGCGGGAGCGTGGAGGCCGGCTCCGGGTGGCGGAAGAAGAAGAGGCGCTCGACGGGGCCGGTGAAGAGCCAGGCAACGTCGAAGAAGGTGAGAGGGAGCGCGGGCTCTGGTTGATCAGAATCAGAAGGCAGCGGCTCGACGCGGATGCGTTCGAGCACGCGCACTCGCTGGGGAGACGGAGGCGCCGCCATCTGATCTGATCTGGTGCTCTGCTCTCTGTCCTCCGCTGTCCGCTCCGCGCGCTGCTCTCCGCGGCGTTTCAGAAGGAAGACGAGTCAGCTGGAGCTATTGCAGCCTGTGTCCACTTGCTTTGGGCCTCTGTCTAGCCAGCCAATGTACCTAACCCACTAATAACATGGAGGCTAGTCTAATTATCCGATAGTACCAGACTATCAGTGTTTTTCAGAGTACAAGCAATGGGTGTCGCCAATCTTATTTAATTAATCATTCCATTGTTCAGTTGACGTGTACAATAGTTGTTTTGTTTGGAAAAAGAGGCACAATCACAGCATTATGTAATTTGATCCACATACCTTCAAATAGCAAAATTTGCTGAGTACATCCTGACTTTTTTTTTTAAGAATTACACAGTACAACGGAGACACTCACAACACGCACGCACACTCACCCCTATGAATACACGTAAAACCCTACCCCTATGAGCACCCGGAAGGACTGAGCAACCCGACAGATCACGGAGATTCGAGAAGTCACCAAGTCACCATTGGCGCCTCGTCGTCGACGGAAACGTCGCTTACCATTTGAATGCATACAACGCCGGTAAATCCCGGGAAAATCTCATGAAAAGGTGCGAGCACCAGGATTTGATCTCTGGTGGGTAGCGTCCACAGCAATAATAATGGACAAAAAGAAAAAGATACACAATGACCTCGAGATGTGGTAATTTGTGAAGACACCGCACATTATATTACCTTACTACTTATTAATAAGGACCTCACTAACCTTTGTGCACGTAGGAGGAAGCCCATCGGCCTGCACACCTCCCACAGGCGTCGCACCGATCCCCGCCAGCTCCGCCTCGCCCCCGCCACGGCTGGCTCCATAACCTCCCGCTGCCTCCAACACCTCCCCCGCCCCTCTAGCACTGCCTCTGCCACGCTGAGCGATCTCTCGCCGGAGCTCCGACGCCCCCAGCCTCGCCGGAGCCCAGCGAGACCCTGCCGCCGTCGGCGACCACCTTCTTCCCTACCCCTCCTCCCCGCCCCCAGCCCCTGATGTGGCCATGGCGAACTCCGGCAAGCCTAACAAAAGTCCGGGCCATGGCGCCCTCGCCCTGACCTGGGCCGACCGTCCCCTCGCCCGCCAACCGCACCTAAGCCGCCCGTCGATCATTTCCACTGCCTATCCACCTGCCTCCCCCCGGCCGGACATCTATACCCCACCAGAGAGCTCATCGGTTGGGGAAAAAGTATATCTAGGAGGAGAGGGGGGAGGGAGGAGGAGAGAGCTACCGCCACGCTCGCTCATGGCGTCGATGCCGCCGGCGGATCTCACCACAGGACGAGAAAGGAAGAAGATGAACAGTGTCGAGCTAATCCAGAGCGCTCGTTTCATATCGCGGTGGGCCGGAATTCGTCGCCTGAAATTCTACCTTTTTTAGGGGCATGAAATATAGTAACTCTCTTTATTAATTTTTAAAAATACAACTCCCTTTGTTAAATTATAAAAAATACAACTCCCTTTGTTAAATTTATAATTTTGATAGTGTTAGCACGCGCAATATTGTCGACCTTTTTTTTTTCCACGGATCAAGGGCTGGGATTGACCTCAGTTTGTGTAGATCAAGAGAGTTGAGTCCAGTCCAGAACCCTCTTCTCCCCTTCTCCCGCTCACCGCCCACCGCCCCCGACCTATGGCGCCGCCCATGGCGAGACGCCTTCTCTCCCGCGCCCCCTCATCAAGCTCGACCACCCCATCCTACCTCCCTCACTCACCCGACTACTTTCCCGCGGCCCGCCCACTCCGACGACTAGCGAACCGGAGGACAAGGGCAAAAGCGGCGGCGGCAGCGGCGGCTGTCCTGGTGGAGGCGGCAGCCACGAATCGCCGGGAGGATGCGGAGGTCGGGAGGGATGGTTCGGAGGAGGACGACGAGGACGCCGGCCTACCCTGGAGGAGCTGGAGGCCGGACGTCGCGTGGCTCTCTAAGGCCCTCGAGCCCGCGCTGGACCTCTACAAGCAATACAGCTGGAAGCCTTTCGCGTGTTCGTTTCCTCCAATTCAGTTGCTGTTCTCTTCTTAGCCTCAGCATTATGATCCTTCCATCTGACGCATTCTTTTCTTTTCTATGAAGTGCTACATTGGTAAATTGAATCGTATTATGATGAGGAACTCCTGTGTAGAATCAATTGTTGTAAAATTGAAACAGGGATTTTGAAATTTGCAGCCATAACTGAGAAATCAAGCTGTTCTTTCAGTCCTGCTTTGGTTCAATAAGCAGTTTATCCGAGGACCACCTCAAGATGCAATTTTGTTGTTTATTTCCTTTGCCAAATAATTAAAAAGCTGCACATGAAGATATGTTACACGATTACAAAGTCCTTAAAGTTGTACTATCTGAATGCAGCTTCTGGTCAAAGCGGAGAACATCCCTGCAAGCACCGGACATTTAGTGAGATCCTAAGTGACCTCCAGCGAAAGTAAGATAAGTATAAAGGACTGGAGCCTCAGTGATCTCACCATTGGCCTCTACCTCATTTACCTCAGTCAAGCATCCTCAAAGAGCACTGAAGCTGCTTTCAAGGGTGTTCAGATATCCTCCAATAAGATGGTACGCCCTGCAGGCTTGTATTCATATACTGAAGTTCTTAAACTGCATAGGCGTTTTTTGGTAGTAACTGTCAGGGTCTTCACCTGTGGGGTGGCTGAGGCTGGTGTGGGGAGAGAGAGAGGTGGTGGCGACTAGCTGCAGGGAGCACAGGGCAGCGGCAGCTGCTAGGGCAGGTGGGCGGCGGGGAGGGAGAGAGGGCGGTGGCTGGAGAGGAAGAGCAGAAGAGGCAGGGAGCCATAGCTCTATTCCTTGCTAGATTGAAATAATTACATTACCCCTATATTTATAGTCCCTAGAGGACATGTATTCCAAGAAACTATAAGAAAAGTCCTTATAGATTTAAACTTCTTACTATAATCAAAACCATCCTATTTCCTAAATAAACAAGATCCTATTTCCCAAGCAATTCTTCACTTATTTTTCCTATTTTTATTCTCAACTTTCCTTTATTCTAAATTCTCCCGGATATCGATTAGGTGATAGGGGGCGGTGGTGGCCCACCCCTGGCTGCGTGCCCTCCTTGCCGCCCACGCTGGGTGGCACTTTACCGATGGCCAGTGCTTGGTCCTGGGCCACCCCTGGTCTGTTTAGCTCGACAGGGATCTGGGTATGCATGATGTTGTAACACTATTGTTCCAAAAAGAAGAATGCAAATAGGTTTTGGTTTTGATGATTGAGTGAGTTTCAGCCTCTTAGATGTTCTGCTTCTCAAAATAATGTGCAACAGTATGCACTTGAAACAGGGATTTATCTCTATTCCTTTTCCAGGTTCAAGAACTAATTTACCACCTTGAACTTGCAAGAGGTTGCTATAAAGGTAATGCAACTGGGCTTGCAAAGTATAGCATGCTTCGAAGAGAAATGTTGTAAAGTTTGTGAAGGACTCTAGTATTTTGAGGCCTGGATATTACATTGGCATTGACCCACAAACTAAATTGGTGATTCTTGGGATTCGTGGTACTCATACAGTCTACGATCTTGTTACTGATTTGATTGCTCTAAGCGATAAGAATGTATCACCTAAAGGTTTCTCAACACACTTTGGAACATATGAGGCAGGTCGTTGGTACCTTCGCCATGAGCTGGGAATAATCAGGAAATGTTTGGAAAAACACAAGGTGAGTAGGTATTACTTCTCTGTGTTCAATTGAAACTGTCACGCTCTGTCTGGTGCTCATTTTCTTGAGTTTAAAAAAACAGGACTACAAGTTACGGTTGGTAGGTCACTCCCTTGGAGGAGCATCGGCAGCGTTGCTTGCTATAATGCTACGGAAGAAGTCAAAGGAGGAGCTTGGTTTCAGTCCAGACATTATTTCTGCTGTTGGATTTGGAACACCACCTTGCATATCAAAGGAAGCTGCTGAAAGTTGTGCGAGCTATGTCTCTACTGTTGTGCTACAGGTTATGCTTCATCTTTTTGTTGGATTCAGAATTCGGTTCCCATTGTCTTTTTTTTTTGTTGAGTTGTTCACTTGTTTGTCATTTGTAATCCGGTTGTTTCTTCACTTGCTGCAGGATGATATTATACCTAGGCTCAGTGGAGCTTCATTGGCAAGACTGCGAAATGAAATACTCAAAACAGATTGGTAGGTATTGAGTTTGGACTGGTAGTAAATGACAAGAACTTGTGTCCAGGTAGCTTTCGTAGCTTTCACAGTAGAAAGAACACTGATAATTTGCCTTTTATATGTTGCTTTTGGACACCATCCTAGCGCATGGACTATTTGTGTGCATGCTAAATGTTAAAACACTTGGTTAACAGATGGCCCTTTATAGATGATGCCTGTACCATGTGGCCTTGCAGGGTAAGTGTTCTGGAAAAGGAAGACATGAAGCATATAGTGGATATCGTGACTAACGCTAAGCTTGTTGTTTCGTCAATTCAAGATGTCGCTAGCGTAAACTTCGGTGATTATGCCAAAATTGTATCAGTGTCGACAAATTCTGGTAAGTTTGATTGACTTGGGATGAGCATGTCAAAGTAAATGGGTTATGGTTTTATTTGATGTATGTGTTAGTTGTGACCTAGCTTTGCTTTGACAGTTACCAAAGATCCAGTTAACTCGACAGAGGTGCTGTCATTGGATAGTAGAAATGATGTGTTTGTGCCTGAGGATCTCTTCCTTCCTGGGACTGTATATTACCTGCAGAGGGATATTGAGGATTTAAACGGCGTTGAAGATGAGTCATACACGCTCTGGAAAGGTGATCCAGGGGAAAATTTTCAGAGGATATTGCTGTCTGGTAATTTGATATCTGATCACAGATGTGAAAGTATATACTACGCTCTGAGAGATGTGCTCAAGACACTGCCTCCACACCAGGCCCAGGATGAATGATCTTATTTTCTGTTCCCTCCTGAGCTTTACCCTGTAGCAGCTAGATGCTTGGATTCTGTAGCTTTCTCTTTTCTGATGTGCACACTTACTGGTGGTTCCTTTGATTTTTTTGTGTTACTCAGAGGACTGACCCGCCTGTCTTGGCTTGTGTATGTTGTACAGTTTAAGCTGTGCTAAGTAAGATTAAAATCTTTCAATCGTCTAAACGCTTCTAGGATTGAATTTGTTTTGTTTCTTGTACAGTTTAAGCTGCTGTGCTAAGTAAGATAAAAATCATTCAATGTGCCAAAACCCAAAAGGAGGCCTTAGATGCACTTTCAGAAGTCCACGTCAGAACTGCATTGTCCCGTAACACAGGTTTTCCTAATAAACCCACCAAAGGGCATAAATGCACCTTGGGGAATCCACGTCAAAACTGCATGTCCCATAACACAGGTTTCCTAATCGTACACCAAAAGATGAGGGAGAGAAGTGATCATCTGATTTGATCCCTAGCCAGTTTGTAGCACCTCAACAGTCAAATCTCCTACGAAGGGTAGCGATCAACACAGTAAGAATTGGTCCTTGTTCTTTGAAGTGATCTCTTGTCTTTCTTGAACTATAGTCCATCATTTTGCCAAACTTGGGCACAAAGAGGGTTGATGAGGACATTTACTGTTTTTTAGTTGTAGAGATTTATAGCTGAGTGGTAAACTCCTCGATTTACTTACCCATCTCTTGTTGGAGCATGGCCACGATCCGTAGCAACACTCCACTCAAACCTGTCCATTTAGTACACAATATTAGACTATTAGTCACCCTGTGTTTTTTTGACTGGCTACCCAAGACGAGCAACCTATTCAAAATCATCACTCATAAATTTGACCATGACATGTGGGGTACCACGTGTAAAATGAATCTAAGAATGAGTTAAAGTATACCAAGTTGAACCAAATTTATGTAAAATTTTATTAATTTATTAATATCCATCATACTGAATTTGTACCATTATGTCATCTTTTTTATAGTGTACGGAGTATTTATATAGCTATTCGATCAAACTTTAATCACTCTAATAATCCAGAATGTATCTACGGTTTACTTTTTGGAAAGACGTAGCATTAATCAAGAAAACTAATTCTTTTAATTTACCTAGGGGTGTTTTTTTTTTTTTTTTTTTTTTTGAGGCTGCCATCAACTAATCTGAAAGTGCCCCCAACAGCAGTTCTGCAGCGTTCAGCGTTCTCGGTGCTTCTCCGCTTCTCACACACACACATCAGCATCAGTCCACCTTCAACGGCCAAGTGTCCGTGGCGGCGCGATCCCTTTTCCGGCCTTCCCCATCGTCACCGGCGACCGGTAAGGTCCCCAGACCCTACGATGGCTGCATTCCTCTCTGGTGCAGCAGATCTGCTCACCTCTGGCTCCTCCCTTTTCTTAGTGAAGCGACATGGATTGCCCCAAGACCGAGATTGGCGAGGTCGCGGTGACCTGCCCGCCAGACGACTCGCTCGTGGAGATACTCTCGCGCCTCCCCGCCAAGCCTCTCTTCCGATGCAAGTGCGTCTCCAAAGATTGGTGCGACCTCATCGCCGACCGCCTCCGCTGCCGGAATTTCCCCAAACCCTAGAAGGCTTTTTTTCGTTGGCGACGGAGTTGAGAGCTACGGAGGTTTCATCTGCCCAGAGAGGCCGGTGCCTCTCGTCGACCATTCCTTCTCCTTCCTGACGAAATTGCCATAGATTAAGAAGATTGTCCTCTTGGATTCCTGCAACGGGCTCGTCCTCTTTGGGCACAGGCGGGTTGCAGACAAGTATGACTCGCTGGGCTTTATTGTGTGCAATCCTGCCACCGAGGAGTGGGTGTCCGTGGCCAGCTCCGGCTGGACACCAATTTCATGGATTAACGCTGAAGATGAAGATGGAGACGAAGATGGAGATGATGTTCCGGACACCTATTTGATTTTTGACCCGGCTATCTCTCCACACTTTCAGTTGATACAGTTTAGGTTTGGAGATGGGTTTTCCTGGCAAGGGGTTGATGTGCTCAGCTTCTCTTCTGTAACTGGGGCATGGAGGCTCGAACTCAAAGATGTGCCAGGCCTGACACGGGACATGATGGTGGACACAGGTGCCTTTGGGGTGGCGTGCTCCTTTAAAGGCATGCTGTACGTGCGTGCCCACCATCCTTCTGAAAACCTGAATATGATACTTGCAGTTGGTGGGGAAGGGCGGCCATTTAGGACCCTGCACTGGCCACAAAATGATCGTGGTGTTCTTGTTTTTGTTCTGTCAATCCCGAGGCCACCTACATTGCCTGAGTCTATGTAGGGGAAACAATTCCCAGATGACTGAACTGTCCATTTGGGTTCTTGAGGACTACAATGCAGAAAAATGGGTTCTGAGGGACAACGTGAGCTTCTCCCAGCTGTTTGGAAGAATGAGCGGCCGTTTCCACTTAGACTGGGATGTGATTGCCATTCACCCAGATCGCAGTTTGGTCATCTTTGCGTATTGGAATTCTAAGCTGGTATCATATGACATGGATAAGAAGGAAGTGCATGCTCTCTGCAGTCTACATGGCTATCGTCGGCATATTGTCCCATATGTTCCTTTCTTTTCTCAAATGCGTGCGCATTTTTGTATTATAGAGGGGAAAGGATCGGCCCCCGACATGGATACCACCACCTCACTCTGGGCTGATCCCATAGATTGGGATTTAAACACCACCACCTCACTCTGGGCCGATCCCAAAGATTGGAATTTAATCTTCCAAAAATGGAGCAGCTAGCAGCTTGTATAGATATTCTAGAACTAGGTGATGCAATCTGCTGGTTGTTTATGTATCCCTTTTAATGCTTTAGGTTCAGTTGACACTGTAAACAAATTGATGCAAGCTAGGCCTTTAGTGTGCTAGCTATATAAATGAAGAAACTGCCTGGTGCTTCACAGTCCCTGTGTTGGGCTGCACTGTCTTCTTTCTACCTTTCTGTAGCTGTCTACCGTAGTTTGTCTGAAGCAGGCGAATTTCATTTTGTTAGGGGGAGCTGTCGTAATCGTTTCTTACTGCTGTTATCTCTATCTGTAATACTCTGTTACACTGTATTTCCGTTGCTATCAATGGAAATGGTAAGATCCTTGCTTAAAAAAAGCTATATGAATGAATGAATGTTGTTTCCTGACTTGTGATGCTTCCATTGGAGTTGAAATGTTCTTTTCCCATGTTCACAGAATTATAATCAACTTATATACATGGATCTGTGTTTGGGTCTTACTAGCGTTTAATGAGTGATAATGGAATCTGCTTCCTTGGTCCTTTCTCTTTTTATTTATTTTGAGGGTGGCAGTGAGATGGCCTCTGAGGGATAATGTGAGCTTCTCCTGGCTCTTTGGAAGAAAAGAATGGTTGTTGCCGCTTTGACTGGGATGTGGTCATGATTCATCCATAGCTGTTCCAGACAATTTACAAATAAATTGTGTGATCCTCTCTTTTTATTTATTCTAAGGGTGGTAGAAAGATGGGTTCTGAGGGACAATGTGAGCTTCTCCTGGCTTTTTGGAAGAAAGAATGGTGTTTACCGTTTTGACAGGGATGTGGTCACGATTCATCCATAGCTGCGCCAGGTAATTTACAAATAAATTGTGTACAACTGTACAAATTAGCTCTGTGTATACTCTGCAATATGAATGTATGATACTCTTTTTTTCAAGAACGTTGAAGGTAAGAGTTCGGGTACCAAAAGGTCCAACTATTTTCCCGAAAGCTCCTAATGGTGAATATTCTTCTTCAGATTAAGTTGACGCTACCTGCAGGCAAAATGCTGAAAGTTCAGAAAACTGAACTCCCATTTCATATGATGATGAAATGATGTTGGGGTTGTGTTTGCTATGGAACATATCACATAAGGTATTAAGTTCATATTGCATGGCTCAAGTTTAATGTGCATGCAGAGTTGCGTTAGGTGGTCAGACTGCCTATAGTTTGACAAACTCTGAAGTTCGCAATTTATCTGGTCATGACGATAAGAACTTTGGCAGGACTGATGAGATGAACAAGCCCAAAGGATATAGAAATTGATATTGCGTTATTGATCGTGAATGTTATTCTTTTTTAATGAGGTACTTATGACATCTAATTTCTGATGTGTTGAGCCATATACTTCATTCAGAACTAGTTGAGGTAGACTATTTTGAAATTTTGGATGAATCCCTCATCTAATCCAGAGAGTGAGATTCTTCTTACCAGAAAACAGATACACTGAAGGCATGTGAAAAATTTGAACCTGTAGCTATCTCATTTATCCTATTTGATCTGTAGCTGATGTTTATGCACTATGCTACTGGGGAATAATTGGAACCTTGTAATTAGAGACTTATGGCAAGAAACAGAACTTGCTTGTAGATGGTAATTACTTGTTTTCAACATTGCTGTAGAAAACACCTGTATTATAATTAGCCATTGAAAACTATTGTTCTTTGTTACAACAATCAATAGCTGAGCCAAGGTAATTAAATAATAAATTGGGTACAACTGTACAAATTAGCTCTGTTTACACTGTATAATTTGTAGAGTTGCTTATGTTTATGCTGAAAGAATCCTTGCATGGCTTATGTTTGTATTGAAAGAATCATGGCCCGTAGAGTTGAGCTTAGGACGTCAAACTGCCTATAGTTTGACAAATCTTAAAATTTAGAATTATTTGGTCATCCTATGGAAAAGAATTGGCCATATGGCGGCGAAAACTTTAGAAGGACTAATGAGATTAGCAAGTCGAAAAAGGATAGAGGAATCGATATTGCGTGATTGATCTTGATTTTTTTTTCTGTTTGAATGAGATACTTCGTCATCTGATTTATGATCTATTGAGCCATACACCTGGGATTTTCTTTTCACGCTTCATAATATTATCCAATCTGCCAGCTACTTAGGTGCAACCTAACAGGCAATGCTCTGAATAGCTTCATTCCTTGAAATATGATCAAAAGTGTTCTGTCTGGACTGACTGTCCACATGCTGGTGTGGGCTCCATTTTTGCAATCTCAGATTGATTCTGATTACCGCTGCTACTTCCTGCCCAAAATTTTCTTCTCGTAAAGACTGATTTGCACACTGGGGTAAATACTAAATAGTGCTGAATGTTTAGTGTTCAAAACTAGAAAGAGCAAACCTGATTGTAACATGCTTCGATTCTATCCCACAACTGACATCCTTAACTGGACCGAGAATGCTATCTGATCTCCAGCAACTCAATCTTCCCAAATGTGAGTGTGGCGCTTCCTCCGGTTGCGTTTCAAACCACATTGTCTCAGGCTCCTCCCTTGGCTCACCAACAGTATCTCTTCTCTTCTGATGCATTAGGTTTGACTAACACTGCAAGCATGTTGAGTGGAGTCTGTTGACATGCATGCAATTCTAGTAATCTAAATGAATGATGCTGGCCAACTTATGATGATCTGTGTTGAAGTTATATTTTCAAATGCTTTTTTTGTGTTCACAGAATTATCACAATCTTCTATGCTTGGATTTCTTGTCCTATAGACCTTACTAGAGAGTAATCACTACTTACTCACAAGGAATGAGTCTGTCCTTTTTCCTTTTTTTAGTCTGAACTGAATGAACTCATTTATATACCATATGATGCAATCAAATGATTTTTGTGTCGGGAAGTTTTATACTGAAAGGCTCTGTTACATTAACCTTTAGCCGTAGTTGATGTTGGTTTCATGATACATAGCATGTTCAGATTTAGTTAAGGCCCTGCTTTGTATTATCAAGGATTTTATTGACAAAATATGAACTAAAAAGAACTTCCCTTGTCCAAATGCCAGAAGTAAATTCTGAAATTTTGGAGGGATCCTTCACCAAATCCAAAGAGTGGAATTCTCTTGGGTGTGTTTAACACCCAAAATTTGGTGCAAAATTTTGGGCGCATGTCACATCATACACTTAGAAGACGTTTAGTTTGTTAGTGGTAAATATTATCCTACCACGGCGAATTAGGCCAAAAGAATCGTCTCGCAAATGTACATCTAAACTGTGTAATTAGTTTATTTTTTTACCTATATTTCGTCTTTCGATACATGTGCTTGGCATTTTGATGTGATGGGGAATCTTCTTTTTTGCATAGTGGAATTTGGAGGGAAAGTTGGGGTGCTAAACACACCCTTAAAAAGAAAACAGAGTTGTTTAATGTACAGTCCGTTCTGTGCAGGCTCTCGTCTGATACCTCGTTTACGCGTTAATACACTGGTGGCATGGGAAAGATTTATACCTGTAGAATGTTGCTGTCACGCATCTCTTTTTTTTGCTACTTGGCTGATGTTTTCACTATTCTGCTGGGCAACGGCACTGGTTCATTGTAATTGGAGACTTCCAGCCAGAAACATAAGTTTGCTTGTAGACGCTGATTACTTACTTTCAGCACTGAAAACTATTGTTCTTTATTACAAATACAATCTACAGCTGAGCCAGATACATCAAAAAAGAATTTGTACAACTATAGAGATTTGCTATGTCTACACTCTGCAGTACTGACACTAGTGAATTTTGAAGGTGCATCACCAGAAACTCAGCACCCAAATTTTTACTATTTTAGATACAATAGCAAAAGCATATGATAAAACTATTGTTTCCAACGGATGCTGATGTGGTATACAAAGTCTGAGCATCATCATAAAACAAATCTAAACAACCAACCAAATTTATTTATCCGTTCACTTGGCTACATGAATGAAACTCAGCTCAACGAGGCACTCATTCGTCAGCAAGCTGGCCGCAGTCCTCGATTACTACGGTCTGGGTCGTGGCACCAGAGTTAGAGCCGACGGCCTCCATCTTCTGCACGACTGGGTAGCCATCGACAACCTTGCCGAAGACGACGTGCTTGCCGTCAAGCCAGGACGTCTTGGCGGTGCAGATGAAGAACTGGGAGCCGTTGGTGTTGGGCCCCGCGTTGGCCATGGAGAGCACGCCGGGCCCCGTGTGGCACAGCTTGAAGTTCTCGTCGGCGAACTTGGCGCCGTAGATGGACTCGCCGCCGGTGCCGTTGCCACGGGTGAAGTCGCCGCCCTGGCACATGAAGCTCGGGATGATGCGGTGGAAGGCTGAGCCCTTGTAGTGCAGCGGCTTCCCCGACGAGCCCAAGCCCTTCTCGCCCGTGCACAGACAGCGGAAGTTCTCGGCCGTCTTGGGCACCTTGTCAGCGAAGAGCTCCATCACGACGCGGCCGGCCTTGGACTTGCCTATGAGGATGTCGAAGAACACCTTGGGGTTCTTGGCCATGGTGGATGGCTTCTTGCTTAATTTGCTCTGTCAAGCAGGAAAATGAGAGTGTCATCGTCGGAAGCAGGTTAAATAAAGCATACCACAGAAATCAAAGATTTGCTGTTCAAGATTTGTTGTTCAAGGGAACCAAAATGTGCAGCGTCATCCTAAACATGACATGACCAAGAGAGTCCTGACCTCCACGTAAGGTGGTAGGAGATCATGTCAATCTGAAGTGGAGATGACGAAGACGATTCATATGGCACAAGCATTGAGCTCAATAGGCCGATTGATGCCTAGAAAGCCTTCGATATGTGCTTACAGTCCGGGATCAAATCACGGACGAAACGTACACACGACAGTGAATTAATTAAGAGAAAGGAACAGAGGGTCTGAATATATATACCAATCATATAAGGTAAGAGGGGAAGAGGAAGAAGGAGACTATAGCTCACCTCAGCTCAACAGGTCGCCGAGCTTGGACTGTTGACGGCGGCGGCGGCGGCGGCGCGAAGAGGAAGAGGGGGCGGCGGCTGTGGCTTGTGAGCAGGGGAGGCAAGCAAAGATAAAGGGAAAGGGGAGGAGGGGTTTAGGGTTTTTGGGACAAGAGGAGGTGGGCTTTAGTAGGCGGAGGTGGGCTTTAGTAGGCCGCCATCTTGATCTTGCGCTATGCTGGCCCAGCCCAACCCCTGTGCGATTCGGTGGACCAAACAAAGCCTCCTGGCAAATTCGTTTTTCCTAAAATCTTTGTCTAATCTAAATAGAAAAAATTGTAAAACTATATTACTGCTGCCTGCTGCATGTTCAATTGGAGGAATTTACTTTCTTCTTCCAACTCATCTTAGAAAAATCACAACTTTATGTATGAGTTCCGATGGAGATAAAGTTTATATGAGAGTTATTATAGAAACAAATTGATACAATGTTCATATGTGTATTTGTAGATTTGGACATTAAATTGGTTAGCTATCAAGATGGTTTCAACGAAAAATATTGTAAACTACAAAATTTTATATCTTTTGTACATCTACAATGTATATATGAATGCTATCCATATAAAGGAGTTATTTTTTTTTCTAAAAATATGCTTCATCGGCTAATGGATCAATCGTGAGAACTATTCACACCATTACATAGCACATCTTCAAATATTATAACTTTCTCATAGTCAGATATGAAGATAAAATTTCTACAAGAATTGTATTTGATGATGAAATCTACCACCTTTTAGTTCACAATATTTTTGTTGAAGCCATCTTCAGTAGAAAATAACCAGTTAGATCTATAAATATAGTTAACATCTACTCCCTCCGTTGCAAATTGTGAGTCAAAGGTTCATCCATTTTACTATGTATCTAGACATATTATTATATATGTAGATACATAACAAAATGGATGTACAAAAAAAGTCAAAGTGACTTCCAGATTCGAACCAAGGGAAATATGAACTATTAGCTAACTAATTATTATCTGGGATCTATTTGGATCCACCTACAAATTTTTGTGGTAATAGGTGGAGCCACAAACCTGCTAGTCGAACTAATATATAATTAATGACCTCCTAGCTACGGAGTAATAGTTTGCTAGCCTATTAACAGGTCCATTTGGATCCACTAGTAATGTAGGTGTTGAATTATTTCATTCGTAAAATAAAAAAACACATAATGTATTACCATTTTAGTTTTTCTAGTTATAGATATAGATATAGATATACACAGAGATAATAACTGCAGCAAGTGGGGTGTGAGAGTTGAATAGGCTAAGATTTATCTTGAATAATGTTCTCTAGAGCCATAATTCAACTCTCACTCCCCCCGTGGGGGGGCATTTGGTCGCTACAAGCATCGTCGAGGGGAGCAGGTAGAGCAACAACAAGCATGTGCCTTACTCTTGGAGAGAGCAAGGGTTGTTTAGTTGGTAAAATATTTTGGCTTGGACTACTATAGCATTTTTTTATTTATATTTGATAATTATTGTTCACCATGGACTGTGCAATTATTTTTTCTTTACCTACATTTAATGCTCCATGCATTCTTTTAAGAGATTCGATATGACGGATCTTTGTTGTGATTTTTAGATTTACTTTTATGAACTAAACAGGGGCCTAAGTGGACATAGAGAGAAATGAGAGAGAGAGGGGGGGGGTTTATAGGGGACAAGGGTTTACAAGTTTTACATGACCTCATCTATACCAAAGATCTATAGCTAACGTGGCGAGTTTGGAATTATTATACTTGATCCGGTCGATGCTCTTGTACAACATAAGACGAAGTCGCCTCTAAACATTAGAGCATGAACCCAAGCCATCCTTGAGACGGAGCCGCTGTCTCTAAGCATTAGCAAATGGGTTTTGTGCAAAAACAACGTGGAGATGACAAAAAAAAAAAAAACATTGTACATGCCCTTACTAGGGTAGCTAAAATATTGATAACGCAGTCCATATCTACATACGCATATATACTGGTCCTAGTAGGAGGCTAGAGCAATAATAATCAATAATAATAATAATGGTCAACAATGTTATACTACGCCATATGGAAGGGAAGAAGAGAACGCACGGTGGACCGAGCACCTCACGAGGGTAATGTCGTCATTCCTTCATAGCTAAGCAAACAAGACGGTGAAACAGCACCGCAAACCAGGAAAGACCGCAGGCATGCTTGAAGCGGCCCGTTGGCCCGTTGTAGCCGGCCGCTCCATTCCGTTCGGCTTGCGCTGTGGGAGTGGTCCTGGCGCGGGGGTGGTTGGGTGGGTGAGGTGGGCCCGCATTGATCCGTGCTGGTGCAGACTGCAGACCTCGCTTCGCCGCAGTCAGGGTCACGTCCCGTCCGTTTTTCCCGTGCCAAGTGGCACACAGCAGAGGCGGGGCCGCGTGGAGACTGCGTCGGGTCGATTCCACCGTCCCCACTGGCACCACTCCCCAGCCGAGCCGCCACCGCCAGGGCAGCCGGCGGCCCGCGCGCGTGACATTCGCTTTCGCACGCCAAGTCCCCTATTTATACGGGCCCGCCTTCCTCCTCTTGCTCCACTTCCGTGCAGTCGTCGTCGTCACCGCGACAGCGAAAGCTCTCCCATCCATCTTTCCCCTTCCTTCCCCTGCCCTGATCCATCCACCAGCGATGGGCTCCCGCTACGAGGTGGAGGTGACCGTGGGCTCGGCGCGGGACCTGAAGAACGTCAACTGGCGCAACGGCGACCTCAAAGCCGTACGCCGTGGTGTGGATCGACTCCGGCGCCAAGTGCTCCACCCGCGTCGACCTCGACAACGGCGAGAGCCCCGTGTGGGACGAGAAGCTGCTGGTCCCGCTCCCGCCCACCTCCCGCCTCGACGACGCCGTCCTCTACATCGACGTCGTGCACGCCAACGCCGCCGAGGGCGTCAAGCCGCTCGTGGGGTCCGCGCGCCTCCGCTCCGCGACGTCCTCGACGACGCCGGCATCGGGGAAAGGCCTCGCGCAACCTCCGCCTCAAGAGGCCCTCAGGGACGCCCGCACGGACGCCTCGACGTCCGCGTCGCCGTCAAGGAGCCGTCCAGGTACTATGATCCCAACCCTTACCCGGCCCCCGCGGGCTACGCCGGCGCGGGTGCTCGTGACCCCTACGGCTCGTCCGCCGCTGCTGCTGGTGGCTACTACGGCTCCGGTGGAGGCTACGGCGGCTCCGGTGGTGGATACGGCTCCGGTGGCGCCTACGGCAGCGGCGGCGGTGGTGGCTACGGCGCCGCGCAGCCCTACACCGCGGCGCCTCCGGCGGGGTACCCTTCCACCTACGGGTCCGCGCCGCCGCCGCCTCAGCCGGCGTACGGCGCTCCTCCTGTCGCCGCCACCGCCGCTTACGGCGCTCCTCCTGTCGCTGCCACCGCCGCGTACGGAACCGGCGCCGTTGGTGCCGACGGCAAGAAGAACAAGATGGGGATGGGGACGGGTCTGGCGGTGGGCGCGGCGGCGGGCGTGCTCGGAGGGCTGGCGCTGGCCGGCGGGGCCAGCTACCTGGAGGACAAGTTTGAGGAGCACGTGTCGGAGAGGGTGGAGGAGAACCTGGAGAGGGAAGACTCGTACGGCGGCGGCGGCGGCGGCGGCGGCTACGGGGGGTGGCTACGACGACTATGGCGGCGACGACGACTACTGATCCATCGGACCTGCTTGCTCATCCTCCAATCATATCATTTGGCCGGCTGCTGTGCGCTTGTTGATCATCTACCTTCGTCTTCGTGCCCTAAATTGTTATTTACCATCCTTAGAATTTCTTTTCTCCGTTGTTGCTTATTGTGACGGTATTGCTGTTGACATTGAGACTTGAGATCCTCATCTGAGGTGCCGAGTTGATTAATCCCGTCGTTAAGTGTGTATTGGATTGTATCATACATTGTTTCGATCGATTCATTCACGGGGGAGCGATAGCTGCGGTGTAGGAGTATCTCCCTGCGTTGATCGGCAACAACGGGGCGCGATCTCTTCCTCGTCCGCCATTGATTGCTTACCCTCCTCCCATCGCATGCGTAGCGCATGGGTGTATCGAAGACGACGACCAGTCCAAAGTGACAGTGACTCAGGTGGTGGGAGCCACCAGTCCATTTCCATTGCTTCCAAATCCAATCGGATGGAGAAGCAGCGAGGTGCCGTGCTGGGACCGGGACATCTCTTCGGCATATGCTTTTCCTCGTCGGGTTGTTTGATTCCCGGTTGCCTTTAAGCTAGGGTGTGTTTAGAAGCCCAAATTTCCTCCAAAATTTCCTGCATTCCTATCACATTCTATCACATCCTATCACATCGAAATATTCAATGCACCCAAAGACGTTTGCCGGCCACTATAAAATTTAGATAAATAAAAAAACTAATTGCACAGTTTAGATGTACATTGCGAGATGATTCTTTTGAGCCTAGTTACGCCATGATAGGATAATATTTACCACTAACAAACGAAACATGCTACAGCGTACGATGTGACGCGCTACAGGAATTTTCAGCCAAAATTTTGGCTTCTAAACACACCCCTAATCTTTCTTCTGTACTCCATGGATTTAATTGGATCATTGGTCTCCATCAGATTGTATTGCAGAAACACAGGTTTCTTTCATTCTTTGCTTGCATTTTCGTTCGACTAGGCCACTGGGCAAATTTGCAGTTACTTATACTAGACAAGAAGGAAGACGCAGTACCATGAAACATTTCGTTTTATGGTGGAAATAAAATTGCATGCGGCGGTGGTACCACGTTATGCATATAGTGCGGCATTGTGTGCGGGCGCGTTATGCATAACGCAAGTTTGATTTTGTTTCACTATTCCCCGCCCTATCTTGTGATGCAAAAAAAAAAATCTATCTCTTTTACATCTGAAAAATACCCTTGGGGTCCGTTTAGGATCCTGGTGTGTTTGGTTGTGATGCCCAATATAGCCCGGCTAGCCCAATTTAGCCCGGCCAGACTTAGCGTGCATCAATCAAGCCAACCTCCACTTGTTTGGTTGCTTTTTGGTTTTGGTGGCCCATTGTAACCCGCTTTAGAGGTTGGAGTGTTTAGTTGGGTGGTTTTCTTTGGATAGGGTCACCTCTTCTCTGGTTTGGTGAACTTACCCCATGGTGGAGCCCACATGTCATACACCTTTTTCCCATGTCATACACCTTTTCCCCGTCGGCGTTGGGGAGGGCGCCTCTGCCGGCGACCGAGAGCGCAGGGAGGGCCGCCTGCGTCGAGCTTCGGCGAGGCAGCACCCAGGCGCCGTCCCGGGCCGGCCGCATCCCCTCGTATGGCGGCGCAAGACATTGTGGGAGAGCGTCGGTGCCATGGAGGGCCTCCGCCGGCGCCATGCCGCCCGGAGAGGCGTCCCGCCATCCAACGACGACGGCGACGTGGCCGTGCGCCCGCACGGCGCCGCCGACCCTCCCGGAGGCGGGAGATCGACCTGGCAGCGGATCGACGCCTCCCGCCGACGCCGGCTTTGTCGTTGCCCCCCCTCGTGCGCTTCCCCGAGCGGGTGCGTCGGCGCCCGTCGGCGGCGTCGCGAGCTTCACCACTTCGACTACGGCTTCCCCGAGCAGACCGAGCAGCGCCGCCGCCCTGGCCGCCGCCTCGCAGGGACGCCGACGGCGCTGCCTCCCCACCTCCGTCGGGAGCTCGAAGGATGGGGGCTCTCTGGCGCGGGCGAGCGGGATGGCCGGGCGCGGGGCGAGATGGGTGGGCGCGGCGGGGCGTTTCAGGAGGACCGTGACTGCGGTGACACGAAAGGCCGTAGGGAGCCAAAGCGTAGCCCGCCAGGATTGAATCGCCACCCCGATTCGATCTTTGCAAAGGTTAATCCGCGCACAAAACGCGGTACGGATTGCCCAACCGGGAAGTGCTCCAGACCGAATTTCAGCAACCAAACACCCGAAGGGAGCCCAACGTAGCAGTGCCAGCCCAAATTTTAACAACCAAACACACCCTTAAGAGCTCGCGCGGGCCATTGGCGATGATAGCGGTACCTCCCGACACTATGCTCACCTCTTTCCATGTCAGCGCCGCGTCCTCGTCCCCATGTCTGGCCGCGAGGCAGGCAACTGCGGCGGATACACACGGGACCTGGCCTAGCGGCGGCAATGACGGCGCGCGGGACCTAGCCTCGTCCCCATCGACCGCAAGTCAAGATGCAAGTGGGTCAGACGTGGTTGGCTCAAACACTAACACACGCTACCTAATTCATTTATTTTGGGTTTTAAGTCCAACCCAACCGGTTCTTGTTTGGGTCATGATTCCACTGAAGAACATCAAAGATACACCAAAGTAGCTAAGGTGCTCGGCTACAAATCTGATGAACACTAATGACATAGTAATTAGCAAACTAAGGTACTAATGGTCACTTCAGATTACTTCGAAGTTAGACCCGAGTAGGCAATGGTTATGTAAAAGATCGAACTTGGAGGTACATATAAGTTTTGTGTTTAGCCAACAGTTGTGTAGTTTTGTGTTGCCAATGTCGTGACCGTGGTGTGCAGTAGCTTGTGTGCCTTTGGCAACAGTGTGTGTGGGATTTGTGTGGGAATTGTCCCTGGCCAGACCACACGCACATTCTTCTGTATGCAGTGGCTTTGGAGGCATCACGACCGCATCATCAACAGTAACACTGCTCAACACTTTTTAGAACCAAAATATATTGGGTCAGCAGAGTTAGATATTTACAACACTCTTTAAGTTTTGGGTAATGAGTCAGTGGGTCAGCCCAATTAAACCTGCATCGTGAACCGCGAGCGCTCCCCATCCACCTTTCTCCTTGATCGCGGCGGTTGAAGAAGGTGGTGACTGGTGAGGATGACGACCTGCAAGCACGCGGCGTGGGCGTGGGTCGCTGCCATCCCGTCCACCGTCCTGGCGATCGCGCCCGCTCGTGTTGACCTCTACTTGTTGACCTCCACTCGTCTTCTTCCGATACGGGATGGCACGGTTCCAGAGTGTCTGGCCGCGCGCCGTTAGCACCAGCGTCATCTGCGCGTGGGGAGCAGGGAGTTGGCATCAGCGGCGAGCTGGACACGGTGGCCGCGCGTGCGAGCATGCTACGCCGTGGAGGCGCTCAAATATGGGGTGGCCGTGCGGCGAGCGGGGACGCGTATCCCGGCCGATGGCTAGAGACGGTCAAGGCCTCGCCGGTGCCGGCGCCACCACAACCGGCGCATTCCGCGGCATCCTCCACGCTCTCGGAGGCATACAGCGCATCTGTGGCCACCTTGTCGTCAGCGGGCTAATTCGGTAGCGCGTCAATGAAACTGTATAATGTCCGTACGTTGCCACGGTTTTATTTAAAAGATGCACTTAAAAGTAAAATGACCTTAGAAGCTAACTCACGACTTAGAAAACAATATTGACACAGTATACGGAGTATCATCTAGGTTTTCACTTCTCTACAACTTTGAATGATACAGGAAATTCAAAAAAAAAAAAAAAAAAAAAAAAAAAGCTGCACATTGTTTCATCTTTCAGGTTTTCACTTCTCAATATGAAAGTTTCCTAGTTTCCAAATTACTGCTGTACACATTGTATCATTGAAGTTGAATTTTCCAAAGCTGGATGTTAAACCTTCATATTAACACAAGCTGGATCAATTTATGGCCATTTTATGCTTCAGGAGAAGGGCCTTCACATAAACAACTATTCTTGGAGGAATTGTCATTAGTACAGCGCATTGTCTTACATTGAGCAAACTATCACAGACATAGTCTGAACTCTAAACATAGTCTTCTGAACTCTAAACAGTGAAGGCCTTCCAGTTTGGAAGAACATGGTTTGCCTGCATCAACAACTTGCCATCATCCTCCAACAGACTAACCTCTTCTTGTTATATGCCATTTGACTGACTGCGCACCCAAAAAAAAAAAAATCTCAGATGGGTTGCTGTACACCACTATGCAGAAACTTGTCCATCAGGGGTATCTGTGGTGCTAGCTATGAAGTAGATGCCATTTTGGCTGCACCAAACAATTCATCAGGAATTAGATTAAAGAAATATTAAAACAACGACAATTAATATGATTGTTATTTTACATTAATAGGCAGTAAATCATAACGGATCATTGATGTCCAATGGAATGCATAAATAACCAGCACCATAGTCATAACTCATAAGTCAAGACCGTTGAGTCAAAGAAAACAGGGAGACAAACCCAACCTTTGTTTTGCTAGTTATTTAGTGGCTTCGCGCCTAAGATTATTCCGTTTATGGAAGGTCACAGTATTTTCATCAGCTAGTTATTTTTATCATAGTAATCTAACTGCAACAAATTTTATCCTAGAAAATCATCCTAGACAATTTAATAAAGTGTTAACTGCCTAATACTCCTTATTCAAGCAATTGTATTACAAGGTAGGAAAATATGAAGAACCTGTAGAAACACTCTCCATCTCCATGCACGGGCATAAATTCAGAATAGGCACGACAAAGGTTGAGTACATTTAAATGAAATTACACTCTTTGTTCAGCCAACCATTTGAAGGAGCTTGTAATGCCCAATGATCCCAGCCATTTGTACTTTCTGCACAAACACAAGAACAAAGAAATTCAAATAAAAATGATCTAAACCAGAAGGCACCAGTTCTAATATTGGACTCTAATTTATTATTTTTTCAACATCTTCGAGAACTACATTAGTATATTCATAACAGGTGGACAATTAGACATGCTAGTGGATTAGTACATTCAAGAACGATATTTGATGGGGACTACTTAAACAATACATTTCAAGAACAAATATCGGAGACATTCAAGTACACTGAGCAATGCCAGTTGACAAATATTTAAGATAGGAGTAGGGATGCAACGCTCAGTAACTGCACACACACCTTGTAGTTAACTCAGAGATAGCTTCCTAACAGCAATCTGCTGCTCGTTCTCTGTCACCCCAGAAAGGATCGAGCAAAGGAGTTTCAACAGTTTTATTGTTGGAAAGGAAAATGCATCACGCAAAATCAACCGGGCGAAGCACCTCGCCTCGCGCAATGCCCGAGCTCGAGCATCCACCGCCACGCCTCAATGACCGAGCTTCGAGCATTATCTGCTGCTTGTAGCCCTATATTCGCTGGCGCAACAATAGATGCTCCCTCACTGCTGCTTCCCGCCCACGGACGTCCTGCCACAAGAGTGAGAGGGGAGATCAAGAGAGAAGGATCTGGCCATCACTTGCTGCAGCAGGACTCAATCTAGATCGAAGAGCTCTAGGGTTCCACAATCCAAAATTAGAGGTCGATCGGAAAAATCAAGAATGGAAAATATATTCTTTTTTATGACAACTCAATTAAGTAATTGTCTCAGTGTTCACTGCTTGTAATATAATGCTCAGTCTCATTGGTAACTTCTAGGATAAGAAAATATTGGCATCAGTCAGTTAAGAGACTCAATGAAAGTGTCCTGCTGCCAAATTATAACTTGATGAGTAAAATCAGGTTAAACTTTGACAGAAAACAACCGTGTTAAAAAATAGGACTACCTTTTGAGGTCTTTTAAGTAGAAGAGAATAATTGTGCTGTGGTAACAATCTGAGGGGCATCAGGAAACTAAAATCTTAGCACCCATAGCTGTACTGTGTCAAGAGGTCAGCAGTACAATACTTGGATGCAATTGTCTTGGCCTAACAAACAATGTTGCTGCTGCACCTTAAATAGTACCTCTGTTGGGTGGAGCTTGGGGCAATACCACAAATACATAAAATTTTGCTCCAAGAAGATAAATCAGGCTATAATTTTTAGGCCTCTTGACTCAACCTGTTTTTTAGAGAAATCGGTTGAGCGAACATCAAAATATAAAAAAAAAAAACTGTCAGTTGATAATATACAAGGGAAATGCCAATAGTAACATAGTAGTTTATTAGGGACATGCCAAAGAAGCTGACAAGGGAAGGCCGCTTCACCACATCAGTTCCTGCTGGCAAGCAAAAGAATTTTTTAAAGAAAGGAGTTTACCTCAGCTTTTAGGAAAGCAACGCAAGGAAAATTTAGATGACCAGTAATTGGTTCTTGGATGATGGAGAGCATCAGTTCTGTACAACAATTTTGTCTCATCATTTTATTATAGCACAAAACATTGAGAGGTTACTTAACAGCACACAATCAGCTCTCAAATAAAAACAAGGTGCTGCATGAATGTTTGGTTGACAACCTGTAGCCAGGACATAAAAATAAGCTTGGTATTAGATGCTTCATGCTGGAGGACGTGCTTAAATAGTAATATCTCTGTTAGTCTTTTCTCTTTGTGTTAGAACATCAAGCGATAAGATTTGCATATATAAGTTAACTTGATTTGGTTCAGACATTTTATCGAGCAAGTAGCACGTGGTAAGCAGGCTTACAGTTACACAGATGAGCAGGGGAATTTTTGGGTTCGAAGAGGCCGACGTAGCACTCCACCACGCCATCCATGGACAGCATGAGAGCACGACTGGCCGCAGGAAGCCTAGCCGCACGGCGCGGAGCTCCACGGCGGCACAACGGGCACGCAACATGTAGCCACGGCGGCAGCTCAAGGAAGGCAATGCCAGAAGGTAGGCGATGCTGGACACGACCTTCTGCAGGTGCCTGTCGCCAGGAAGATAAGCTTGGGTGCTCGGATTTGCACAGCGGGAAGGGGAGACAAGGGGCAGACATACCTGGTGGTGCAAGGGGCCTCTCGTCCATCCCGTCCCGCCTGTCGCCATTCAGAAGCCGGATCCAGGTCTGCTGTGCTACATCATCTGCAGTGCTTCTCGCCATCCCAGGCCTGGCCGCGCCCGCGTCCGGCCGGTGGTGTACGCCGACGGCGGTGGTGGCGGTAGCACGAGGCGCGAGGCGCTCCACTTCTCGCCATCCACCGCCGCACCGGCCCGGATGCAACCAGAACCTGGCAGCAGCGTCTGGCAGAGGGCCCCTGCAGCGGAACGCGTGGCTGGCAGCAGGGAGGGTGCTCGCGACGGCGACAGCGACCACAATACTGTCCGTGCGCGTCGGGGGTGTCTGCCGGCGGGCACTGCCGCACGGACGGCGTGGCGGTGGGCAGGCTCGCTAGCCTTGGTACTGATGTCTGGGAGCGGGAGGAGAGGAAGAGTTCGCGCTTGCGGTGGCGGCGCCGGGCAGAGGTAGAGGGAGGGTCGCGCATGAGTTGGTGCGGGGACGGGATTGAGAGAGTCGCGCCTCGTGCTCCTCGCCTGGGTGGGCGTGGGAGGGAGATGGATTACGATGGTGGTAGATGACGTTTGATCCGAGCAATTTTGACCTTTGATGTGGGTGGGTGAGTGAGAAAATAGGTTAAAATAAATCTGGATCATTCATTTTAAAAATTGTTTAGTTTTGTGGTACATTTTATTAGATGCATTTTTATTGGATGCATTTAGTAAAGATCAGATAGTGCCCGTCGCGTTCGCCACGAACATTTAGGGATGCACATAAAACAACTAAACAACAATACTCATATAAAAGAAACCAACAAACTGAAGGTTATACAATTTTTTTTAATAAAGATCAATTTATATTAGCAGCGAGAACTGCAATGATGGAGGTGCCATCATAGATTACAGAGTTTAAGGCTGCAAGGAAAGGGCAGGTTGTTACATGTGAATGATTAGAGCAGATGGACTGCATCCCATCAGAAGTGCTAGTCTGAAAACTGATCTGCCAATGTTGTCTTATTGCTTTAGGTGATGTCCATACATCACAAACATTCGACTGACCTTTGAACCTGCAATGGCTATACTCCTCTATCACACCGTACTACACATTAGAGAAAACATAATGAAGTTGTATTAAGAACGACAAGTTATAAGCTTAGACAAAAAAAAAGTACATGTTTACATTTAAGGGGACCTTATTCTTTTCACACCAATAATTATATCAACATACTAGGTTGCTTTGATGATTGTAGCACCACGCTGTTGGACAGTTATGATAAACTCGCCATTAAGCCTCTTAAAACAAAGGGTGAAACCATTAGTTCAGACTTCGAACCTGCCAGGAAAATAGAAGTAAACAGTGATATCCAAGTTTGTTGACAGGAAAATAAAAATAAACGTTCTTCTCAGGAATAGATGGAGTGAATTCTTTCAAGATAAGAGCATTGATGTTTGCTGGGTTGGCCACCACCAGAAACTGCAGAGCACAGGTATTGAAAAATCTACAGATTTAAACAACAAAAAATCTACAGATGAAAATGTGAAACACTTTGTTGTCATGGTGCAAGGTCGAAAATGGAAGACATGAGATTTCCAAGCCCATACAATCACCTTGCCCTACCAAACCATATGTATAACTGAAATTGATACTGTTGCATCTACTGTCAATCCATGAAGAACATGACTCCTAAGATCAATGCAGGATGCCAAAAATTCTGAATCTAAGAGGCAACAAACTTGGAATTTAAACACAACAAACTGAATAAATGAGTGAGACTGAGACAGAGATGTTGCCGGACATCCAACAGTGGTAGAAAATAATACAGAATAGTGTCTTTGAGATTGGACTGGCCCTTGCAATAGTTTGAATTATTTGCTAAAATCTAAAAGACTGAATCAAAATAAAACACTGAAAGACACAAAAACTTCTCGCAATCTCAGAACTCTGTAGCCTAGCAATCTCAGAATTTTGCTATATAATTTGGATATTGATAGAAAAACAAAGGAAAAAAAAAAGAAATGATCACACCTTGCTCCTGTAGAAGTTCCCATATAGAAACGATGTGTCTGAATCTAGCAATGCTTCAATGAAGATCCTTTACGCGGATCGCTGGAGGGAGGGAAAAATCGGTTCAAATCTGGATGAGTGAAAAAATAAGCAATTAGCTTTTAGTATTTTTTTTTATCTTCCCTATATTGAAATTCCATTAAATTTTGTTTCATTGTAGTGCCAGCATTAGACAGAAACACCACCTTCCCAACACAGGAAAGAATAAAAAAAAAAAAGTTTTGTCAAGACAAATGCAACAAATCAGTGAAGACACATCAAAAGTTGTGCTTCTTAAACAGTTTACAAGATCCCGTAGCATAAACAAGCGACTTAAACAATTGATCTACAGACACATACTGTAGTTTCTAGTTGAATTCTAGATATTGCTACTGTGCACCGCATACTGATGACCCGACTCGAGAATTAGCTCCATAAGTAAACACCCAGCAGATAAGTAGACATGCAACTTTGAGCGATCCGTTGCATTATATATTGGTAGAGATATATCAGCACATTGCATGCAAGGATAAAGAATTTGGGCAGCATCGGATAAAGAATTTGGGCAGCATCTACAAGAAAAGGATAAATAAAATTACTTACAAACTTCATAATAAAAGCGTGTAATGGAAACACAACATTAGCAAGCATGTACGAAAAAGTGTTGTGTCCTGTATTTTGTTAATATTAGAAGATTGTAAAATGATCATGAAAAATAGCATTTGGTCAATATTAACAAATTGTAAATACAGATTTACTAATCGCAAGAGCACACATGAACTGTAATTAGTGAAAAAAAAAAGAAAGTAACATATGCCCATAACCAAGATGAGGCTCAGATTCGTACTGCAGCTCAATCTTAAAAACAACCAAAATTAATCCACTCATAAATAGGAAAGCTTATAGAACATGTGAATCGCAAAAATGATGCAACATTGCTTGCAGAACTGAATGTACTCTTACTCTAAAAAAATAAAATGGAAAAAAATGGTATTCTAAGAATGTAAAATTTAATATGATAATGTAACTTATTTTCAAAACAGTTCCATATATTTTGAATATTAAGTACAGTATGAAGGATGGGGTGCACTGCGATTTGCAAAAGGGACATGAACTTACTCAGTGGCAGACACCAGTAGTTTAACTATTGAAGCTGGAGGAAAGATCAGCTTTGTTGAAGAACTTCCATTCAGTTGGTATGCTGGAGCAACTTCATTCAGTTGGTATGCTTGAGCAATCCTCGTTCCCTGAGGGGCTCACTTCTAGGACCTAGAACCTGAATTTTGAGCAGTATGCGTGAAGATCCAGCTGATTAAATAGCCAATTTGTGTTCACAACAAGAAATGAAACAAATTAGAGAATTTAAGCATTCAACAAAGTGCCTTCCGTGGACTTAACAGAATAAAAAAGTTTCCATACTAACTATAGAACAATACATATTGCCCCTGAGTGCTCAAGAAACTCAATATCCAGCGCAATTCAGCAGAACTGAATGCTCCATTTGACTGTGTTTAGCACACCCAACTGCCCCAGTGTGACATAAAAAATGCTCAGAAGAAGCTCAGCACACACAACCATATGCTTCCATGGAATCCACGCCCTGGAGCTTTGACAAAACCCAATACAGAAGTGACAGGGTAACCATTACTAATTGAAAGCTTGATTCTAGAGCTCTAAGAACAGAGAAGCACACAAGCAAGTAAGAGTTCAATTGCCTTGAACAGCAACACTTCGACCACAGGTCGATCGATAAAGATGAAGAAGTCACTATATCGTCAGTGACGAGATACCACCAATTCCACATCACAACAGCCCAATTGTTTCCACCTCAAGTGGATGGATTCAGCACCAAACTCACTGTCTCGTCAGTCACCACATACCATCAATCGACCCTGACAGGGAGCGCACCGGACTCAATGAAACAGAGCCCAATTGGATGAGTAAGTGAACGAAACCCGTACCTCATCCCGTGGCACCCAACTCGGCCTCCCGATCCAGAGACATCCTCGGTGACGGCGCCCCTGCTACGTGCGTCGGATCCGTCGGCATCTGCGCCCCCATCCACCACAACCGATCCCCCACCGGGGCCTCATCAGATTCGGACGCGGAAGCGAACAGCGAAGGCGCGAGGACCCGCGCGACGGGGCACATACGTACCTTGGAGGTCGGCCGTGATGTCGGTGAGCACGTGGGCGGCGGCGGAGTGGATTGCGGTGCGTGCGCGGGACACGAGCGACTGCGGCGCGCGTCCGCAGCACTGGCTGGCTGGCGGCGCCCTCCCTGCCGGTGGCCGCGACGCGAGCAACAGCAGCACGCCAAGTCGCGGAGGCCGCATCCTCCAGGGCCGTGATGGCATCGCCGGCTTCGTTCTCGGCTTGAGCAATAGCCATCATATCGCCGCCGGCGCACGGGGTAGGGTTTTAGAGCCTGGGCGTAGGGGAGAGGATAGGAACACGCCGTGGGGAGAGGAGGAGCCGCGTGTGCCGATTGGCGTCGGGGAGTGTGCGGGGGCGGGGAGACGGACTCGCGGCCTCGCGCTCCGCGCCTGAGCAATTGCGGGACGGATACAGGGGTCGCGCTTTGCGCCTGACGAGCGGGGGATTAGGGTGGCGGTGGTAGATGAGCGTTGATCCCAGCGTTATTGGCTTTTGGATGTGGGTGAGTGAGAGAAAGAAAGACATTCTGATAGATCCTTAATTCATTCATTCGAAAAGTTGATTATTTTTGGTACATTTTATTGGGTGCACTTAGGTAAGATTAGGAGATAATGACTGCAGGACACTTTGTTGTGTGGGCTTTAGGAAAGTTTTTGTGCATTATATATAGTATAGATATAGATATAGATATAGATATAGATATAGAGGGAAAATATATGGTGGAAACCACATCTTAGGTGGAAACATGGAAACCAATTCAAAAGTCATATCTAGATTGTTTCAAAAATTTTAAAAATTTGGCACACGCATAGTGCATACAAATATATACTCATATAAAAAAAGTTGGGATGCAAACTCAGTTTTAAGAAATTCATACAAAAATGACAAATTTCAGATTCAGGTGCACTAAAAAAGACAAAACTCTTTAAATTTTGTCTTTTAGTGCACTTGAACCTGAAATTTGCCATTTTCGTATGAATTTTTCTAGTTTGAGTTTACATCCCAACTTTTCTATATGAGTACATATTTGTATGCACTATGCGTGTGCCAAATTTCAAAATTTTTTAAAATGCACCAAAAATATGACTTTTTGAATTGGTTTCCATGTTTCCACCTAAGATGTGGTTTCCACCATATATTTTGCCGATATAGATATAGATATAGATATATAGATATAGATATAGAAGAGATAGAGATCGGGAGAGATAATAACCGTGATGGACAGCTTTGTTATGTGGCTTTAGGAAAGTTTTTGGTGCATTATATGTAGTAGAGATAGAGATAGAGATTTAGTAAAGATCGGGAGAGATAATGACCGTGATGGACAGTTTGTTGTGTGGCTTTAGAAAAGTTTTTTTAGTGCATTATATGTATTAGAGATAGAGATAGAGATTATATGTAGTAGAATATAGATTCAGTAGGCTCCCTTCTAGTTCTCGATTGCACATTTGCAAATTTGCAATACAAATTTAAATACTTCCGCTCCAGCGTGGCGGCCGCGAGCTCGCGAGGACGGTGGACGCGCCCGGTAAGGCGAAGCTCACAGGGTCACGCAGACGGCGAAGGGCGCGTAGAAGATCAAGTTCGGACGGGCGTCGGGTGCATGGCGCGCTGAGGTGCGGCACTAGCTCGTGGGCGCCGCAAGCGCATGGAGGTGCAGCACCACGGGGGCCAATGGTGGAGAAGCGAAATAAAAAAATACTCCTTAGACGAGGGCGGCAACGGCGAAGACCAAACACGGCGGCGTGGACGTGCTTTCGTCATCGACTTCTCTTCTCCTCGCCTCCACGCCTTCACCAAACCTATTAGCCCGTGGTTAGATTCGCGTGCTTCCGGCGGTGGGCGGTGTGGCCGGTGGAAAATCTTCTTCTCCGCGGGCGGCGCAAACCGCTCCCGTGCCGCCTTGCTCGCCACCGTTGTCACTTGGGGGCGCCGATGTTGGTGTGGCGGCCAACCCAGGGCGGCAAAGTAGGCCGCCGCAAGAGGGGCATCGCCGGAAGGAGCGCACTTCACGCTTGTCGCCGGGCGGCCTTGAGACTAAGCACAATAGCGCGAGAACAAACAACCGAGTTCTCGTTCTTCTATGCCCAAGTGACCGGGCGCCAAAAGTAGCCATCGGTGAGACGAGAAGCCAGTACCACATCTTGTGTCCATAGATGGAAGGAAGCGAGAACAAACATCGCTTCTTTTTCTATTGTGCATGTTGAACCGAGAAACCGTGACCAACCCGTAACCGACCCAGATAAGTAAGGTCCTGTTTGGTTCCTAGGAACTAAACTTTTTTAGTCCTATGGACTAATAAAAAAAGTCTCTCAAGAGAGTTTTTAGGGACTACTAGAAAAAAGTCTCAAAAAAGTCTCTCATGTTTGGTTTAGTAGGGACGAAAAAAGACTTTTTTACTCCCAACGACTAAAAAAGTTCCTAAACCAAACAGGACCTAAATGAGAATGTGGCTTGGCTTACAAACCCGGCCAAGACCGCAAAACCGGACCATGAATGGGGTGAACACCTATAACATTGATTTTTCATCCTAACTTATTGACGCAAAACTGATTGCATATTTGTTTTCGCCATCTTAACAAAATATAACAACAGATCTTATTGGGCCAAAATTTTGAACAAAAGACAAAAGATAAAAAAATCAATGTTCGCCTGTTTTAAAGCCTCTCATATGAGATTGACAAACCCAACAGAACACAACAACAAGACATCACAAATCTTGAAACAACCAAGGCTATAGAACAATGGTCAAGGGGTTCACAAATAAGAATGCAAAGGTCATTGGTTGGGGGCTCCCACCCGGGTTCAAATCACGGGTGCGACACATTATCCTGGATTTATTTCAGCATTTTTTTTTGGCGCCACGCATTAAGTGGTAGGCGACGCCCCCGTCGGCAAATGAGGCGCTGTGGTGACTTCTTGAACTTCAAGATTGCCTTTCAGTCCTTGAAGGTGCTCATAGGGGTAGGGTTTGCGTGCGTGTGTTCATAGGGGTGAGTTTGCGTGCGTGTTGAACGCCCTTATCTTTGTGTAAATCTAAAAAAAGGCTATAGAACAATGAATGGATGAAAACGTACTAAAGAATCATCAAGGATATATTTAACATTCACCATCTTATAAACCAGAATTTCTATAAATTACCGTGGTGGTCATGGAGAGGTAAAAAAAAAAGTCAATCAACCAGGCCAAAAGTTCCTTTTGTATGGGCCGAGATGCCGAGCCTTTGTGAATTCTTGTCTCAGTTTTAGCATGGAAGACTAGGACTAGATGCACTGCAAAAAAAAAAAAAAAAAAAAAAAAAAAGTTGGTGTAGAATCATCTCACCTTATCTTCCAAGCAATAAGAAGCGGTTGGCAGACTGCCGTAACAATTTTTCCGTTAATCTTTTTTAAGTGAAACAAGTGAAAATATGTTGTATTTAAGTTTGCTCTTCATCCACAAAAGGTTTCAATTTATTTGAAGAATGTTTTATATGTTTTTTATATAAAAAGCATTTTCATGATTCGAGAATCTAGCTTACTCCACTATCACGGGGTAACTCTGATTCATCATCTGAAATATTTTTATTTGAAAAAAAAATTAGGGTTAAAAAGTCAAACGAATTATATGTCGATTCTGGCTAGATTGGGCGAAATTGACACGTGGATTGGGGAATTGGGAAGAGAGGATGGAGTGGGGGAGGGAGGCGGGCGAACGGCGGGCGTCAAGGCGTCTTGTGCGCCCGCTGCCCGAGGGGCGCAAGGCAAAGGCGGCGGTCGGGGGGACGGGCAAGTGAGGGAGAGGAGAGCGGAGAGATTGGGATAAAATTTCTTTATTTGCTTGTTATCCCGAAAGATTACGAGACCCTTTTACTTTTATAGCTCGGCTAGTGGGACTTGTATCTCAAGCAATCTCTAAAGTTTCCTTATAGATTGGAATACCTTTTACAAGCATATACTATTTATTTATTTCCTAATAAGGGTCTCCCTTATAGATGAGATATCCCCTTGCACACCAAAAACGCCTAAAAGATAATCCTAGATATTTTTTTTTTTTATTTCCGAATTAATTGCCGAAGAATCCGCGGAAGGGAGGGGGCGGCGGGGGGTGTTGGCGTTTCTTAGCGCAATCACTAAGAATAAATATTATCCTTAATGATAACGTCAAAGAGAACGTCGGGTGATAGAAGATTTAAATATTGCAAGGGTCAACCCGCAAAAGCGCCGGATCTATCATCGTAGCATTTCACCCGTGAGTATTCGGGTATCGTTCATTTATATTTTCCCATGGGAAGACAGTTTAGATTTAGTATGATGATGATAGCCCATAATGTATGTATGGATAGCCACTAATCATGTACAGGGGTAAGTGACAATAATATTGGAGATAGTGGTGACACACACACTTCTTGAGCACTAGAAGGAATAAATAGAAAATAACATTAAAAGGGAAAATCTATGTTGAGTTGGCTATTCTAATATCGTCAATGCGCCGACTATAGTCTACATACGCCATTCATGGTTCATAGCGTAGAGATGGGCTAAAGTGATGAGGAGATGCCCGCGCCGTATATGCCAGTAGAGTGACACTTGATAAGACTCCAACCCGACACCCCGGACGTGGAGGAGTGCGAAGGACGAAACGAGTTGTCACCCTCTACCACGCACCTCACTACCGTGGGATGCCTAAGCATTTCCCGATGATTCTCTATAGACCTAAGCACCATGCTTACGTTTATAGAGAACTACCTAAACCCCTCATGTACCCCCGACCCTACGGATCGACAGAAAGAGTAAAGGTAAACCCGAAGGTACACTGCACCATCACTTTCGAACTTAGTTCTACTACGCTCCAAGAATAAAATATGATTCAATTAGCCTAAAGTTAGTCATGTTAATTATCACATTATACTAACTATATTCTAGTTGGCATAATATGAATATAACATGAGGATAACTATACTCTAGTCCATATGCATTGCGATATAAATAATGAGACTTGAATAAAGAAAAAAACTTCATAGTAAATTACCAAAAGATCCTTCCAAGGAGACAAGCCCTCCTTGAAGCTTCGCCTAACTCAAATACTAACACTAAACTAATGAAGGGGAGAGAGTGGTGCTCAAGGTGAGAATGTAACAATGTGATGTGTAGTGTGTTGTGTGTTTTGTTGTGTGAGGAGTGCCTCTCTTTATATAGTGGAGAGGCGGAGGGAATGGAGGGCTCTCCTTTCTTCGGGGTCTTCTTGGCGGAACGAAACTTTGCACCGCATGCAACCGCCACTTGAAGATCGCTCCAAACCGCCAGAGAAAGGGCGGAACTTTGGCCAAAATAATGCGCGGCCGCCGCCAAGGGCCGGCCGCCCCTGGCCGAGCCTCCCGGCCCCGCTTTCTCTCGTCAGCGTTTTGTCACTCATTTGTTGGGCCTATGGTGGTGCATGGGCCAAAATGTGCGCTGGGTTTGATCTCTTGCTCAATCCACTCCTTGGCGTCTTTTATTCAATGCGCTTTCTAATTTATTTGGCGACTTTTGTACTGTTTCCACTTTTATACCGCAAGGCATAATTTCTACGAATACAAGTGGAACTAGGTTAGAAGTAAAGGCATATGCATCATAAGTTTGCCCCTTTCTCATGAATTGGATATAAGTTGGCGGTATAATATACTTTCGATAATGACCGCCAACGAGGGACTTGGCGAGCCCGTGAGGGCGGCGCCGGTGCTCCATGGCCCGACGGGCCGCCCCGGGCCCTATTTCCTGGGTCATGACATCTCCCCCTTCTCCGACCGGCGCGTCCTCGCGCTGGATGAAAGTCCATTCATCACACCTTGGTGGAGATCAGCTGTCCCTGGAATGATGAGCTCAACCTGCAGTATGAGTCGACCCTGCACCGGGTTCCTGAGTATCATGTTCTCGCTGGCGCGCTTTGGATCAAACTTTAGGAGTTAGTGAAGGTTGCTGATATAGCCGTGGTAGATGTACCGTGAACAAAGACGCCCCTCCGAAGTCGTTCGACGACGGGCCGCCAAGTAGGGAGCTCCCTTTGAACGCCCACCTCAAGGTGCCGATGCACCATGTTGCGGGTGGACTCTCCAGACCAAGAAATGCTCGTTGGGCGGAGCGTTGACGAAGAGCGGAAGTAGACGCCGATGGTGATGTCGCGGGCGGTAGGAGGAGTAGCGCCAAGTTCAACATCATACCGCACATGAAGGAGCCGACGCCGGAATGTAGAGGGCGAAAGCCGGTGGACACCCCTCTCGCATCGTGATGTGGACATTGTCGACGGCGGAGGAAGAGGCGATCCATGCCGCCGAGGAAGACGACCGCCGGGCCGGCCGACGTGGGCGCTAGCGCCATGCCGCCCAACAGGATGGCGGTCGGTCTGTTGAAGTTGGCTCGGCTCGTGTAAGCTCCCAAGGCGGGAAGTTTGTCCGCGAACTCCGCGCCTTTGAAGCAAGGCCTCCAAAGCAGGTCCGCAGCAAGGAGAGGAAGCCGGAAGGTAGAATCGGCATCGAAGAGGAGAAGGCCGTCCTCAAGTGTCTATGCTGGAGCGGCATCGCCGTGGTGACGCCGAGGGCGGCGCGGCGTAGGTGCCGATCCTCCAATGTAGCCTCGGCGTGGCTGACAAAGACTTCCGGTGGACGTGTCGTGAGGTCCAAGGCGCCGCATGCCTCGAACGCTTCCCAAGTCGAGTCGCGGTGTTCGGACGCCGGGCGAAGATGCTCGACTGAAAGCAAAAGCTAGGGGCCGGGGCGCCCTACGCCGGGGTGGAGCCGACGTGAACGCGTTTCGGGGCGACCGCCGCGTAGTACCGCAGCTCGTGGGTCGCCAAGTCCCACGCCACGCCCCCTAGGCTTGCCAACCAAGGCATGCCAGGATGACGTCGACGCCGCCACCCGCTGGCATGACGTGAGCGCCGATGTCGGCGGTGCCGGCGCGCGAGGCGTAGTGGTACGTCGAAGGTGGCGGCTCGGCATGTAGAAGTGGCGTCGGTGCCGCCGGTGATCGGCACACGCACCGGGCCGAAACCGAGGCCCGCCGTGGTCACCACGCCAGGGGGTTGATGTAGTTGTGTGTTGCTCCCGAGTCGACGATGATGTTGACGCCCGTGCTGAGATCATACCGACGAGGTAGAGAGAATGAGCACCACGCATCGGGGAGTCGGGGTCCCCAATGAGGACCTTCAGATCAGGTGGCTCCTCTTTGACGTCCGCTAGTGGGGCGTTCGTCGTGTCGCGGTGTAGTCGTTGAAAGATTGTTATGTCGAAGAGGTGCTTGCACTTGTGACCCCGTGTGAACGGCTTGTCACAATTGAAGCATAGTCCCGCCTTTACGCCGCCTCGTCATCTCTTCCGGTGTTAGCCACTTGAATGGCCGAGTCGTTGCTTTGCCGACGCAGGTGGGCGCGCCCTCGAGGCGGCAGCCAGGGCCACAGCGCCGGGCGCCCCGCCTCTTCGCCTTCGCCGGGCTTGCCGGTGTTGTAGAGGTGAAAGGTCCTAAATGGCTAGGGGGGGTGAATAGCCTAATAAAAATTTCTACAAAGCACTAGACAAACTTGTTAGAATAACAAATGGCAATAGAAGCGTTTGCTCTAGTTTCTACTTGTCGGCAAGCCTCCTATTGACAATTCTAGTTGCTATAGTCTCTAATTCACACACAATGGCTAAGTCACTACTTTACCAACTAGGTGAATAAGCTAGATTACTCTAAACAAGACTAAGCAACTAAGCAATTCTACTCAAACTACACAAGCACAATATATATCAATGTAAATGCAAGGTAGAGAGGAGGTTTTATACCAATATGTCGAGGTAAGTCAACCAATCACCGTAGGATGAATATCAATATGAACAATGAAGTCAATCACCAACGGATGACAAGAGACACAATGATTTAACCCGAAGTTCACTTGAGCACCCTCAAGTTAATCTCCGTTGTGCCGACCATCTCACGTGTGGGTCAAGGTGGAGCTCACTCCAAGCTAATTGCCTTTAGGCTTCTTGCACCCAAAGCAAATGAGAGGTACCCAAGACACGAGCAATACATTACTCACACTTTGTCTTCCGACGAGGAGTGTGTGATCCTCTCACAAATCACCGGAGGTGGCCAAGAACATACACCTTCTCTTGCCAATGCCTCCACCAATCACCAAGCCGGCTAGGAGTGGTGCTCTCAAGAGCAACAAGAAAACCACCGGCTCACAACGATCCACAAGTGCCACTAGATGCAAAGATCAAAGCAAAGTGCACTTGAATCACCTCAACTCACTAGAATGGATGCTCTCAAGCAAAGGAGTGAGGAGGAGGATGAGTGCTCAGCTCTAGAGGTGTTAGGATTGATTCAAAAGGACCAAGAGACCTCCAAGAGCCGGCCAAAGGAGTATAAATACCCCCACCACGAAATGTGACCGTTGGGGTGCAATCCACGCACAAATCAGCGACCGGATGCACCGACCGGACTCATCGCGAGTCCGGTCGGTGGGTCCGGTCACAACCGACAAACCCCACCGACCGATGACCGAGCTGCAGAGCGGGTTCGGTCGCTGCGTCCGATCGGTGCTTCCGGTCAGCACTTAAGCTTCCGGCCGGTGCGTCCCTCCGCTTCTAAATAAAACCCCTTAACATGCTCTCTCGGACGGCGATCACCGGGTGCGTCCCTGGCCGATTCTCCATGCGTCCGGTCAGTGAGTCCGGTCAACAATGAGCTGCGAAAATCCGTTGTTTTGTTGCCGTTCCTTCGCCTTTGCTCCAAACCAACTTCCGTCACTTGATTCTTGTTGCCGACACGTCGAAGAACACCCCGACACCATGTGTTAGCATTTTGAAAACATTTTCCATCAAGAACAGAGTTAGCTCTCTAGGTTAGAATGCATGCAAATGATTTTGAACCTAGAGGCACATGAGGACCGATATGTACGATAGTTTTCCCCTCTTTATAGTACAAACTTATCAATCCTATAATCACTCATACCCTCTATGGTGTCTTGAGTGTAAAATCAAAATGGCCCTATGATATACCTTTGCCTTGAGCCCATTTTGATCCTCGAAACACGCCAAACCGTGCACTTGATCATCAATTGGATCACCTCGACCCATCCACCATGACCACCATGCACCGTCCTTGGCTTTGACCAATCTCCAACTAAATCAACACTTAGCATAGAGAGATTAGTCCTAAGGATGTCATCAATTAGCCAAAACCAATCTAGAGATCTTCAATCTCCCCTTTTTGGTAATTGGTGACAACCCGCATAAAGATTTTATGATTAAAGGTTTTTGAACCTATCATGGTTGTCCAAGCATTTTGCTTACAATCATAGGATTGGACAATCATAATAAGTTTGATTTTGGTAGCATGAGCTCCCCCCTACATGTATGCCTAGAGTTTGGTATAGGCTTTGCATACATGTATGAATATTGAAATTAGGGAGTGAGCCATGTTACCAAAATGATGCTTAAGGTGAAAGAATGGACCTTTGAAGCGTGATACCAATCGAGTAGCGCCTTTCTTACCATACAAGCATCATGGATAACTAGATATTTGATCAAAAACTCAAAGTACCCCGTGAGATCATATTATGAGCATAGGTACTTGAATTTAGAGCGGAAATCAAAATATCTAGATACCACCTAAGCATGCTAGTTGATCAATCATCAATCAAGTTACCACTAGCATACACCACACAATCATGTATATATGGAATTTAAATACATGTGCAAGAGCAAGTCATATGTTAGTGCACAAGCAAATGCAACAAAGGGCTTATGAGCTTGCTCCCCTACTTGTGTCCTTTCAAAAATTTTGATCCCCTTCTAATCTTTATGCACTAATCTTTCCCCTTTGTCAACAATTGACATAAAAGGATTGATCGGGTTCTTTTGATATTGAAAGATTAGTTTTCAAATTTGGCCAAATTTGGATAGCTTGCCATACATGTAATTCGGTTTGAACCAA
The DNA here is from genome assembly GCA_015847255.1 of Hyparrhenia diplandra. Lineage (NCBI taxonomy): Eukaryota > Viridiplantae > Streptophyta > Magnoliopsida > Poales > Poaceae > Hyparrhenia > Hyparrhenia diplandra. The sequence goes on along the minus strand of JADLZK010004378.1, from coordinate 54,431 downwards.
AGACAAGCTTCTTCACACCTCAATAGAGGGTTATCCTGTCTATGTTGAATCACATATTTGACAATATATCCAAATTCAACACTTGAGATTGCAAGCCCACAAGCATGTCATATGTCATCACTAGATCAATCAAGCATATAAAACAATAGTGACGGCATACATACATTGAAATTCATTGCTTTTCTATGAATGCAACCTAGAGGACAAGTTGTATGTCTAGATGATCTAGCAAGTCCTTAGATATTATGATGACATGTCAATCAATTTCACCTTTGCTTTGGCTCGATGGAGAGGCATGTCACATATGTGGGGTGCATTCAACTCATATTGGAGAAGTCAAGAATGTTGAATTCATTTCTAAGCTTGCAAAATCTCTTCTCATCAAGTGGCTTGGTAAAGAAATCGGCAAGTTGATCTTCGGTACCAATTGGATGGATTGCGTGTCACCTTGTTGTTGATGCTCTCTAATGAAATGGTGCCTTATATCAATGTGCTTGGTTTTTGTATGTTGCCCCGGATTTTGAGTCATCTTGCAAGCACTCTCATTGTCACAATACAAGGGTACTTTGTTGAAGTTAAATCCATAATCCTTCAATGTGGACCTCATCCAAAGTAGTTGACAACAACAACTCCCCGCACTAACATATTCTGGCTTCGGTAGTAGAGAGTGTCACACTTGTTTGCTTCTTTGAGGACCATGACACAAGAGATCTTCCAAGGAATTGACAAGTCCCACTAGTGCTTCTTCTATTGATCTTGCAACCACCATAGTCGAAGTCCGAATATCCAATAAGCTCAAAAGCTAGACCCCTTAGGATACCATAAGCCAACATCTTGTGTATGCTTCAAGTACCTCAATATTCTTTTTGCGGCCTTATAATGACTCTCTCTTGGTGAGGATTGGAATCTTGCACACAAGCATACACTAAACATGACATCCGGTCTTGATGCGGTCACATAGAGTAGACTACCAATCAATGACCGAAAGAGCTTTTTGATCAACCATGTTGCCTTTGAGATCTTGATCTAGGGTGCCACTTGTACCCATTGGTGTGGTAATGCCTTTTGCATCTTGCATGTCAAACTTCTTGATCATGTCTCTTATGTATTTGCCTTGGCTAATGAATGTACCATTCTTGAGTTGATTGATTTGAAGTCCAAGGAAATAAGTGAGCTCTCCAAACATAGACATTTCAAACTCTTTGGCCATCCGTCGGGGACGAAAATAATCGGCCCATAAGTAAAATAGGCCCAAGACGGATAACACGGCCCAACGGCCCAAAAAAGACGGACTGGTGGGAAGACGACGCCGGACGGAAAAACCCAAGACGTATCATGGGCTAGGAGATAGCCGGATGGACGAAGGACGGCCCCTAGCCAGGAAATTTACAAAGAAGCACTTAATACACATGACATCCTTTTGGCCCAATTAAAGGCCCAAAGCAGCCCATCTCTAGACACTCCTCTAAACGAAGCCCAACTTGCTAAGTTAAGCCCCCAGCCAGGCCAGAAGGGCCCAGGGTGAAACTCAAGGAGTTATAGCAATAAAAATAAAGAGCCGTTGGGGCCAACGTTAGAATGGAGAAGGAGGACTAGAAAAAGCAAACTGCATAACAAGGCTTGTTACAGCCCATTGGTTTATAGACCAAATCGGCCTACACAACATTAGCCAATACGGCCCGCTATCGCCGAAACCTGCTCCTAATCCGGAGGGGGGAGCCTCGGAGGGCCAAGTTCCGCCTCGCCCGAGGACGTGAGCTCCCTGAAGGACAGTTCCTGCCTCGCCCGAGGACCATGGCTCTCGCAAGACATCTCTACCTCGCCCGAGGGTAAAAAGGTCCAGACCATGGCTCTCCCCTCTTTCTCTGGGTAAACGACCTCGGACGCACCTTGGGAAGCCCAACCTGGTAGTGGGGATCAGTCGCATTTAATGTCCCTGTTTCCCACGATGTGGTGACAGGGCAATCGATTGCCCTGACGATCCAACTGCCCCGTTATCTCCTCGCATCCCCCATTGATGGGACATAAAGGGAACGATTACCACACGCGTCACCCCGCACAAGGAAACACAACTTCACTTTGTTCATTTGCTTGCAGCTTCACCTCCTCGACACGGGTCCAAGAACCCTCGGGATATCGACACCACACCACGACCTTGCACCCGCCAAGCCAAGAATCGTGGTGGGATCGGAGGATCCCGTTGGGTCCTCGGGTTGCCCCCCTCGGGAGACGGACACGGATGCAGGAGACACCGAGACACGCGTCCACACCAAGGCATCCCCTCCAGGGAGCCCGAGGCTCGGGCTCGGGCATAATACGCCTATATCCCCGGGCGGTACACACCTTAGCATTTGTACATGACATGTATTGTATACATTATCTCTCCTTTACACTATAAAAAGGGGAGTGATGCCACAATAGAGGGATCCCCTCTTCTAGGTTTTCACACTTAGCCATCTCACCCCGGATTGAAGTTCTCTTCATTCCGAAATCACTTGTAATCGCTTTGGTTCTTGTGCACATTTGGTGCGAGGTAACACGAAAGGACACCACACAGCTGGGCGTAGGGCCCCATGGCTCGAACCAGGGATAAACTCTTCGTCTTCCAGCTCGCACGCCATCGGGCGGGGAGCGCAACCTATAAATCATTGCCGGGTGCTTGGGATACCCCGATTCTCAAAATATCGACAATTGGCGCGCCCGTAGGGAGCTGCGGCGTAAACCACTTCCCATAACCCTAGATGGCGACATTACCGACCTTTCCATCACGTTCGCGAGCACGAGCTCCGTCGAGGAACGACGATCGGCTTCAGCGGCCTCGAGTTCACAAAATGGGCCGTGACTTCAAGGCGACCCTATTTCCGATCGAATCCGAAGACAACCGCATTCGGTCACCAAGAGGCCGCAATCGCCACCATGGTCGCCACCACCAAGGGACGCGACGACGGCGGCGATGCATGAGGCGCAGCTCAACTACGACCTCTTCCCCATGCTCATCGACACCGATGAGGAGGAAGAGGCCGCTCTGCTTTCAGCCAAAGCAGTGGCCACAATGGCACCTTGAAGGAGTAGGACATGGCGTTGAAGAACCCGCGAGCCCGGCGGCAAGCGCCATTCAGCCACGGGAGGAGCGGACGTGTGGACCGGCCGCGGCAGTACAACAACAACGCCCCAGACATCCACGAGGCATTGGGTACGGCAACCACCACGCTAGTAGTCCGCCACCATGACGTCGCGGCAAGCCAGGAGTTCCCCGTACCGGGGGTGCTCGAGCCGTGCCGGAGGCACACCACGGTGACTATCCCCGCCCCGCCCGTCATTGGGACAGCTTGCTCGCCACCGGGCCGAAGGTGCCCCCTCACCGTGGAACGGTTGGCGCCTACTGAGCTTCATATGATGAGTATCCGAGTCTAGGGTATCATCCTCGGGCAGCTTGTGTTGTAGAAAGCTTTGAATCCAGTTTTTTCAATAATGAATATTATGATCCCCTTCGAGAATGCTATAACGTGGAGCTCGTAGATGGACAACTTACAGACCCCGAGGAGAGTGATGACAATGCGAAATCCCGCCATGACAACGCGCTCGCGGCGGCGCCCGACCCCGCCGCCCAGTCCGACCGGTCGTAGTCCCGTAGGGCAAAGCACACAATTACGAGACATCGGCTTGACTTCAGCTGAGGTCACGCGAGTGCGACGGCTAGAACAAACCATCCGCCGGGAACAAAGAACGAGGAAGAAACCCACGAGGCGCCTCAAGCCCCGAAAGCGGCCAGGCCAATACGGGAACAACTCGCATCCCCCCGAGGATACCAAATCCTTTCAACCGCGCCACCTTTAATGTAGTCAGCAAGCGTGCTTGTTCGTGAAATGCCCGAACCCTCAACCACCGAAGGGAGGAGGCTATGACACGGACTCAAGGAGCTCCTTGATAAAGCCGCAGCCCAACAAGCCGAGCTCGGCTTTCAGAACTATGCGCGACCTCTAGGCGTCGAGTCAACTCGCAAATACCAAGCCTCCGCCCAACCTGAACAAAGCCAAGCTCCGGCGCGTTCTATCGTGGAGCGCCTCGATTGACAACCGCCCAACCGTGATGTTTGGGAACGCCTTGAGGAAAACCACCCAAACCGGCTACCGAGGGGGATCGGGGACGGAACCGACAAGACAATCAACGGCTCCCCGACCTAAGGGATGAAATTGAACAACGCCGAGGAAGCCGCAACGAGCGAGGTAGCTCACCTGATCCCCCGGGGCCACAAGTCTCCACCAAGAAAATCCGAAGGGCGCCGCTGCCGTCACGTTTTCGACCCCTGAGCCATATTGAGAAGTACTCTGGTAAAACACGCCTCGAGGTCTGGCGAGATGACTACCACCTGGCTTGCCAGTTCATAGGAGCTCATGGCGATAAGGTTATCATCCGTAACTTGCCACTCTACCTTTCCGAGTCGGTGCGAGCATGGCTCGAGCACCTCCCGCCCAATCAAATCACAAGCTGGGATGACTTGGTGCGAGTCTTCAGAGGAAACTTACAAGGCACATACTTGCGCCCTGGGAACTCCTGGGACCTCAGGAATTGTCGCGCCTACATCCGGCGTTTCTCAAAGCAAAGGAATGAACTCCCGAACATGACAGATTCTGACGTAATCGGGGCATTCTTGGCGGGCACCACCGCCAAGAGCTCGTCGAGAAGCTAGGGCGCGGACCCCGACCGGGCCAATGACCTTATGGACATTGCGACCAAGTTCGCAGAGGTGAAGAGGCCGTCGAGCATTATTTGACCAAGCCTCCAAGAAAGGAAAAGCCGGGAGGATGAGGCCGAGGGATCAAATCCTCCCCGACGACAAAAAAAGAAAAAGAAGAACAAGAGCAGACGGGGCAAGGGACTAGCCTGTAGGACCTCAAAGATGACCTTGTCATGGCAGTAGACCGAAAGGGGCCTCGGGCACCCCAAGGTGTTGACACTTGTTATCATATAAATTTATTAATCAAATAAACATGAGAAAGGGGTATAAATCATAATAACAACCTAGAATAGGGGTCACTAACATATTTCCATCAGTTTTGGTAAAGTTGTGAATTGCGAGGACTAAACAGAAAACACCGGAGTTCGTGAGCCGCATGCGACTACGCAAACGTAATGAAATCCAACTCCGAGAGAAGACCCTAGAAGGCACTTTGGACTAATCCCGACGTAAACGAGACTTAACACCCAAGAAACCATCATCTAGAAGACTCCAGAAGACACGACGGATTACGGGCACCGGGATCGGGCCAGCCCACGGGCCGATCGGCCCAATAATGGGGCCGATCGGCCTCCCCTCCGCCAAGTCAGCCCCGCCTCCTAAGCTTCCTCAACCGACTTCAAGACTCAATCTAATCCACCCGCTTAATGTTGGTTTGATCCGAGGGTGTCGGTATGATCACGAGTTGTATCTAGGTCAAACCCCGCACCTCCTCCTCCGGCTATATAAGAGCACCCCTAGACCTCCCTTTCAGATCATCTAGTTCATAATCAAGTTCATCAACGCTTCAAGATCCAAGTCATCAATCCCACGCTCTAGAAACACCGCTTTAGGAAGAGTAGCAATCAAGATTAGATCTAGTAGGAAGGGAGAAATCCGCCTCGATCGTCGGAGGCCGGCTCAAGATCAGGCCTCGTTCTTGTAAGTTCTTCATTGTAAGTAGTCTTCAAGTTCCGCACACGTTCTTAATATGAATATCTTGATCATGTTTATATTTCGAGATTATTTGTTCTAGTATTTACTTTGATTACATGTTTAGCATAGTTGAATTACTTTTATGTTCATGCATGGATTCGTATAGCGCATCCATCAATATTATGGGTGAGTGGTAGAGACGATGTAATCATGGTGATTAGATCTTATTTTACTGCGTTTGCACCCTATGTGCCGGGTCGTGTGGTAGATCGTGGTGGTGACAAAGACCATTGAGTCCTTTGCAATCCATCCCCCGTATGTAGGCCTAGCGGATGATATTATTCGAGTTGTTCTAAGTTTCGGCCTTAGTCTTCACGGATTCTCGTCCCTCATGTGTGGATTTAATTAGTCTTTCTTCGATGATTGTTAGATGTTTTGCACTAATCGTAGATCCTAACTTATAGTTTAGAGTTACATATTGGAGTTTCTAATGCTAGCTAGCCTATGAATTGCTATCGTCCATTGTTTGACTCTTTCCAAGATGCACACTGAAATGACTTGGTTGAATCTATTTATTAGAACTTTTATCATTATCTTTATTATGAACCTTGATCCCTGTTTTAAGTAATTGATAAACTTAATACTTAAGCTTTGCATACGAGAGATGATTAATGTTTAGATACACACATGCATAGTTAATTCATGATAGTAGACTTCTTTCCCTGTGGTAGAATATAAATTCAATACCCGGTTCTTACTCCCGGTTAAAATGCTACAATGGTATATTCATATCCGTTAGCTTGCGATACCCGCCTATAATTGTTTATTTACTTATTAAGAAGTTATCAAGGCATAGTACGAATATTGTATTCTTTGCATATTAGTAGTTTAACTATAGGGATGACAACCTTTTCGGATATGCTATGAACTCGCAATGAATTATTTCTTTTAGTTTTATCCAAGCAACATCGATATTTATTTTTGACGCCATTGCTAGTGATAGGTTTATATCTGTTTCTAGTTAGTGACGTTAGAAATACCAACAAGCATTTTTGGCGCCAAGTTGCGGAAAGAAAGTCTTTAGCCCAAATAAAATACAAATATAGGAATAACTTGCATGCATCTCTCTCACGCATTGTAAAGTATTAAATTTATCACTAATTGCTTAAACAGGTTTACCCTTGTTATTATTCTTTCTATCTATTTCGTGGTAATGTATGAATAGGAATCTTCCCGAAAACTTCGCTTTCCGATCCGAAAAACTCTTGAAGCAGGCAAGATCCAAGTTGAAGTCTCGACCTAAGATCGCCGCCTCGGAAGACTCCTCCATCACCGCCGGCTTAACACCCGTGTTCAAGTCATGGCGAACAAGACCCTCCGCGAAGTACTTCACCGACTACGGCCAACATCCGCACCGGGCCGACAAATCGAGGTAGGAGACAAAGCTTTTTGAGCTCAAGCCCCGCACTCATCAACATGGTACAAGCTAGCCAATTCGTGGAAAAACCCATGAAGATGCCAATGCTCACCTACAAAACTTCCTAGAGATCTCAGTGGCACCTTCACTATCAAAGATGTCTCAAGTGATGCAATCCTACTTCGCCTGTTCCCATTCTCACTCTTGGGACGAAATGGCAAAGGTTCTATGCCAACAAAGACAAACTCACTACTTGGACACTCGCTTCTATTGCCTTCCCGGCAAAGTTCTTCCCTATAGGCAAAACCAACGCCTTACGGGGAAAATCTCAAGTTTCCAAAGAAGAACACGACGAATCCGTTCCGCAGGCGTGGGAACGCGCCAAGACTACATCATCAATGCCCACACCATGGAATGGAGAACCGCTACTCATGCAGACCTTCTACCACGGGCTCAACAACAACACCCGGAGACCATGGACGCCTTCTTTGGAGGTGCTTTCCCCGTCCCTTACACCGAGCCAAGCTACTGACCTTGTGGAGAAGATGGCATCAAACCAAGCTTGGAATGAGGACCGTCAACCCCCGCAAGAGAGAGAGGGGAATGCACCAAATGAAAAGAGGTAGACATGTTTATCCCGCCAAAATGGACCTAATCATGAAGAAGCTTGAAGACAAAGCTCCCGAGAAGAAGGAAGTCATGCAACTCTTCGATTCCCGCATGACATGTGAAGAATGTGGCAACACTGGACACTCGGGCAAACCACGTCCCCGAAATGAAGAGGACGTGAACTACATCAACAACAACAACAATAACAACCGAGATCGCCCCCGAATCAAGGATGGAATCAACAGAGACCCAACTACCAAGGTAACTACTCGGGTAACTATCAAGGTAATAACTCTTTCAATAATTTCCCACCTTTAAGAGAGTTAGTACAAAACCAAGGTAGACTCATGGATAATCTGTCTAAGAAGTTAGCTTCCAACGATAAAATGCTAGAAACTATTAATGCTAAAATGGAAAGCTTTTCTTCCGCAATAAAGAACCAAAGATAGCTTTAATAAAATGATAGAATCTCGATTATCTCACCGGCTTTATCTCAACTCCTATGCCTAACCCAGTAAGATTCCGGGCCACCGGAAGAATTAGAATCTGCAAATCTTGTCGATGTCTATTATGCGGTATTCGCACCAAGGGTGCACGAGAAGGAATGAACTCGCGACCGACCGGGGTATGCCCACCAAGAAAGGAGATCCGGGGAGACCCCGTCGTCACCATTGAAATCGGGCGCCCGCACCTACGACGCTCGTCGACTTTGGCTCAAGTGTCAACATCATGCCTAAGGTAAACCTTGAGCCAGTTCAGATTTATTATATACAACCATGTGCCTACAACTTGCGCACCGGTCACTATGCTACCCCGAGGGGATCCTCGAAGACGTTTGTCTTTACGCCGGTAAACTCTACGTGGCCACCGACTTCGTGGTCCCGATACGGGCAAAGGTAAGAACGCCCGACATTCTCGGGGACGCCTTCCTTGCCACCACCAAGGCCATCATCTACGCCGACACCGCAAAGATCGCCTTCACCGCCAATGGACAGAGGGAGAGATTTAATCGCAAACACAAGACCCTAGCTCCCCTGCTCCATCAAGCACCACTACCGCATTCTCAAGTACACGCACCACCGTCGAGGAGAAGACAAGAAGAAGAAGCAAGAACAAGAAGAACCGTCCAACCTCGACCACACGTGAAGCAAGTCTTGATGATCAATCAAGTTGCAACAGACACAAGACTCGACACACTCCACCACCGCTAGAGAAGTTAGACGACCCTGAGTTCCATCAATCCACCGCTCCATCAATCGCTGGAACTTCCGCCAAGTTGTCTCGTGACACGTGATCGGGCATCAACTTAATGTCAAAGGTAACGTATCAATTAATATATGGTAATCTGCCTTTGTGCTCCACCTATGTAATGCTGCAGATGGCGGATCAATCACACCGATTCCCGAAGGTATTGCACCTAAACGCCCCCGTCCAAGATCAAAGATTGTTATGTCCTCACCGACTTCTTAGTCATGGACATGGGAGAAGAACAAGATCCTCCCATAGTACTTGGAAGACCGTTCTCGAACACTACAACAGCCATCATCTACATCGGGATTCGCGAGATCCACTTCCAGCTTCAAGGTAAAAAGATACGTTGTTTCTTCAATACTTACACTAACAATGCACAGCCCCCAAGAAAGACCAAGGGCCGAAGCATCTCCCCGAGACTACAACGTAAGCCGGACTCAAAGATGGAGAACATTAAGAGGATGGAGAAGGACATCAAAGAAAAGTACACTCAGCTCCTACCCATCTTGAACTCTGCACCGCCACACCGTAAAGGTCTCCACCAAAGAAACAAACATGGAAGAAAAGAGAAGTCGCACCCACCAAGAAGAGCAACAAGAGTACGGAGACCCGACCGGTCTTCCGGCATCATCAACTAAACAATCGACTTCCACGGCTACTTCGTCTACACCGGCCATTGAGATCCTTTGAAGGACCCCTACCAGGTACAACGTTCAAACGAGGGCCCATAGACGACTCTACGCCATGGGAGTAAGTGCTCTAAACTCGCCGAGAGGTAACTCGGTATTTATCTGCATATTTAATTTTCTCGCAAAGCATATTTCAATTAGCATATTTCCTTTAAGCATATTTACTCTTTCTAAATCTGCATTTAAGAAAATCATAAAAATATGTTTGTCGCATTTGCATCAAGATCCTAAAGCCCCATGCAAGCACTCCTGCTGTGGTGGCATAAAAATAAATACAAAAATATTGCACTCATATGTTTTTTGCATTAGCATCCCTATTGCATAGAAAATTCTCAAAAATATGTGGGCACATGAAGGTCCACACCTTTTATATATAAAAAATACAAAAAGAAGTGAGCACATGAAGGCTCACAATAACATCCTAGAATTTGTTCCTTCGGGTATGTGCGAAATTAATATTAACAGGGAGAACATTAAAGGAGACCCCGAAAAGAGGAGCAAGCTTCAAGGATGAACAAAGGACTACTTCAAGATCAAGCTTGGGGAGAGCACCCCGTGATAAGTATTACTATCCTATGTCTTATTTATTAGCTAGATATATATTTGCTTAGAATTAATGAGTCTTAGTTAAAAGTCTTAGTGTTAAAGAGTCAAATAAATGCTTGGAACTTGCTAGATTACTTTCTTCCTTTTAATTATGATCTTGATGATATATGCTAAGGAAATGATGAATAGTTGCTCCTTTTTAATTCCTCTTAAAAGTACTTACACTTTGGACTTAGATTCTCCCAAAGCTTTAAATGCTTAATTTGCTCTAAACCCAAACACCTGTGGGAAGCACATGCTTAATGAAGTCTTAGCATTAAAAGATAAAGTACATGAAAAGTTGAGTCAGCTGTTTATCATATTCCTAGAGATACTTGATTCCCGGGTTTTTATCTTTAAAAATTATAAAATATTACATGATGAGTTCCTTAGCTATGACCCTTAAGAGTTTCGCATCAAGATCATCCCACTCCACTAAATACGCCGCTTCTAACCCTAAAGTACGCCTCCCCATATTCCATAAAGCCGCTAGCCATAAATATAAAAATAAACTCTTGCAATTTTTTGGATATGTCTCTCTCATTATTCATGCTAAAAAAAGGTGGGCTACATTCGAAAAAAAAAGAGAAGAAAAAGAGAGAAAAGAAAAATAAATATTTAGAGAGAAAAAAATGAGACGAGAGAGGGAGAGTAATGGACAAAAGTCATACTAGGCGAGAAGGGCCTACCTCCCTAATAATAAAAATATATTTAGAGATGAATAATGGACACGTGTCCGAGGGTGAGTAGGGCCCACATCTCTAAGGAGAGAGAAAAATGGACACAAGTCCGGGGTAAAGCCCACCTCTCCAAGAATGGACAGCCAGTCCTAGCAATTTTTAGAAAGAGAGATATAGTCCAAGATGCTTGAGAAGAAAAAATACTAGAAAAGGCTAAGGGCTATTTACTACCTTTCATCCTCATCCACTTCACCACTATCATCCCACTATGTATGTTCCGCCACTTGTATAACTCCATTACCACCATCCACTTAAGAGGGTCATACATAGGATCTCCGAAGTTTTCTTTTTGAAAAATACTACAAAACCCCGTGATGATAGTTGATCAAAGAACTTGAGACATGGTACTTAACTTGATTGTTTTATCTTGCTTATGATTCGTGAAAAGGCTACGCCCCATGGTAAACAGGTATGAACAATCTGGTTAAGAGGAGAATTTATTTCTAATAAAACACAGTACTTCTGAGGTATGAAAGCGTAGTAGCAACTCCTGATCCTACTATAGCATATAGCTTTGCTAGGGACTAGCAAAGGGTAAGCTTGGGGGAGTTTGTTGACACTTGTTATCATATAAATTTATTAATCAAATAAACATGAGAAAGGGGTATAAATCATAATAACAACCTAGAATAGGGGGGTCACTAACATATTTCCATCAGTTTTGGTAAAGTTGTGAATTGCGGGGACTAAACAGAAAACACCGTAATTCGTGGAGCCGAGACGACTACGCAACGTAATGAAATCCAACTCCGAGAAGACCCTAGAAGGCACCGGACTAATCCCGACGAAACGAGACTTAACACCCAAGAAACCATCATCTAGAAGACTCGGAAGACACGACGGATTACGGGCACCAGGATCGGGCCAGCCGGGCCGATCGGCCCAATAATGGGGCCGATCGGCCTCCCCCTCCGCCAAGTCAGCCCCGCCTCCCGAAGCTTCCTCAACCGACTTCAAGACTCAATCTAATCCACCCGTTTAATGTCGGTTTGATCCGAGGGTGTCGATATGATCACGAGTTGTATCTAGGTCAAACCCCGCACCTCCTCCGGGCTATATAAGGAGACCCCTAGACCTCCCTTTCAGATCATCTAGTTCATAATCAAGTTCATCAACAAATATCAAGATCCAAGTCATCAATCCCACGCTCTAGAAACACCGCTTTAGGAAGAGTAGCAATCAAGATTAGATCTAGTAGGAAGGGAGAAATCCGCTCCTCGATCGTCGGAGGCCGGCTCAAGATCAGGGCCTCGTTCTTGTAAGTTCTTCATTGTAAGTAGTCTTCAAGTTCCGGACACGTTCTTAATATGAATATCTTGATCATGTTTATATTCGAGATTATTTGTTCTAGTATTTACTTTGATTACATGTTTAGCATAGTTGAATTACTTTTTTATGTTCATGCATGGATTCGTATAGCCATCCATCAATATTATGGGTGAGTGGTAGAGACGATGTAATCATGGTGATTAGATCTTATTTACTGCGTTTGCACCCTATGTGCCGGTCGTGTGGTAGATCGTGGTGGTGACAAAGACCATTGAGTCCTTTGCAATCCATCCCCCGTATGTAGGCCTAGCGGATGATATTATTCGAAGTTGTTCTAAGTTTCCGCCTTAGTCTTCACGGATTCTGTCCTCATGTGTGGATTTAATTAGTCTTTCTTCGATGATTGTTAGATGTATTGCACTAATCGGTAGATCCTAACTTATAGTTTAGAGTTACATATTGGAGTTTCTAATGCTAGCTAGCCTATGAATTACTATCGTCCATTGTTTGACACTTTCCAAGATGCACACCTGAAATGACTTGGTTGAATCTATTTATTAGAACTTTTATCATTATCTTTATTATGAACCTTGATCCCTGTTTTAAGTAATTGATAAACTTAATACTTAAGCTTTGCATACGAGAGATGATTAATGTTTAGATACACACATGCATAGTTAATTCATGATAGTAGACTTCTTTCCCCGTGGTAGAATATAAATTCAATACCGGTTCTTACTCCTGGTTAAAATGCTACAATGGTATATTCATATCTCGTTCGCTTATGATACCCGCTATAATTGTTTATTTACTTATTAAGAAGTTATCAAGGCATAGTACGAATATTGTATTCTTTGCATATTAGTAGTTTAACTATAGGGATGACAACCTTTTCGATATGCTATGAACTGCAATGAATTATTTCTTTTTAGTTTTATCCGAAGCAACATCTCGATATTCATTTTTGACGCCATTGCTAGTGATAGGTTTATATCTCTGCTTTCTAGTTAGTGACGTTAGAAATACCAACACAAGGCAAGTTTGATGACATGCTTAAGAAGGCCCGCACAAACCATCAATACCCCATCAAGCATACCTTAGAAGAATGCAAGACCCTCCGCAAGCATTTCAACAAGCTTGGGGCAATCCCCGAAGGGAAAGAAAACAAAGAAGAACCCGAGGGGGAGGACGGGGAAGATTCTAAGTTTCCGAAGGTCGACAATTGCTTCATGATCTTCGGGGCGTAACAAGTAACATGACTCGCTCGGCAAAGAAAGAAAGAGCGACGGAGGTTTTTTCTCGCAGCCCGCTACCCCCGTGCTTCGCAAATGGTCGATCAAGCAATCATGTATGATCAAAAGGACCATCCACATCATATTCTTAACCCAGAGCCTATCCACTGGTGGTGGACCCAGTCGTCGGTAACACGAGACTGACCAAGGTCCTCATGGACGGAGGAAGCAGTCTCAACCTCATTTACGAGGAGACTCTAGATTTGCTCAAAATCGACAAGTACAAGATCCGCCGAGGGGGCTAGCCTTCAACGGCATTGTCCTCGAAGCAAGTGAAGCCCCTCGGGCATTGACTTACCGGTATGCTTCGAACCCCTTGAACTTTCGTCGGGAAACCCCCCGACCTTTGAGGTCCTCGGGTTCGAGAGGAGTCTACCATGCAAACTAGGCTAGGCCGGTACCGCTATGCCAAGTTCATGGTTGTACCTAATTACACATACCTCAAACTCGAAGATGCCGGGGCCCAATGGGGTCATGACCACCGGGTTCGACATATCACCATGCATACAACTGCGTGACGCCGAAAGCGTTGAATACGCGAGAGGCCCTCGCCATATCAGAGGCACTCATTGCTGAAGTCTCCAAGAGCTTTGACAAAATGCATGAGGAACCTGAGGCCAAGCGACACGCGGGTGGCTTCGAAGCTTCCAAGGCAACAAAAACCATTCCGCTTGACCCCAAGCGTCCCGGAGAGAAGGCTGCGACCATCGGTTCGAGCTCAACCCAAAATAGGAAGCAAAGCTCGTCGACTTTCTTCGATGCGAAACGCCAAGACGTTCGCATGGAGTCCCTCGGACATGCTAGGCATACCGAGGGAAGTCGCCGAGCACTCCTCGACATCCGAGCCGGCTCCAAACCCGTGATGCAAATGGGCGAGGCGATTTGACGACGCCAAGCGCAAGATCATCGGAGAGGAGGTGCGAGAAACTAATGACGGCCGTGGTTCATCAAGGAAGTGTCCCACCCGGTGGCTAGCTAATCCCCGTATTAGTAGAGAAAAAGAATGGAAAATGGCGGATGTGTGTTGACTACACTAGTCTCAATAAAGCATGTCCCAAAGTTCCTTTTCCATTACCTCGAATCGATCAAATCGTTGACTCTACGGCAGGATGCGAAACATTGTCCTTTCTTGATGCGCATCTCGGGTACCATCAAATAAAAATGAAAGAGCCCGACCAACTTGCGACTTCTTTCATCACACCCTTCGGGATGTACCGCTACCTCACCATGCCTTTCGGTCGAGGAAAACGCTGAGCCACTTATCAACGGTGCATGCAACATGTGTTCGGCGAACTTATAGGACGGATAGTTGAAGCTACGTCGACGACATCGTAGTAAAATCCAAAAAAGACAAATGACTTAGTGGGTGACTTGGCAAAGAACGCTCAAATGCCTAAATGAAAAAGGGGTCAAGCCGAACCCGCAGAAATGTGTATTCGGGGTCCCTCGCGGGATGCTTCTCGGATTCATTGTCTCGCAGCGAGGTATTGAGGCCAACCCAACCAAGGTTGCCGCAATAACCAATATGGAGCCAGTCACCAATCTTAAGGGAGTCCAAAAGCTCATGGGCTGCCTTGCATCTCTTAGCAGATTCATCTCTAGGCTGGGGGAAAAAGGGCTACCCCTGTACCGGCTCCTGAAGAAATCTGAGCACTTTACTTGGACTGCTGAAGCGGAAGAGGCCCTCGGGAACCTAAAAAAGATACTCACCAACCCACCGGTTCTAGTACCACCGAATCCCGGGAGCAATTACTCCTTCTACGTGGCCGCCACCACCCGGTGGTAAGCGCAGCCATAGTTGTCGAGCGACAAGAAGAGGGGCACTCCTTACCAGTCCAATGACCTGTCTACTTCATTAGTGAAGTACTATCAGACACCAAAACCCGATACCCACAGATGCAGAAATTACTATACGCCGTGATACTCGCACAAAGAAAGCTCCGACACTACTTCCTAGCACACCCTAGGCCACAAAGTAGTGTCGGCATTCCCCTCGGGGAAATCATAAACAACAAAGAAGCCACGGAAGGGTGGCCAAATGGGCAATGGAGCTTATGAGCGAGACGCCGACATACACCCCACGCAAAAGCAATCAAGTGTCGTCCTTGCCGATTTTGTTGCGGAATGGACGGACACCTAGCTCCCCTCGGCACCAATCCAAGCGTATCGCCGGGCGATGTTCTTCGACGGATCCCTTATGAAGACAGGGAGCGGGGGTAGGCCTCTCGCCCCTTGGGGTTCACATAAGGTATGCAATCGCTACATTTCCGGGCTTCAAACAACATAGCGGAATACGAGGCCCTGGTCAACGGTCTCCGCGTTGCGGTTGACCTCGGGGTCCGGCGCCTGGAAACAAGAGGGGACTCTCAGCTCGTGGTGGATCAAGTGATGAAGGCCTCGGCCCGCCACGATCCAAAAATGGAGGCATATTGCCGAGAGGTGAGAAAGTCGGAAGAAAATTTTCATGGCCTGGAACATCGACACACGCCAAGGAGGAACAATGAGGCGTGCAGACGAGCTAGCAAAGGTTGCGTCTACAAGGGCCGCTTGCCCCCAAATATCCCGACGCTAGACCTCTACCAACCCTCCATCAAATACCGGGACTAGGAGCCCCCCTCGACCCAACCCCTGGCTACTCCACTCCCTTCGGGAAATCAAAGACAAAACTCGGAAGACGAAGTCCTCCCTGTATAACACAAAGAACGACCCGCAGGCCATGCAAATTGATGAAGAAATGCAAGATTGGCGACTACCGTTAATCAACTACTCCGACCCGAAAGAGCTCCCCGAGGACAAGACCGGCAAGGCGGGTAGCCCGACGAGGCCAAATCATTTACAATGATTGGAGTGAACCGTAACTATACAAAAAGGGGGCCTCGGGAATATTTTAGAGGTGTATCTCCCGAGGGCAAGGAAAAAGAGCCGTTGATAGATACTCATGGAGGAGAGTGCGGGCACCGTGCTCCCTCCACGGACCCCGGTAGGGAAAGTCTTCGTGCAAGGCTTCTATTGGCCGACACGGTCCCGAGACGCAAATCATATAGTCCGAACCTGCAAAGGTTGCCAGTACTATGCCCACAAGACACACCTCCCTGCGCAAGCTCTACAAACTATTCCAATCACTTGGCCATTTGCGGTGTGGGGATTGGATATGATCGACCTCTCAAGAAAGCGCCCAAAGCTACACTCATGTTCGTCGCGATAGACAAGTTCTCCAAATGGATCGGCCCGACCGGTTATCACACCTCGACGTAAGAAACAAATAAATTTGTTTGAAGATCTGCTCTCAAGGTTTGGCGCCTCGAATTCGATCATCACAGATAATGAAACCAATTTCATTGGAAAAAGTTCCTAGACTCGTGGAAGATTACAACATCAGGGTAGACACAGCTGCGATTGCACATCCGAAGACCAAGGGTCAAGTAGAAAGAGCCAATGGCATGATCTTGAAAGGGCTCAAACCAAGAATCTTCAACAAGCTCAGTCAGTACGGTAAAAGATGGTACCAAGAGTTGCCGTCCGTTCTATGGAGCCTACGAACGACAAAGAGCAAGGCAACAGGATTCACACCCTTCTTCCTGGTCTATGGGTCCGAAGCCATACTCCCCTCGGACATAGAGTATGGATCCCCAAGGCTTCGAAACTACACCGAACAAGGCAATCGAGGGGCCGGGAAGACTCCCAGATCAATTAGAGGAAGCAAGAGACATAGCGCTAATACACTCCGCCCGATACCGCCAGCCGCTAGACGATATCACGCCGTAAAGCTAAAGCCCCGAGGCTTCCAAGTTGGCGACCCAAGATAAAGTTAAGAAGGGACAACCGAGAGCGACACAAGTCGGGCTCCCCATGGGAGGGGCCATACTTCATCTCCGAAGTACTCAAGCCCGGGACTTACAAGCTTAAAAATGAGAAGGGCGAAGTTTACTCAAACGCTTGGAATATAGAACAACTTCGCCGGTTCTATCCTTAGGACCAAGAAATATGCCACGTACATACACATGCTGTATAAAAGCAATAAAGAAAATCTTCTTCCTTGAAAAAGATATGAGTCAAAGTATTTTTTTCTTAGGTAGGTTCCGTCTTAAACAACATCAAAGACAAAAACCTCCCTCGGGGCTACCAGAGGGGAACCCTCCCCTGCGATAACCCCCTTGAAAAACCAAGAAATGTGAATGCTTTGAAAAATTCCTTTTTTCGCTTATGACATGCTTAAACTACGAGAATCTTCCGTAGAAATTCTCGAACGAGACAAGAAGGGCTTAGGGACCACCCTTAGGGGTATCCATAGCCAAGTCAACTCCTGAAGGAAAAGATGTGAAGGCAATTCAAGCACTTAAGTAAGACAAAAGCAAAAGGGTAATATGTTTTCTAAGGTACCGAGCACCTAAGATCCCTAGGTTACAAAAAGCCTCTCGGGCCATCTACCACAAGGTACCTATAAACTTAAAGGAGCTCACGGGCCCCGGATACTCTCGACCCAACATCGAGCGAGAGGGTTGTAAAGGGGATTCACCGGCAAGTACTCATCTCTTCATCACCTTTCCTCAACAAGCCCGCAAAGACGTCCTCGGAAGATGCCTCGTAACCCGATTCTATGGGCGAAAAGGCGGGAGCAATTTCATCTTCGAAGTGGGTGGCCGGCCCGCTTGTCGGGCCCTCCACCCGAGCATGGAGGTCGGCGATCTTCTCTTTCTCTGTCTTCTCATCAGCAACACCTTCTTCTTCTTCATCATTACGCCCCAGGAAGAAACCGCCGGAAAGAATCCCGAGGGTTTCTGTCGACAGTGGAGAAATGCGAGCACACCACATCGAGGCAAAGATTTCATCCCATTGCGAACGCGCCCCAATCTCGCCCGGACGTACCCCCGAGGGCGCGCACGGCCCGAACGGAGGTACCCGACACTAGATCGAGGGCACAAATCGACGGATATGGTCCAAAGACGACCTTCTCCAACTCCCTTACGAGCTCTCCCTCGGCATTTAGGCATTGAGACATGTTGGTGGCGGCTTCTACCGCCTCCCTCCCCTCTCCGACTGGGCAGGAAGAAAAGTAAGGTAAAGGGCCATAACAAGGGAGGCCATCCAGCAAAAGCGCAACCAGAATCGGAGAAGTCATACCTTCCCACATCTTCTTCCATTTGAGCATTTTATTATGCTCGTTGACGCATTTATCCCTGACCAGCTCTGCGTCCCTTTCTTGCCGAGTCCACTTCCCTAGACAACTCTTCCACTCGAGTGCTCGGGAATTGGCCATCTTCAACTATTTTTTGGCCTCTTCCCGAGCTTGATCGCGCCCCCCTCGTGGTCTCCTCCAGCAGCCTTCAGAGATTCGACATGGCCCTCCTCGCAGCCACGGATGGCTCGATCGGGCGGCCCGACTCGCCTTTGGTTGCCGATTTGGCCGTTTCCGCCTCCATTATCAAGAACCGAAAAGCGGCTCTCCTGCCCTAAGTGACAAGCTCGGTGAGATGGGTCACCTCCCTCTTTGACTCACGTAACTCGGCTTGGGTTTGCCTAAGGGCATTCCAACCCGTGACGCTCCTCCTCGAGAACTTCCAGTTTCTCACAAACCGCTTCAAGCTCGCGAACATCGGACGCCTTTAAGAATCAAAACAGGGGAGAACAGAATCAAGATAAAGAAGGAGCCCAAAGAAATAAGAACAAACCTCGTCGCTTGGGGACAGCGATGGCGTGAGCTTGACTGATCGTCTCCAAACCCTCAGTCGCCCACTTCTTAATGTGGTCATATTCCCTCCAAGCAGCGACCTCGGGACGGTCATGGATCACGAAAGTGCCGGGAACCTCCCTCTTACGACCTCCCGAGCTCGATCTCAGGACCACCCCAAGCACAGGGGTCATTAGAAAGCGGCACGCAACCTGAATCCTCCCCCAAATCGGGAAAATTTGACCAGAAGAAATCTAGGGGGCCTTCACGCCTACCTCGGGTAATCCAAAGGTCGAACCGCCGAAACACCCTTCAGAACAAGAGAGGTGCCTAAATCGGACGACGGACAGACTGCCAACTGAAGGGCATTGGTTGACACCGTGGGAGGTCGCAAGGCTTCTACCGCATCGAATAGGACGCCTTGAGGAATTTCTCCGAGAGGATCCGGAATAGCCCCGGGCTAGGGGATTTGATTGCTAACGGGGTCATTCCCCGCAAAGATCTACTCCCAAGACCCCCTACCGAGCCATTTCGGGGATTAAGCCCTCCATTGCCATTGCTTGAGGTGGTGAAGCATGGGGAGGAGAAATCAGCCCCGACCGAGCCCGGAAGCTTCCTGGGATGATCCAAAGACCCTCGAGGGAGACGTCTCGGTAGAAATTGGAACAGAGTTGTCCCGCGCCGACGCCCACCCCGGATCGCTGGTCACCACAGGGAGGGATCACGTAAGGGGGTGTTGGCACCGAGGAATCTCCCCGCCGGACACCGACGACCTCGGCCCGCAGATGCCCGGGCGCCGACTTGAGCCGCCCTCGGGATGGAGGACGAGCGGTTCGAAACTCTTTTCCCGATAAAAGAAAAACGCCAAGGAAATCGAGGCGAATATCCAAAAAGTAGAAATAACCAAAGACAGATAGAGACAAAATATCAACTCACAAAGACTTCGGGGCCGCCTTGGCGTGATCAAGGACCGAGATCGGGCGTTGATTTGGGGACAGACCATCGCTCCTAGGACCGAAGGCCGAGCCGGCCTCTTTGTAGCGTCCCGAGTCGGAGCTCCCAATGGGGTCTCCGGCTCCCTCCTCGTCGCCTCAGGTTTCGGGGTGATCGATCACGTCCGGGGCATCCGCAGGATCGCCTAGACCCGCTCCCCCCAAAACCGAGGGTACCAGAGCAGACGGCACACACACCCCTTTGGGAGCTCCTCACCACCACCGCCCGATACCTAGCATACTCCATCAACTCGATCGCTCCTCGGCCGCGACAAAGACGCCATAGCGGCATCTTGACGCGTCGGTCGCGCCGCTCTCCCCAAAGACGAGGCGGAGTCCATCGCCGAGGACTCCGCTGACTCACCCCGCTTCCGCTTGCTCACACCGCCGATTGTTCAAAGCCACCTTATCGGCCTTCTTCCTCGATCCGCCCGGCCTTCCTCAACCGCTCAAGGCTCTTCGAGCACAATTAGCCTCCCGCCGGGCCTGGTCCTCGAACTGGGGGGAAGCGATTCCTTGCAATTCAATCTCCCTTGAGCTGGGGGGAGGAGATGGAACTTTAGATTCAAACCTCGAAAGAAAAGAAAATTGAAACACACAATGATAGGCGTGCAAGACTTACCACGATAGATATATCCCGAGTCCGGACGTATCGCGATCCCCGGGATTGTCTTGGGAGTCTTGTCACCCGTAAACATACGAACCCAACGCCTCGTGGCCTCACCCGCAAGATCTCCGAAGGCCATCCGAAAGTGCCGGGATAGATTGGCCTCCTTCGTCATCCGCCAAAGGCGGAGCGGCCTCTCCACGAGCGGGAGGACCCGACGGCGAGAAAAGAAGCCACAACCGCCGCCGCATTCATATCACGGTCACGGCCGACGGATGGCGGCGCCGGGGGCATCCGGATGATGCCGCTCATGTTGCGCGGCCCATGAAATGCCGCGATCGCTTCACCTTTATCACACTCCCGGTGTATGCCGGGAGCCCCCTCCGCTCGTTCCGAAGGTAGAACCATTCTTCCCGCCACCCCTTGTTAGAACCTCGTAAGCCGCGAGAGGATGTACTCCTCCGTTCGGTTCACCCCCGTGCTTGTCATAAGGACGAAGTTGGATGACGCAAGATCCAGCCTGCACCGCCCATCGCGGTGAGCCGGTGGCCCTGCTCGTGGTATTCAACTCCGCTTTGAAGAACCACCTCCCGAGTTCCCAATGGGGCTCGATTCCCAAAAACCCTCACAGAGGGCCACAAAGATCGATGCCTGGGCAATCGAATTAGGTGGAATCGATGGAGTTCAACTCCATACCAATGCGAATCGCCCGCATGAACCGACTCACCGGCACACGAAACCCTCGCCGATGGTAATCCATCATACTTATGACATACCCGGATGGAGGATGCGGCTCTTCATGAGACGCGTTAGGAACCGACCACTCCGGCCGCCGTCATCCGTGCGACGGCATAGGAGACCCTCATCCACCGGGGCCGCAGAAACTTTGCCTCGATCCACCGATGACCGCGGCCAAGGAAGAGGATCTAGGAGAGGGTGGTTTCCACCTCCGCGCGACGCCATCACCTCTCCACAAAGAACCACCGCGATGGGGGCAAAGAATGGCAAGTAAGTGCGATCGCCCTCACTTTTCACATATCTCCTTCCTTCTCTATGATCTCTTCCCTCTCGCTTTGGCAATGGCAAGGGAGTACAGGGACTAGCACTATGCAAGGGAGATGAAAGGAAGCCGTACGCCGCCGGTAGAGCCTCCAAATATATAAGGGAGATGGGAAGCCGTCGGGTTAGCCCAGCCGGCGCGGCGAAAGACCAACCAAGCGGATGCAACGGCGAATGGCCCCAGGCAGCTAGTGGGCCCCCCCCGCTTAATACGGCAAGCGGCCGGACTCTCGCGCCGCCGCAAAGAAGCCGTCCCATCGAACACGAACGCTCCCTCGAGAGGTAACATGAAAAGGCGTGCCAAATGCGCCCGATCCCCGCAAGGGTAAAAATGTTCGTCCGTTACCTAAACTCAAATGTCTCCCCCAGGGGAGGCGCTTCCGAGCCCTCGGGCAGAAACGAAACATCACCGCAATGCATAATCCCCGGGGGAACGCCGGGCCATGCGCCCACGCATTTATCTAGAGGATCCGTCTGGCCCCCGGGTTTCTACACTGCCTCGGGATAAGCGGGCAAGGGACCGAAGGGAAATGCACAACCCGGCCGAGCCCGAGCTCTCGGGAGCTCGGGATTTCCTCTGACGTATCTAAGACTTACGAAAACCGCTTATAGAGATGTCCCATCCGTGGGAGGCCCGCTAGCCCTCGGGACCCGACACAATCGGGACCCGGGATCCGCTAAGAGGCCCGAGAGTTCTCATGGAGTGCGTCCTAGACCACACAACCGACTCTGCTCCGGTGGGGGGCACGGGCACTCCGCTTAGATTTCTGTTACAACGCTCAATGGGGTATGCCATGCTCGGCTTACAGGGCAGTATGGCACAACTCCCCTCCTCCTCCCTTCCAGGAAGGGCGACGGAGGAGCGTAAATAAAAAGACGGGGAGGTCTGAAACGACCTTGCGCACATAAGCGCGGGCTTCGGACTGCCCCCGCACCTTGGACATCCCTCGCACATTTTGCGCAATTTAATGGGTAGTTCAGATCTTACCAAATAGCGTAAGAAAAGCCCTTCGAGGAATTTAGGCATTCCTCGGAGGCCTCGGGGCTACACCCGACGGTGCGCTCCCGAGACCAAAAGTAGACCAAAGCCAAGAGGCAAATACCAGCCCGAACGAGTCACTCCACTCCCTAGGGGGCTACTGTCGGGGACGAAAATAATCGGCCCACAAGTAAAATAGGCCCACAAGTAAACCTTAGATATAGGGTGAGAGAGAAGAAGGCATAATGTCCTACTGCCTTATTCTAAAAATACCACATATTATGAGAGAAAGGCAACACAACATTATTGCCTAAGTGAGAATCCACAAATACCACAAATGAGAGACTTGAGAGGGTCATACAAAGGAACTTTGAGTTTTATTTTGAAAACTTGCAAAAACTCCAGAATGAAGGTTGAACAAAGAGTTTGAGACATGGTGCTTAACTTGATTGTTCTATCTTTCAATTACCCAAGATCCTAAGAAAAGGCTATAAGCTCCATGGTTAAAGGTAACATGGGTAAATTGAAGTTTGAAAAAGTTTTTTTTTCTAACATAGAGGAGAAATTTTGTTTGAAAGCATGTGTACTTTTGAGTTGTGAAGGCGTTGTAGCAACTCTTGATCCATTGTTAAGTTTGGCTTTACTAGGGACTAGCAAAGGGTAAGCTTGGGGGAACTTGTTGACACCTATTATAGCATAATATTACTAGTCAACTAAACATGGATAAGAGCTTAAAATGAATATCAACATAGACTAGGGCTCTAACTAACATAATTCTACAAGCTTTGGTGATTCTCGTGACTTTTGAGGGACTTATCGATAAACACGTAGAAGAATGGAGAAAGTTCCGAATATATCTCACATAACATGACAAGACTTGACCGTGAAGTAACTCAACCCAAAATGTGGACTAAAACACTCTAGAAGATACCAGAAGACACCGTAAGAAACGAGAAGCCGAGAGGAGACCATGCCACGCGGCGCCGCCCGGACTATGTAAAAAAGGCCTCTACCGCGTTGAGGGGCTTTCTGATCACGACGCCGTCGCCCATTAGGATCTCTAAATGTCCGACTTTACGCATCAAAACCTTACCGAGGGTCCAGAAACACACTTTATCACGACGGTTTTTCGCGGTCCGTGACCTCGTTTTTTGCTCGACCAGTAGTGAACAAAGTACCTACGTACAAGTTTTCCTATAAAGCGACTATGCTTTCGATAACGTTACAGACATTACAAAGATGAATAAAGCGATCGTATCCCTTCCAAAGTTACCGACGCGACGGGCCCAATGTGTGATCAGGACGACTTTCGCATGTACGCACCCCTCGTGTCAAAGAGCGCCAGAATCGCCACACGCCGACGGTTATATGCGCACCGCGCCCTCAGAATCGTTAGAATCTTACGTACACGCTGGTAGTAAAAGTGTTCGTGACGCTTTCCTTAATACGTATTACGACCAAAATGCAACCGCCTCGTATCGCTCGTCACCCATACAGACGTTGCCACCACGCGCCAGCGTGGTTTGTACTACTTACGTACACGCCTTCTCGCTTATCCGTCTGAACGGATTCGCTTACGCACACCGCTCTTGTACCCGACCGTTTTTCTTATGTTTACGAGCACGCTTAGCACCTAAAAATCAATTGTACCGCGGCGGAGACTACGTGGCGGCTACAACGACCCATCGACCGTAACTCTTTTTAAAAATTAAAGACGCCAAGACCGCTATAGGTGTCCGCAACGAGGTTGACGTTTTCGCACGCTTAATTTTCGAGCACGACGTAAAAATCTGCTAAAACAACCGACGCCAGATCGGGGCGAGACAGTTTGTAACTATCCGAAGGCTTGAGACGCCTCTTAGATAGTTGACGCCGTCCGTGTGTTAATGATGACGTTACGCACACTGCATGCCTTAGAATCGTCGACACCACAAAGATTGATATAATTAATACGTATATAATACATATACATAGGTCCAAGACAAACAAATGGTCGACGCCGCCAAAGATTAAAAATTCAAGTGTATCGATTGTTCTTCACACACACCCGCTTGTTCAGGGCACGCCACGCATTGTTCACAACACAAATAACACGTTCACGTGCATGTATCCACCTCGGTCGTGATGCGGAAGGGAACGAAGCAACTCACGGTTTACTTAATCGAAATAGTCGCCGTCGTGGTGGATGACATGTTCCATAAGAAACTTGGCGATCTTCTCTCTAATATCACCCAAATTGAATGGTTCACTCGCAAGTCAAAATCCTAATACAAAGAAAAGGTAGCCATAAGTGTTTGTTATACACATGGTCTTTATCGCCAAACAAAGATAGGCACAAGATGGAGCTGCACTTCGAGTTACCTCGTGACAATCCAAATGAGCTTGATTCATCGCAACCATCAAGTGGTGCGCCGTGTAGAACCCACATATGAAACACAAGTAGGTTATTCGGCTGAATGGAAACCCAAGTGGCAAGTGCACAACTTCAGAGAAGCATAACAATTACTTTTGCATACTTGGTGTGAACCATAAACTTTTGCGTCCTTGTCCCCTTCGATTGAAAACATGCTCAACAAGGCTACACATGAGTAAAATGTAAAAAGGTCACATTCTTTTCTATTTTTAGTAACATAATTAAGAAAAAATGCATGGGTCGATGTAGGTTAGGAAACACTCACCGTTGTATTAAAGTTTTCAACGGAGCGTTTTACGTCTTTTGCGCCCGGGCGCAGAGTCAACGAAATAGACTTTCCTCCTCTTGATAGCTATGACAACAAAGAATCCGGTGTTGGCCGATTATGCGCAAACATGACAAAGTCCTTGTCATGATGCTTCCGTAGGGCAAATTCTAGATATGTACGGCCCTTTGCCGAGAGGCCCATCATCCTTCAACCCTTCAAAGGTCAATGGCTCGGATCAAGAAAGCCAACCGACAAAGACAAGGCCCTCGCTTCTGAGCAGGCATCTAGGAATAGAGAAGCATGCAAAGCAAATTTAGTAAGCAATAGATGAAAGAGGCATCCCAATGAGTCCACAATAGAAGAAATTGTACTCACAATTGTCATGCAAATAAGGATGGCCACATCCAATCCATCCAAAGGTCATGAGGTCAAACAGTCGTCGAAACCCACATTGATCTTAGCCTCTTCGCTGCGTGTCACGCCAAAAGGCCGCTTTCCTGGCGATGCGTGAACGCCACCATGTTTGGACCGGCCGCTTGCATGCACCACCCATGAAGAGCAAAGACAACATGGCCCTACCGTACTAAGTCGTTCGCGCATGAGCATTGGAGATCCATGCTTGTACTTAGGGTTGGCCGCGCACGCATCAAGGGCACCTCGAATTGCTTCGGTCATAAGGGACGACCCCTTCGGGAACGTATGTCGTCACCGTTGGATGCTCTATGCCACTTGCCCGAAACATGCTTGTTTGGAACAAACCTGCCGTTTGCTTCCGCTTCTCGGCCCGCCGCACTCCGAGAGGCACTCGACATTCTTGTCATGCGAGCCACTCCCCGCGTTCTCGCCCCTTGCCGCTGCGAGGCACTCTCATCATTCATGCCTTGAGAGCCGGTTTCCGCATTGTTAGCCGATGCACTCGCAAGGCAATCTGAACGGTCATTGGCATGAGTGCGAAGTCGCCGCATTCGATCCATTGCACCCCGAGAGGCACTCCGATCACCATTGGCATGCAAGCTAGTCATCTCATTCCCACCCATTGCACTCGAGTCCCGAGAGGGACTCGGTCATTGCCGCCATCCCCATTTAATAACCTGGTGCATGCCATATGGTCCTTTAGACCGACTAATACCCCGGAGACGTAAGGCGAGGGAGGTTTTGCCGCGGAAACAATTTGGTGCGTAACAAGACGGGCCGTTGGGGTGTTACTGATCATAAGGTCTCGCTCCACTTTGGATCCTCTTAAAAATAGCCTCGCCAAGAGTCTTAATTTCGCCTCGTCGGTAGATCCAAAGTGTGTAGCATCAAAACCAGGATTTACATGTTCAATCGTTACAACAAGATGTCCTACCAAGATTGGTTGACCCTCAAGTAGCTCGGGTGATTCGGTGTACCTTTCCCCTAGCTACCTCAACCCGATAACCTCCGCCTTCGTTACAATGGTACATCATTCGAATGGAAACCTCAAAAAAGATCCGCTTGGCCATCTCGATTGGCCGAGGCGCAAATGCTCTTCATCCACCCCGCAGCCGCTTAGGGGTGTTGCCAAAGCGAACCTTGTGCTTGTGCTTGTGCCGCTTGTGCTTCTTGCAACGCCACCACCCGACCTTGGAGCTCATCCAATCTAGCGAAAATCTCTTCTCTAACCCGCTATGGCCGCCGACTTCCTCTTTTTCGTACATGTCGGTGCAATCCGCCAATTCCTCCAACCACACCAACTAGACACCCCACGCACACGCCCTGCCTGCTCTAGGGTGCCCGTGACCCCCGTGTGAGCGCATCTCTTTCCCCTTACACCGGTGACCTCGGAAGAAGCATGGGCTGCCTTTAAAATCGCTCACCTAAAGCCCGAGCCGCCTTCATCGTTCCAATCAATTTGAGCCCCGTCACCTAACAATTTCAGGTGGCCGCGCCCACGCAAAAAAAAGCCGTAGCGCGGTCCTTAGGATATTCGTCCCAAGGATTCGGATTCCTTTGTCGACTAAGTCCCCGGGCCTCCTTCACCCACCTTTCGGACATTGCTTCATAACCTCCTCCCCCCCCCCGGCAAAGGGTTATACCGGTTCCTCCGCCTAAGCTCCTTGTATCTCGACTTTTTGCCGGTGCCTCTTCGCTCGATTCGCTTTGAACAAAAGTCGCCCAATCCTCCTTGGGGATGTATGGGTGCTTCACCGTGGCATCCCTCCCTTGTTGACGTAATTGCGCACTAGATCGCTTTTGTGGGTCCTAAAACTTTTTCCTACCACCGCCACGCCTTTTAAGTGCTTTGTCCTTTGAGCTCAATGGACACCCAACTCCAATGAATTCGGACACACTCCTCAAATAATTCTTTCTTGACTTGAGGACTTAAGAAACGCATTGAACCTCGTGAGCAAGGGGACCCTTTGTCTAGCAATCGCACCAAAAAGTCTCCTCATTCTTAGCTTGCCCTCCTTAGTAGTGGGAAACCCGTCCGGAAGTGAGCTCCGTCACAACTATCTTATTCTCTAGCCACTTTGTGATGGTCCCGACC
Organism: Hyparrhenia diplandra; assembly: GCA_015847255.1. NCBI lineage: Eukaryota > Viridiplantae > Streptophyta > Magnoliopsida > Poales > Poaceae > Hyparrhenia > Hyparrhenia diplandra. Next base: position 26,431 of record JADLZK010004378.1, on the reverse strand, counting down.
CTCCCTTTTTGTACCGACCGACCCCGATGATGATCCCTCTCAGTAGTACAAACTCCCCGAATTCAGCCCCGTAGTAGCGTCATCTATTTCATCATGCGCTGTCTCTTCATATGTATCTCTCGACCATCCTCTAGAGAATTAGTTGTTTCACGCCGGTGATGTTGCACATGTGTCATCATCGACACCTATATCAAACAGTTGTAGTTACACGAGAAGTCAATAACCCGGCACTCAAAAAGCTAACCATAAGCAAGGTTTGTATATCACATAGCCGCAGCTTACCATTTTCGAAGTCCGTCAATCGCCAAAGACACACGACAAAGCTTCACCGGGCAAATCATGAGGGGGGGGTAAGGACAGAAAGCAATCATTGTTCTATCTTGAACACACGTATATTCATCTATAAAGAAAATAAGCAGCGGGGAATTTGTTGCGCTTTTGCTATGACAACAACACATGGATGACAACATTATAGTAGCAAATGTGTCAAGTTCAAGATCTACAACTCGATATATCAATCCGAGGATAAAATAATACAGCTTCAATTACGTAATAGGCTTTGCTTTTTTTCCAACGCAACTGTAGTAGGCTTTTTACGAGGACTAAACAAACCACCGAGGCGAGAACAAATAAAATGTAGTTCGAGAATATAGAACTATAAATAAACCGTAGTACGCTTCATTTAATAGGCACATTTTTGTAAGACAAGATAGTAGTAGTGCTCGACATGTAGCAAGCCATTGTTCTTGAGCATGTATATTCACCTTTCCTCCCCAGCCCACCAACCCCCAATCGTGTCAAGTTCGGTTTCTACAACTCTATATATCCATCCGAGGATACAATTCATCTTTTCCTCACATATCTAAATATTTCTATTCGATATTGGTTCAAATTGGAGTTTAAACATAAGATTAAATAATCTTTATGCCAATGAGTATGTACTCTATTTCATACATTTAAGTTCTTTGTTACTAACTCTCAAGTTTCTAACCAAAGACAAAGTAATTCCCGCTCAATAGCTAATTGTGATCGATTTCTTAGCGATTACAATTCTTCTTCGTTTTTTGAGATTACACAAAGTACAACAATTCAACTTTAACAATCCCTTTCCTACCAAAGAACGAACGCTGAAAATCCCGGCTAGTATTTATACAGTTCAATCCTCAGAATAGGCAGTCTATGAGGACTACACAATACAAGAGGTACAGATCACAAAAAAAAAATAGTATGAAAATAGAGGGATATAAACAAACCGTAGTTTAGTAACAATTCATTTAATAGGCAAATATTTTGGTTGCGCTTTCCTATGACAAAACACACAATGTGTAACAACATTATAGTAGCAAAGGTGTCAAGTTCAGTTTCTACAACTCTATATATCCATCCGAGGATATAATTATCACCTTTCCTCACCGGGCGACGAAAAATTCAGGCCGCCGCAGTTGATGCCACCGTTGAATGGAATTCACTCAAGTAGCTTCACACCCGAACAGATTTGAAAAATTTCAAATCACCAAAAACTAGCAAGCCCCTAATATTTATACGCTTCAATCTCGTAATAGGCGGTCTATGAGGACTACACAATCCAGAGGACTACACAATCAGGCAAAAAACAAAAAATGTAGTTCGAATATAGGGATATAAACAAACCGTAGTTTAGTAACAGTTCATTTAGTAGGAACATTTTTGTAAGACAAGATAGCAACATTATAGTAGCAAAGTAGGTGTCAATTTCAGTATGTACAACTCAAAATATCCATGTGACGATAGAATTATACAGCTTCAATTTTGCAATAGGCGGTCTATGAGGACTACACAAACCAAAGGTGGAGAACAAAAAAAAAATATACTTCAGAGAAGAGGGATACAAACAAACCGTAGTTTAGTAAATGTAGCTCATTTAATAGGCACATTTTTATAAGACAAGATAGTAATAGTGCTCTCGATGAGCCATTGTTCTTGAGCATGTATATCTACTACACCTATGTAGAGAACCCCCACTAAGGAGTTCTCTCGACTTGCAAGCAATGCACCATGATCATCCAATGGCGCCCCAATCGCTTGAACTAACTAAAATAATATTGTAACTCACAAAACAAAAAAAAAAAATTAAATTTGATTATACCATTGAATTCCTTTTAATAAATCCTTTCAAAACAAGATCTCATATGGATATATTTCGATAAAATTATAAGTGGGTCCCAGTAATAGTAGTTGGTATATATAGAGCAAAAGTAAAAAATAAAAAATAAGAGACCGAAAAAAAAAAGGAGAAAAAAAAAAAATATGAGGGTGATAGTAATATTTTAACTCATAGATTTCTCCTTCATACCCACGGCAACGCTGAAGCTCTAGATTATACATATTCCCATTAGGATGGATTTGGTCACATCGCTCACAAACTAAATTGTTGATTGACTTTATATATATCATTAGGAATGTCTCGCTCATATGTTTTCTCCATTGATCTCTAAATATACATTATCCAAAATAACTTTAGATTATCATCTATATATCATAACCTTAAAATCTTAGTGATTAACATCATAACCTATTTATATTCCACCTTCATACCCGCGGCAACACGCTGGAATCCTTCTAGTTCATCTATAAAGAAAATAAGCAATGAATTTGGTTGTAGTTTCCTATGATAAAACACACAATATAACGACATTATAGTAGCAAATGATGTCAAGTTCGCTTTCTACAACTCTATATATCCATCCGAGGATACAATTATCACCTTTCCTCACCGGGCGACATAGAAAAATTCAGGCCGGGCCGTGTTGATGCCACCGTTGGATGGAATTCACTCAAGTAGCTTCGTCACCGAATGATTCGAAAAATTTCAACCACCCTGAAACTAGCAAGCCCCTAATATTTATATAGTTCAATCCTCAATAGGCGGTCTATGAGGACTACACAATCCACGAGGCAATGATCACAAAAAAAAAATATAGTTCGAATAGAGGGATATAAACAAACCAGTAGTTTAGTAACAGTTCATTTAGTAGGAACATTTTTGTAAGACAAGATAGCAACATTATAGTAGCAAAGTAGGGTGTCAATTTCTATATGTACAACTCAAAATATCCATGTGACGATTGAATTATACAAGCTCAATTTTGCAATAGGCGGTTTATGAGGACTACACAAACCAAAGGCGGAGAACAAAAAAAAATGTACTTCAGAGAAGAGGGATACAAACAAACTGTAGTTTAGTAACAGCCATTATAGTTATAGTAGCAAATAAAGTCAAGTTTAGTTCCTACAACTCAAAATATCCATGTGAGGATAATTATACAATTCAAATTTGTAATAGATGTCTATGAGGGACTACACAATCCATAGAGGCACAGATTACCCAAAAAAAGTTCAAAAAATAGAGGAATATAAACAAACAAGAGTTTGGCAATAGTTCATTTAGGGCATGTTCGGTTGCGCTTTCCTATGAGAAAGGCGCAGGGAAGTCTATGAGGACTACCCAATCCGCAGAGGCATAGATCACAAAAAAATATAGTTCGGGAAAAGAGGCACATATAAGATTGATGGGCTACATATCGAATCGTAGAATCGCCGGTGGAGGAAGAAGCCGCTTCGGAGAAGGTGGTCGTGGGGCGAAGCGAAGCGGCGCCGCTTGAATGGCGCTGGACGAAGTCGGGCTTGAATGGCGCCGCGGCGAAGACGGGCGGGCGGATGAGGCGGCGATGAGGCGGGAACCCTAGAATCGCCTCGCGAGGAGGAGGACGAGGAATGAAATGAATCGCCTCGTGAGGGGATGAAGAATGAAATGAATCGCCTGTGAGGGGAGAGGCGGGCTTTTTCAATTTCGCGAAAGCTCGGCACGAAAATTTCATGAAAACGCTAAAATCCAGCTATGCACCCGCCCCGAAAAGGGAGTCTCGATCGTCCCCCCAATCGATGACACTTCTCGCGGTCTACACCGACGTGTGTAGGATACACAAAGGATTCGCATTCATTGCAAAGGCCGTGGATATGACCAAAGACGTGTCACGGAGACAAGTCCAGCTTACTAATTTCAAACACGACGTGCCGCATTATATAACTTCTTTTTAATCTAATTTTTCTTTTAATCTGTGGGCCAAGACTTGTGACTAGTCTTTCTCCCTCATAGTAACTCCAAATGTGATGGTTTTTCTTACTAAAATTTTTTAAAATCATGGTGTGTCAAGCTATTGTATTCTTATCGCTTTTACTTTTGTTGAAACGCGCACCACTCATACTAGTACTACTCCTACTACTAAAAATCCCGCATTTTCTCGCCCACTAATTTGATCGAGCTCGAATCGTTCATCTTCCTTTTCCCCTGCACCAAGAGCGCGCCGAGATCCTCGCGAAAAACCGTGCCACCAAGCCCGAGCCATGGAGAACCTTCCGTAGGAGGTGCTTGAGCACATAGCGCCCGCATCGCCATGTCCGCAGAGCATTCTATGGAGGGCCTCATGAATCTAAGGGCCACCTTTCCCCGGGCACGAGAGGCATGCGGCCGCCATAGTGGGATAGGAGCATCCCGCCGGACTCGTGCCGGACCGGCATTTAACCGGGGCGCCGCATTACTCCACGCCCACAAGCGGGAGTCTCATCACCGACCTCGCTAAGTTCGCAACAACACGGAGGCGTGTTTCAAAGCGGTATGTTCCGTGTTCGTGGAAGGCCGCTGCACCGCCTCGCCGCCGACTTGCCGGAACAAGCCGCCAACTCGGGGCATGAACTCGCTTCGGTATGTGCACGCTCTGCGCCTTACAGCGAACGCCGCCGCCGCCGATGATGACCATGCCCGAGAGGTGTTGCGCGAGGTGGAGCGCGACACGGCGGCGACGATGGCTCCTGGAGGACCAAGAATCGTACAATGCTCCGCGGACGGGCAAAGGGCGCCTTACACGACGACCTCCGGTGGTGCCCCATGCGGTGAGGCCGCATCTTCCTCCTTCCCAAACCAGCGCCTCACGACGGGCATCGCACGCGTATGGGCGTGAATGTGCGGCACCATGAACCTATGGGTGGAGGGAGCGCGTGGCAAAGAAAGACTCCATCGCAAATGAGGAGTGTAGGATCCACGACGAGTGTAGGAGGTTGTTTGTGCAAGCACAAGCAGGGTGGTGGGCATGAGTAGCGAGTGGACTCGCATGAATCTATGTATATGTTGATGATGATGACAATGCACCCATGCATTGCATTATGTGATCTATCTTACTTTTGGTGCGTGATGGATGATTATGTGGTAATTCGTGTTATATTCAATCATGTTTGCGATGACGCCCGCGACCATGTAGCCATGGCCGCCATGAGCACCTCGGCTAGCTAGCCGCCTCCCCGCTCAAACTCTCCTCCTTCTTTTCTACCTTGCCACCTCGAGGCTCCGGGCTGACGGGCGCCTTTGACGGGCCGCTGGAACGCCGGCCGTTCCGCCACGCCGCTGTTCAATCGTTCTCCACGGGCGGGCAATCCCTCTCGGACCCGCCCCTGCATCGCGCCTCGAAGTCTTCAAAAGCGCCTACACCGCGTTTCGATGCTTTCCATCCCGCCCATTTAACCCGGCCAGTCCTGCCGGGCCGGAGTGTCGCCTCCCGCTCCGCCGTACCGCACGCGCCACCGCCGGGCGCCAAACTTCCGGTACCGCCTAAACCCGCCATCCGATAGCAAAGATAGGAACGCTTGGTTCTCCGGGATCACGGTGGTCCTCCCGCCGCTAGAGGCCTCATCTCCGGTGACATCCGTGCACACCGGTGTGTGCCGCCATGTCGGAGACCTCAAGGGCTCAAGAACCCTAATTTTTCTTTTTTTTTTTTATTATAATCTATGGTTACAACTTGTAATCGGTCTTTTCCCTCATCGTAACTCCAAATGTGATGATTTTTCTTTCTATGATTTTGTAAAATAATGATGTGTCAAGCTATCAGTATTCTTATCGCTACTACTTTTGTCACGCTTGGTGGATAACATTTGAAATTTGAATTTCAAAAATTACAACTTCACGTAACATTTTTGGAGCATCTAATGATTTCAAAGATAAGAAGTCATGAACATAAAAGTTGAAGAATAATTCTTAAGTCGCACATCTTTTTATATTGGTTATTTCTTCATCCCCGTAAATATTATTCACAAGATTTACACATGTCTCGTAGAGTTGACAAACCTTGTAGAGATATTTTTAAGATTTGTGAACAATGTCACTAGCACTATGTCGGATGGGGAAACAACCAAAATAAGAATTGTAGATCTTGCTAAGTTATGAAACACTCTAATTTAAAACTTTTGATTTGTATTATCTTGTAAAGGAAAACTAGGTCTCAATTTCAAAAAAAATGAAAATTGAAATTTAAATGTTTTTAGTGACCTCGATAGACAAGAAACCACGATATAATGATTGCAGCTTCAAATATCCATGAAACTTTGTAGTTTACAACTTTTTGATTTGAGATCATATGCATGATGTATAGCGCATGATGTAGCTCGATGATCTCGATTGAACAAGCTTAATTTGATTTTGATCATATGCATGGTGAAAGTTGAAAAGATCCAAATTGAGTATGCATGAAAACCGAGATATTTTATTAGTTATAACCCTACATTGTGTTATATTTTTCCAAATTTGTGATGTTTGGATGTTTGATTTCAGTTGAAATGATTAGGGAACAGAGTGCCGAAAAAAATACAACTCTCGTGATAGTAAGTTTTACATACCCGTCTTTGGGAAAACGCTTTGGCCGGTGTTAGCCGGTCGGTGCCGATTTGTTGTGAGAGAAAAAAAGTAATGCCGGGCGGGCCGGGTACCCCGATAGGTTCCCCGACCTCGCTTATAGGAGAATTATACGTAAAAAAAGAGCCGCACCGGTTCCAAACCTCCAACCCGGATCTGTGGGCGTGGTACGGAGCATCCGGGATTGGGCCACGCCTGACAAGCAAAGGGAACAAGTATGTAAGACGGGAGGCGAATTGACCACCGCAGGGCCCCATGATTTCAACTACCTACAAAATGTTATACTCCAAACCAAAAAGCGAAAATTAAATTTTGATTACACCATTGAATTTGAATAAATCCTTCAAAACAAGATCTCACATGGATATATTTAGATAAAATTATAAGTGGACCCCAATCGATGGTAGTTGATATAGTAGAGTAGAGATATATCGACTCATATGTTCCTTTATTTACTTGGAACAATTGTGCAACCGCCCTTTTTTTCGAGTCTAATTGCTCGCTTTGCCCCTATTTGGGGCATTTGCGCAATTGGAAAACCAAAAAAAAAGGGGCAAACGAGCAAAGTTTAAAAAACAAAGGGCAAACGGGCAATTAGACTCCGTAATAGGGAACCTCTATACATCCCGGTGTGGTAAGATTCTCTCCTTTAAAAGACTTTCTCCCGCACCCATCTCTTCTATATCTCTATACCAATAATTGCTAGGTCCACTTATAATTTTATCTAAATATATTCATGTGTGATCCTCGCTTTTGAAGGATTTATTGAAACAAATTTAATTTGGATTTTTGGTTTGTGAGTTATAACGCTTTTAAGTTTGGTTCATGGGACTAGGGACTAGAGATTAGTCCCTAGTCTCTCCCAAGAGTCTTTTTGAAATTGGGACTAATTGGGACTAAAAATTAGTCCCTACTAGTCCTCATGTTTGGTAATTTAGGGACTTAAATGAGACTAAAAATTACAGCAATACTTAAAATCGTGGAGCCCATCACCGGGCGCCTCTCAACCTTTTCCTCCTCACCACGCGCGATGCGCTGCAGGGGGACAAATATGGGCCCGCGCTCCGACATGAGTGCGGATAGATGTTGTGAGAGAAAAGCATCATTGGAACCAAACCAAATTTAACAAGCCGGGACGGAACGACAAAGGGGCGTACGGGGCCCTATTCTAGAACGAGGTGCGAGGATACGCAGAGGATTCGCATGCAAGGGTGTGGTGTGGCGAGCGGGCGGCCGAGGAGCTCAAGCCGCCGCGGGCGCCCGGAGGAGCGGCGTGTGACATTGTTCACAAGATTTACACTTTTTTTTGGGAGTTCACATTCACAAGATTTACACTATTTTTGTCCGTATTTGTCGAATCCCGCTTTTACGCTAGTAGAAAACAGGGTTTTCCGTCCGCTTCCGAAAGTAAGCCCGCTTTCCACCCGAAATTGACCCGTATTTAATCCGCTTTTCAAGACGCTTTTTAATCTCCATAAGTTAGTAGTATGTCTAAAAATTTATATGTTCAAAAACATTATAATCACTAATTATGCACGCTAACATGCTAACACAAGGCGTACTCATTGAATATTTGACTAATAACTTCAGATGTGTACATTATTTTATGACATTGTCCATGTATACTGAAATATTTGATCGCTGTTATTCTTTCCTACCAACTTCCGTATTGGTTCAAGCTCGCATTTTTACGCATATTCCGATTCTCGTTTCCGCACCCGCGATTTTCCCGAACTCGATCCCGCCTCGCATAAATGAGGTTTTTCCGTCCGCTTTTCATCCAGAGGGCCAACACCGTGTTGCGGGAGATCAAGGCGACCACCAGCGAATCGGGCGGCGCCGACCGACGCTTCGTGGTGTACAAGATGCGGGACCCGCTGGCAATTAAAAAATCATCAAAACCTGTTCTTCACTCGCCCGTAAGCATACGAAACCTCCCGCCACACCATTTATAGAATAAAAAATAAAGTACAGAGTATTCTCGCCCACTCGCTTCCAAATTTGTGCCGCTTTGGATTGGAAAAAAAAATATACTATAGTATAGTACAACACCGCTACTCCCCGTGTTGTATGGAGTGCTAAGTTATAGACTGGCCGAAAAAGGAGTCTCAGATCCATAGGGAGTACAAGAGTACTAGGTCGTAGGCGCCCGCCGCCGCTCGCCTTTTCCCCGGCCGATGCCTTGTCATTCGAGACGGGCATCCATCACGGGCAGTGTGCAAAGATGCCGCCGAGCACCGCGCCGCCGCACACGGGCCCTATTCTACGTATGGATTCGCATGCAAGGGTGTGGATATGATCAAAGACGCGTCACGGTTATAGAGGGCGCTTCGCGTAGGGTGTACACCTAGTCACGCTGCCGCAAGAAAAGGCGCCGCCTCTAATTTTTTGATGCGACGGGTCGCGTCGCATCGTGGCCGAAAGTGCACCGCCCGCCCCCGCCATGGTCCTTCCACAAGGCCTTCCCACTCAAGAACTCGATTTTTCTTTTTTAACTGTGGGCAAAAACTTGTGACTAGTCTTTCTCCCTCGTAGTAACTCCAAATGTGATGGTTTTTCTTTCTATTTTTTTTAAAAATGCTTTACTACCAAGATATTGTATTCTTATCGCTATTACTTTTGTCATGTTTTATTGGAAACATTTGAAATTTGAATTTCAAAAATTACCACCACTTCGCATAACATTTTTGGAGCATCTAATGATTTCAGCGTAAGAAGTCAAGCACATAAAAGTTGTATAACTTCTTAAGATGTACCCTCCGCTTCGAATTATAGTTCGCTTGACTTTTTGACCCTAAGTTTGACCACTGCCTTATTCAAAAAAATTTGCACAAAAATAAATCAAATTTAAGTCATTCTTAAATACCATTTGTTAATAAAGCAAGCTATAACAAAAATAAGAGATATTTTGCATAAATGTTTGAATAAGACGAGTGGTCAAAGTTGGGGTTGAAAAAGTCAAACAAACTACAATTTGGAACGGATTTAGTACACCTTTTTTATATATATTGGCCATTTTTCATCCGACGATGTCGCGTAACATTGTTCACATGATTTACACATTCTCATATATAGTTGATGAAACTAGGAGAGAGATTTCTAAGATTTGTGACCAATGTCACTAGCACTATGTCGGATGGGGAAATGTACCAAAAATAAGAATTGTAGATCATGCTAAGTTATGAAACTCTCTCGTTTCAAACTTTTTGTTTTGACATTACTCCATCTTGTAAAGGAAAACTAGGTCTCAATTTAAAAAAATGAAAAAATTGAAATTTAAATGTTTTAATTGACCAAGGATGCACAAACCACCAATATAATTAACGATTGTCGCTCTCAAATATCCATGAAACTTTTCTAGTTTACGACATCTTTTTGATTTGGGATTTGAGATCATCTTGTCATGGAAAACAAATGTACTAATAGTTTGAAAACATTTATCTTACGTGCATCACACTTGATAGCGCTGTCGCCCATTTCCTTCGCTTCCACCTCGCCGCCGCCTCACTTTTTAAAATCACCACGCCTCCCTACATCGGCTACGCGACTCGCATTATTGCCGCCACATCCGAGCGCCAGCTGTTTTACCCGCCGCCGCCGGTGACATCGACGGATGGAGGAGGGGCCTTCAAGGGAATCGCCTCTTTGACTTTGCTACTAAGAGCTTCCAAAAAAAAAACCTATCGTGCCGCCAAGTCCACGGAGCCATTCCACTTCATGCCCTCCGATACCCTCCGCTGCTCACCGACGCCGCCGAGATTCTAGTCTTTCTTTGGCAAGTCGGGCGCTAGAAGTCACATCCACTCGTGAACGCCGGCGATTGGGTGGCTCGCGATGTGCCGCGCCGACTCCCGCTGGGCCCAACCCACACCTGACGCCGCCTCGCCGCACACCACAAAGCTACCCGACACCGGAGTTCGAGAGAGTGTAGCCCTCTCGAATGTTGAACAAATGGGGCGAAGTGTAGATTCACCCCTCGCTTGAAGGTCTACTTGATTGTGCCGGGCTTCCCATCATCTTTTAGCGATCACGCCGACGCGGCGCCGCCGCGTCGTGGCATGAAACCGCCAAATATGCTCTTACCGTGGCAACGTGAACACCGGTGCCGCCGGACGCCGACCGTGTCTCTGTAGGTGTTTATGGAGATCAAAGGCAACCACCGTGCGACGGCCGGACGCGGAAGAACATCCATTGTAATCGCATAATATTATGGAATTTTAGGTCGGGCGACTTGGCGGCGATATGATCCGTGGCGCATTTACCCGCCTATAGCCCAAATGGTGCCTCGCCATGACAGGCATCGCGATGATGAAAACCCATACGCGCTTTTATTAGTTGTGATAACTTCGTAATACCGTTGTCAAAAAAAAAACTTCGGTATAATACGTAGTACATGTGTGCATGTGTGATTGCCGCCGCCAATTTGATGGAAGTCGCTCGCACGACACGATCACGCATGCACGCTGAGGTCAAAGGCGCCATGCCATGAGGCCCCACCCGCCTTGCCGACGGACGCGGTGAGGAGCCGGGAAGCCGCCGACTCGACGGGCCAGGTGTGCATGAACAAGGGCTTGCGGCCCCGCCCTCATTCTTCGCCCCTCGACCGCCCATCAATCGGTGCCTCACCGACGAGACCGACAAGGCCGGCGACACCGGGCGATGGCGACGGGCGCCAGGGCTTTGCAACCGAGGTGTGTAGGATACGCGAAGGATACGCGATGCAAAGGTGTGTGCATGTCTCATGGAAACAAAATTATAGACTCTAGTTTAATTTGGAAACGTAGTATTATTTCTATGAAAAAAATGCCGGCCGGGTAGTAAATGGCGCCGCTTCTAAATTACGCCAAGAAGCTTCAAGGGTCATGTCGCCCCTCGATCTCTCGCCCACCGGACACGCACCCGCATTTGATTTCGCCGCCAATAATTCTCCGGCTTGCTAACAAAAACAACCGACGGTCACATGAAGATGCATATTACGCTATTACGCAACATAAGGAAGACATAAACACACGTAGTACATTACAATATAATAAATATTACGCTCAACATAATGTAAACACAAGTAGTAGTATATACTACATTACAATATATACTATCAAATAAAGTTGAAGAACTAGCTAATGATATCAAATCGACGCTTCCGTAGCGCCGCCGCCGGGTCGGGCCGCCCGCCCGGCGCTACTAATCATCGATCTCACATCCTCGCCGACGGGCAGACATCACCGTTCTCAAGGCCCTCGCCCGCAGGTCGAACTCATGCATGATGCGGACCGAGCGACCGCAGTACGGACGACTTTTGGGGTGACGGGCTCGCCCATACCTCTTGCATCCCTCCGGCCATGTACAAACGTGGCTATCCTTGGCGAAAGATGACCGCCCCCGCCGGCGCAGTAAGGAAACCTTGGGTCGCGAGCGCAATGTCCTCGAGGTCCCGCTGACCTTGAGCGCTACGTCGGTCGGCGGCCCCCATCGTCGCCGTGGAGCGGGCCGGCGCCGCCGATGACTTCCATGGAGCAGCACCAAGGCCGGGGTCCGTGGGGTCCGACGGTACCCAGTTCCGCCAAGAAGTAAGCTTCGCCTGGGTCCCTGGGCCCCTTGGCTTGCTTGACGAGCTTCAGCCCCCGCTGGGGGATCCGAGCGTCGCGGGCCGACGACCGCCGCCGTGTCCATCAATCCGCATCCCGGCGCCGCATATGGCCTCCTGATGACCGCCGAGGAAGCGCCCAATTGCTCCCCGCCTCTAAGGATCATCCCGCCGTGGTCGCCGCCTACCGCATAGATTACTTAAGACGACGGAGCGACATGAGCCGATCATGTCGCCGCAGCCGGGAAGAGGATCCGCAACTTCCTATAGACTTGACGAATGTACAAGTAGAGCCATGGAGAAAGAAACTGCCGGGCCTTTGCGCTGCACGAAGATCTCGCATAAATGCATCATCCGGCAAAGATCAAAAGGAAAGCAAGTCGCCGCCGCCGCCTTGCCTTGCCTCTTGTGTGGCCTTCCTTTCCGCCATTCTGGATCAATCGACTAGCCGCCCCTAGCCGGCCCAGCTAGCCGCCTCCCCCCCCCGCTTTTGCTTGTATTTAACATCTACTTAAACGGCACCTCCTCCGAGAACAAAGGAGGTGTATGTTTCCAAGCCAAACCGCGAGCACGTAAGGTAACCAACCCTACCAATGTAATTGATTTTTTTTATAATAAATAAGAAATGAAATACTACAAAAAGGAAAAAATAAAGTAAAAAAAAAGAGTTGGTTCCCATCTCTACACCATGTGTTTACAAAAAAATAACCGCCTCTACTGGCCATGTTTTTGGAAACAAAGGCAACACGCGCATCCCGCTTCTACCGCATCATAAAGAAAGAAAGAGTGATGCCGCCGGGTGCAACACATCCCTCTCCACTCCAAACTCAAGTCGCGTTTCCGTGGCTTATTCCCCTCCGCTCCACAAAAACATGCAACTATGGGTTTCGGTCGGGTCCATAAAAACTACTACTTGTACTCCCTCCTCGCTCCAAAAAGCTTGCCACTATGGGAAGCGCAAACCAAACTTTCCTCAGCCTTTGACTAGGTTTATAGAAAATACACCCTCCGGCCCCACAAATAAAAAGTTTGCTTTTTGACCTCTACAATTTTTGTTTAATCATTCGCCTTATTTTAAATATTTATCCAATTAATAAAATAAATAAATTATTATGAAAGCATCTCTAACGATAAAACAAGTCATAACAAAATAACAAAAAAATTTAAAACTTTTTTTGAATAAGACAGATCGGCCAAAACAAGGATTGTCGTCGGTAAAAATGGACATTTTACGCGTAAATATTTATATCTCCAAATAAATTTATTAAAAAACTAGACTTAAAGATCTTTCCGATGATACTAATTACTTAGTAAAAATATTAATATATTTTAATATATAATTGCTTCTGCGCTTTAAATACATTGACTTCTTGGGAAACGAGAATTGCATTTTTTTACGGCACGGTAAGGGAGTACTAAATACTACTCTATTGATCACATTCGCATTAATTTATTAAAAAATACATCTCATAATCAATCTAATGATATTTATTTCATAACATAAATAAATAATAAATAGCTTTTGTTTGATCGACCGGTCTATCTTATGCACTTTTTGGCGCTTATTATTCAAGCTAGCTAAGGTCAAATAGTGTCATACCGCTATTGTGGCGCCATTGACAAATTGATCACCAGCCCAATTGTTAGTGATTGAGTGATTTCAAAGAACTTTATGGTTGTTTGCTTATGTACTTGACTTGATGCTTTTATGGTTGTTTGCTTTGAGGATAAGAACTTTATTATATGGTTATCAAGATCACTTATCAAATTATCACTTATTAGATTATAATTATACACTTGTCCTGATTTCCTATTTTTCAAAAAAAATAGCGTATATAGCGCGCTTATTGCGGAACCGCATGCCGACGCTTACGCTGTAAATAGCGCCATAGCGGCAATAGTGACCGTAATGCTACCAGCCAATTTCATAGCGCACAATCTAAAACGTGGGTTGTGATATATACTTTGTATAATACATGTGTTATAATGCTTTCCAAATTTGTGTGCATGTTTGATTGTTGCTGAAATGATGAGTGAACAGAGGGACATGCAACCCAAATATGTCCAAGTTTTAGTTTAGATTTAAGATTTTAAAATTTAGATTCCTGATGGATTTCCAAAAATCCGCACTCTAAATAAAAATCAAATTTCCTATTGGGATCCCGGATTCTAGTAGCCGATTTCATCATCCTTTTACCCGTATTCCTTTTATGTCCTTCATTCTCCCCGCACTTCCTACAATATGGACGAGGGGCAAATGGTAAAATGAAACTCGACCCCGCCGGAAGCCTACCATGTTTCTACATTGGTTTTTTTTTTTCCGATTCTAGAATCCAAGGTGATTTGTTGTGAGAGAAAAAAATATCACCGGGTCGGGCCGGATGGTGTCATTTGTTGTGAGAGAAAAGTACGCTGACGGTGGTCGAATCCAAATGCAAACAAGCCGCCACCGTATAACGATGGCGTGACGCGGCGCCGTTTGGCAAATGAGGTGTGTAGGAACTAGATACGCATGGGAGTGGATATTGCTGACGGCCACCAACCATATTTTTTTTCCTTGGCCAACTTACTACCATAAAGGGAGTAAAACTATACCTTTTATACTCATATGCATTTATCACTAATAAAATTCCACTTGTAGTGTCTATTATTTTATTTTGCAGATTTATAATAAAAAGCAAGTGAAATCGACTCAAAGTACGCCATCCGAAAGCGCGATTATTGCAAAACACAAAGCCCAGAGCAAATCACCCAAAACATCAAAACCGGGCCGAGCCAAGCCCTACCACAACTTTTCAAGACAAGGGAAGACACCCCACCGGTGGCCCGGGGCTGTGCCGAAGCCTGAGTGCGCCGCCAAGACCACTTGGGTGTGGCCGCACTTTCTTCCCCGAGAGAGGCGCCGCCCACCGGGAGGCGGTTCGTGCACCCGCCAAATGGGGATTCCCGCCTTGATGGTCGGGTTTGCTCGTAATAGGAAGGTTTACTGGGTTTTTTGGTGTAATTTAGCACTTAGGCCCTCCTCCAAGTGTATAAGTAGGCCCCCTCTCTCCCTCTCAACACACACCACTTGAGTCCAAAAAGAATCTTCCTCTCTCTACCACCTCTACCTCTCTCTTCTACTTCTTTCTTTTCTTTCTTCTTCTTAGTTCTTGGTTAACACTTCTTGGAGTAGAAGAGCTACAAGGAGGGCTTGTCTCCTAGAAGAAAGTGCCTTGGTAATATATCTTCTCAATGGAGCATTCTTCTATTTGCAAGTCTTATATCTATGTTCTTGGCCTAACTTATGAACTAGGAGTATAGTCTTGTTCATGTTCTAGTGTTGGTATATGAACTAGCATATAGTTTACATATCATAATCTTGACATGTTCATCTCGTTCTTCATCGCATCATCATATGCCTAACTTGATTAGAGGTGGATATCGCCGTTGTTCCTTCCGGTTTGCTTTGTTCTAGTCCGTCCCATTCGGACGAGTGGGGATCCCGGGGACAAGAGTAGTGCTCCCGATATGCGGCATGGTGCCCGGGTATTACGACACCTACGATATGAGTGCATGCCACGGTGAGGGGTAGGCGCTTGGTCGCGGACAAGCCTTGACCGCCCCTTGAAAAATCCCCCCCACGCTCGTGTGTGCCGTAGGAGTTCTCGAAATGCTTCCCATCGGGTCGTATGGTATCCAGAGTCTCCCTCGTATCCTAGACCTAACCATGCTTAGATCGGGCTTTGCATATGATCCTAACTATTCATTTGTATGGCTATGACTAGATACATTAGAATTACTCCATTAGATTATTCATTTATTCTTTATCTATTTTCTTTATCCTTTTGTCGGTGGATTCTAAGTGTGTGTCACACTATCCATAAACCATTATTGCTTACCCCCTCGTTATGAACAATTTGGTCTAAGCAAACACATGTTCCCTTCTATTCGCATGCCATGCTAGCTTATTAATCACATGCCTTCCTTTGGGAAAAATATAAATAACGATACCCTGAATACTTCCGGTGAAATGCTACAATGATAGATCCGCGGCGCTTGGATGAAATATCTAAGATGGCAAGATCTATCCCGCTGATAATCACTTTCTGATCACCGACATGGTGGTTTTACTTGGGAATGTGTCAACGCGCATTGGGCGCACCGTTATTGGGGATGAGGTTTATACCGCTTCCTTTGATTGCGCTTAAGAAATGTCAACAAGCATTTCGGGCGCCGCTGCTCGAAGGCATTGTGAAAAAATAATAATAAATAGTCTGGTTATGAATATGAACTGTGTGCGCGTGGCTACCCCATAAGCTCATACAAAGCAATCTTTATGTTTTCCCCGCTGTGGATGAAAATAGATAGTGTATGTCGTTTCCACCGCCGAAAAACTTCATCTCCGATCCGTAGGCACTCCTAAGGAAGAACAGTCTCGTGCCGCTTCTTCTGGCCGGAACCCCGACAAATGAGACCGACATCCCCGCACCAACCGCAACTCGCCATGGCCTAGAAGTCGCCGCGACGATTCTACCCCTCCAAGTTACCAACGTGCCCACCGCCGGTGGTGAATGTGGCGACAAAAAACTTTGAGTCGCGCGGCACCGGGTTGATCACCATGGTGCGCGCGCCCATTCTCAGTGGATGCCTAGCGAGGACGCCAACGCCATCTCCAACACTTCCTTGAGCTGCGCGACACCATCGTTATCAAGGACGCCGAACCCGACGTTATCAGTTCGCCGCGTTCCTTTCTCCCTCGTGGGGAAGGCGAAATGCTGGTTCTACAAGGACAAGGAAGTCGCCAAGACGGGGCCAAGTGCTCCGCGACGCCTCGCTAAGTTCTTCCCCATGGGCAAAACCAATGCCCCGAGGGAAGGATCGCCAATTTCCAGCCATTACATCAATGGAACCCATTCCTGAGGCGTGGAGAGGTCAGCAGAATACATTCTAGCATGCCCGCACTAACGGGATGGAGAATTGGCCGGTGCTCCTGCAACTTCTACAATGGTCTCACGGCCATATCAAAGGGGCACCTCGACGCCGCTGCCGGGTGGCGCATTTCTATCGCCACCATCGATCGTGCAACAACCCGATTGATAAAATGGTGGCAAACCAAAGCTGGGCGAAGACAGAGCCCTAGCCAAAACACAAAAAGGCATGCATACCGAAGGAGGCGGATATGCTTGCCGCAAAAATGGATCTATCGCTGAAGAAACCGGAGGAGCGCAGCACGTATTCCACTACACGCCAGCCGCCCCATTTGACGCACGCACGCCACATGACCTCGTGAGACGGTGTGGTGAAGTTGGCCACTCAGAGGGATAACCGCTCGGTGACCCGCGAAGAAGTCGCCTTCATCAACAACAAAGAACGGTATCGCCAACCTCAGCCAGGTCGAAATAACCAGGCCCAGTCACTATTCCAAGGTAACTGGGTACAACCCCAATTACAACCCCCAACTCCGCCCGTCATTGAAGGACCTGCACGGGCCAAGCCAAAATTAACGAAAATCTCACCAAAAGATGAGCCATCAAGACAAGATCCTTGAAGGAGTGAATAATAAGCTCGAGGGGTTGACATCACCGTGAAGAATCAGCTAAGCTTCAACAAAATGATAGAAACACAACTGGCCCGTATTGTCGCCATAGCCGGTTAAGACATCAAAGCAGATCCTGTGGCAACCTCGAGGCCCCGCACGAGTCGGGCTAACATGATATCTCCGAGGCTTAGTCAACCCAAAGGAGCTAAAGAAGATCCCCGTGAGCTCGCCATTCATTGCTAAGAAGGGCGACCCGACGCCCACTTATCACCACCGCAATTGGCCCCCCACACCTTCACAATGCATTCCCGTGGACCCGGGGCCAAGATCAATGTGATGTCCAAGGCCACCTTCAACAAAAAAATCCATGGAGGAACACTTACTCCCGCCAACTTCGCCCCTCCAAATGGCGTGATCAATCAACAAGGCGGCCGAGGGAATACTCAAGACGTGCTAGTCAAAATACGCATCGAGTACATCCCCGCAGATTTTGTGATCCCGATATGGGCCCATCGAGGGATACGCCTCCCTCCCGGGAGGCCGCTTTATACGGCCAAGGCCGATATCCGCATGGGGAAAGGCTTCATAGTCTTCCACGCCGAGAGTAAGGCGGTAAAGTGCCCATTCATCGGTACAAACAACAACACACCAGATATCATCATCATCGGGCTGTGTGGAGTGTTGAAGGATCTCGACTAAGACCCCCGAGCAAAGCTTACCGCCAAGCAGTAGGGGAGAGTCGACAGCCGACTATAAATAACTCCGCTCCTCAAAAAGAAAAAAAAAAAAAAATGGGGTATATTTAAAAAAATTATATTTTATTATCAACAAAAATATTTATTACATAAAATCTATAAGAAAATACTTTCAAAACTAAAATAAAAAGTCTTTATAAATAAAATGAATTCTTTTCATGAAAAATACGTAAAAAAATATTTCCTACATAAAAAAGTATATATAAAAATATTTTTAAAATAATTTTTCTATTTAAAAATAAGTTTATATTTGAAAATTTTTGGAGAAATTCAAAAAAGGGGAGAAAAACGGTCGAACTAAATAGCGAGCAAACAACGGCCACGAACTTTTCGCGACCGTTGAGCACGCCCGGCCAAAGCACGACAGCAGAGGCCTCAGAGCAGGTGCGCCGGGCACCCTGCTGGTGCGCCAAGACCGCGCCGGCGCCGTTCGGGTCCCGCCCGCCAACGGCTCCCAGCCGTTGTGTGGACCGACCATTGGCTCGGCTATAAATAGCCCGAAAGCACCGGTGTGAGAGCACCCACCTCTCATTTTCACTCTCTCACTCTCACACTCTCTCCCACTTGTTCTACACTCCATTTTCTCCACCAAAAATATTGTGCCGAGCAAGAACACGGTGTGAAAGTTCATACTTTCATCTAACCCTTGCACACCCGAGGTCTTGCTCAATCGCTTTTGCGTGGGCCATGAAGAAAGCCGGAAGATCTTCAATCGGGTTGAGGCGGTCGCCAAGACATAGCTCACGACAAACAAGCACAAGCTCCGCCTCAACTTCGACGATCTTGAAGACTCCCCATGCAAGAAGACGCCGCACCCGTCGGGGAGGAAGAAGCTCAAGCTCCCCCGACAATCGACGGCCGACGCCGCCGCACTCGACATCCGTGGAGATCGGGAGATGCAAGCATATCTCCTACTAAGGACCGTGTGTTCCAAAGACACGCCCGAATCGACCCGAGCCCTCGAACAAACAAGTATGGACGATGAATTTCCTATCCTTTGAGAGCGCCGGTGGCAGGATATTCCCTCCTCGAGGAGGAAGGTTCTCGCTCCCGACAATTCAATTCTTGTGCACACTAGTAGAGGACCAGCTAGGAATTTCTTTTCCGCCTTTTTGGTACACTTTATCATGTCACGTGGCGACCTAGCTCGTCACCGGGGTTTCAGCTATAGATGTGCACTAAACATAGATGCCGCCCTCCCCGGCTTTGTCGAAATCACTTTTGGGAGGAAATATCCCGGTGCTCATGAGGCCGGTACTTTCAAACCTCGCCACTCACGTATCCAAAGACTCCATCACTTAGATATATCCATCGCTGGATCTCGTTGACTTTGTTTCCTAGACACGGGTTAGATGGGTGAATGAGGTTGAATTAAAATTACTCTATGCTATTGTCCACAAGGAGAAAGTAGCTCCAAAGGGGTAGAGATGTGCGAACTTTTTACATATTATCACAAAGTTGCTGTTCCCGCCACCGCACATCTCTTATCACACGCCTCGCTTCGCGATTGGAGCTTTGGATAATCAGCAGATAGAGTACATTTCCACACCCAGGATTTTTGGATGCTATTGCAAATGCTTTGTGCAGGGGCACTTAGTTAAGATTTTACCATCCGGGCGAGCTTGTCATCTTTTTTCCCCGGCTATGCAACTATAGTTCGTTACCTAACCCGGACTTACGCTTGTATAAAAGCCAGCACTAACATTTGAGCTCGAGACGCTGATAGCTTGCACAGAAAGACACCCCCATCAGTTCTTCACGCAGCTGTCAGAGACCGGGAGGCCGGATCCTCCTCCCATGGGCCCTACTTCACGCCACACCACGCCCACAGCCTACGCCCTACACCGATGTTTCAGCAAAGATGGCCTCATCCTATGGGGACCCCAGGTAATACCCGGTATGATCCTAGGTGGGAGCCGCCGCTGCACACCGGCACCATCGAGTGGCCTCAAGGAGATACAAAGAAGATGGAGGGCCAACAGATTTGACTTTGACGACATCCGACGATATGCCCCCACCCAAAGATGTGCAGCCACCACAAGGGGTGGAGGCTATCGGTATCCAACCGCAAAGACTCGACGTCCGCACTAGAACATTGAGCACACGCCAATACCCATGTGCAAAGTACTGCATGGGCAAGCAGAATCGGGAGCAAAGAGAGTCGCAGAGATGGACCCAATTGAGTCCAACATGGCTACCGCAACGCACGCGAGGAAGCATTCTCGAGGTACCAAGGCTTCGATCCCGATCGAGGCCTCCAGATAGCTTGGGGAGGACCCCCACAGTGTATCATTGCATTGCATATTTACTTCCATCAAATTTTTTATTTTATTTTAGCATGTTTAAATTCCAGCAATCTTGCATCGAAAAAAAAATTAACTAAAACTAAAAAAAAAAAAAATCCAAAAATAGAATAAGTAGCTCTTCTATGTGCCTTAATGCTTATATATATGAGATATGAAAATGTTTAGTCTTAGTCCCTTGTTGAAATGATGAATAGTTGCTCGCCTTATGCTTTGCCTCGCCTAGTTTATAATTCGAATTTCTCTAAAGTTTGGATTTAGTGGCTAAGTTTAAAAACTCATCCCGAAAAACCCGATTCATGTGGGTTGCATAGGCTCTATCTAGTCTAAGTTGTTGCCAAGTATGATATGGTACAAATGGATTTGCTATGATTTCGTCCAAAAAGAGAAACTTGACATCCGGGAATCTACTTTGAAAGAAAAGAGAAATGATATGGGCTATGCTAAAAAAAAAAAAAAAAAAAAAAGAAAATGAGATGAAAATGGACAAGTGTCCGAGGGCGAGTAGAGCCCACATCTCCAAAAAAAAAAAAAAAAAGAAGAAGAAAAAGAAAAGAGAGGAAATAAAAGACAAAAGTCTAGGGCGAAGAGCCCACCTCTCCAAATAATAGCCCATATATATAAAAAAAATAAATATATATATATATATATATAATAAATATATATGCTTTATAAAAATAAAGCCCATATTATCTAAAAAAAATAAAATTATCTAAAAAAAAACTGATAAAAGGATGAATGATAAACATCTCTCGTTATAACCGCTCTATCTCGCAACCGCCCAAGACTTTGAGAAAAGCTAAAAAGCCCCGCTACGATGAAAGGTAATAAAGGGTGGGAAAAAAGATGTGCCATTTTATTCAAACTCTAGTAGAAAATCTTATTATAACCCCGGCACTTGTAAAAACGTAATCGGCATAGTAGCAACTCCCGATCAACAACCAAGTACTTATCTCTTTTGCTCGAGGACGCGCAAAAGGGTAAGCTTGGGGAGTTTGTTGACTGGTCACCAACGACATATTTTTCCCGGGCAACTTACTACCATAAAGGGAGTAAAACTATACCTTTTATACTCATATGCATTTATCACTAATAAAATTCCACTTGTAATGTCTATTATTTTATTTTGCGCATTTATAATAAAAGCAAGTGGAAAAATCGACCAAAGTACGCCATCCGGGAAAGCGCATTATTGCAAAAAACACAAGCCCAGGAGCAAATCGACCCAAAACATCAAATCGGGCCGAGCCAAGCCCGCCCACAACTTTTCAAGACAAGGGAAGACACCCCACCGAGGCCCTGGCTGCCGAGCCTGGGTGCGCACGCGACCACCTCCCGGTGGCCGCGCACCTCCCCCTGAGGCGAGTTGCCCAAATGGGAGGCGGTTCGTGCACCCCCCAAATGGGGATTCCCGCCGTTGGATGGTCGGTTTGCTCGCATAGGAAGGTTTACTGTGTCGGTTTTGTGTAATTTAGCACTTAGGCCCCCTCCTCCAAGTGTATAAGTAGGCCCCCTCTCCTCTCTCAACACACACCACTTGGAGTCCAAAGAAACCAAGAATCTTCCTCTCTCTACCACCTCTACCTCTCTCTCTTTCTACTTCTTTCTTTCTTCTTCTTCTTAGTTCTTGGTTAGCACTTGGAGTAGAAGAGCTACAAGGAGGGCTTGTCTCCTAGAAGAAAGTGCCTTGGTAATATATCTTCTCAATGGAGCATTCTTCTATTTGCAAGTCTTATATCTATGTTCTTGGCCTAACTTATGAACTAGAGTATAGTCTTGTTCATGTTCTAGTGTTGGTATATGAACTAGCATATAGTTTACATATCATAATCTTGACATGTTCATCTCGCTTCTTCATCGATCATCATATGCCTAACTTGATTAGAGGTGGGATATCGTTCGTTGTTCCTTCCTCGGCTTTGCTCTTGTTCTAGTCCGGCCCATTCGACGAGCTGGGGATCCCTGGGGACAAGAGTAGTGTTTCATATGCGCCATGGTGCCCCGTATTACGACACCTCCTGATATGAGTGCATGCCACTTGGAGGGGGTAGGCTGCTTGGTCGCGACAAGCCTTGACCGTCCCTTGAAATCCCCCACGCTCGCGGTGTGTGCCGGAGTTCGTGAATGCTTCCCATCGCCGCATGGTATCCTGTAGGGAGTCTCCCCCGGTATCCTAGACCTAACCATGCTTAGATCAGTTTGCATATGATCCTAACTATTCATTTGTATGGCCATGACTAGATACATTAGAATTACTCCATTAGATTATTCATTTATTCTTTATCTATTTTCTTTTATCCTTTTTGTCGGTGGATTCTAAGTGTGTGTCACACTATCCATAAACCATTATTGCTTACCCCTATGAACAATTTGGTCTAAGCAAACACATGTTCCTCTATTCAAATGCCATGCTAGCTTATTAATCACATGCCTTCCTTTGGGAAAATATAAATAACGATACCTCAATACTTCCCGGTGAAATGCTGCAAAATAGATCCGTGCGCTTGATGAAATATCTAAGATGGCAAGATCTATCCTGCTGACAATCCCTTTCTGATCACCGACATGGTGGTTTTACTTGGGAATGTCACGCGCATTTCTCGGGCGCTCGTTATTGGGGATGGGTTTTATACCTGCTTTCCTTTGATTGCGCTAAGAAATGTCAACCGATATGATCAGACGCTCTATGGAAAAGAAAATACTAGTATACTAGTACTATTTGAAAGGCCGCGCTTGTAGTAAATAGGCGCTCGCCTCTAAATTACGCCGCCGCGCGGCTTCACCGTGAGGTGTCCGTCTCCAGCGCCCACTCGCTGACATTTCTAGCGTAATTACTAGAAATCAGTTTAGAACCCATCCCCTAAACGGGCCCAGAAATGCTTTGCTGGCGCTTTTCTTAACGTTATTACTACGAATAGATTTTAAACATATCCCCTAAGAATGGTCCTGTAAATGCTGCTGGCATTTTCAGCACAATCACTAAGAATAGATATTAGATAGGATTAATGATAACGCTAAGAGAACGCCAGTGATAGATGAATTGAATATTGTAAGGGTCAACTCCCGCAAGCGACCTGGATCTATCATCGAGCATTTCACTCCTAGTGAGTAATCGGTATCGCTCATTTATATTTTTCCTCATGGGAAGGCAGATTTAGATTTCATGATGATGATGATATAGCCCACAATGTATGTATGGATAGCCACTCAATCTCTACATGTGGGTAAGTGATAATAATATTGGAGATAGTGGTGACACACACACTCTCTGAGCACTAGAAGGAATAAATGATGACATAAAAAGGAAAATCTATGTTGAGTTGGCTATTCTAATATCGCCAATGCGTTAGGACTATAGTCTACGCCATTCATGGTTCAGAGAGATGGGGCTAGTGATGAGGAGATGCCCGCGTGGTGTCCGCCAAATTTCTGGGCTAGCACTCCTGATAAAGACTCCAACCCAACACCCTGGACGTGGAGGAGTGCAAAGGACTGACATGAGTTGTCACACCTCCTCGCCCTACCTCACTAACGCGGGATGCCTGTGATTTCCTGTGATGATTCCCTAGACCCACACCATGCTTGAGCATTTATAGAGAGAACTACCTAAACCCTTCATGTACTCCGAATTTACCTGACTTACAGAAAGAGTAAAGGTAAACCCGGCTGGGCACAGACCATCACCTAACTTAGTTCTACTACGCTCCAAGAATAAAAATATGATTCAATTAGCTTCAGTTAGTCATGTTTAATTATCACATTATACTGGGAATTATACTCTAGTTTTCAAGCAAGCAATATGAATATAACATGAGGGGGCAACTATACTCTAGTTCATATGCATTGCTGTATATAAATAATGAGGACTTGAATAAAGGAAAGAACTTCATAATAAATTACCAAAAAAGATCCTTCCAAGGAGACAAGCCTCCCTTGAAGCCTCCGCTAACTCCCTACCACTCAAACTAATGAAGAGGGAGAGAGAGTGGTGCCTAAGGTGAGGATGTAAATAAATGTAGTGTGTTGTGTTGTGTGTGTGAGGAGTGCCTCTCTTTATATAGTGGGAGAGGTAAGGAGGGGAATGGAGGGCCTTCCTTGCTTCAGCTCTTCTTGAAGGAACTAAAGTTTGTACAACATGTACCGCCAGCTTTTGAAGTTCGGTGACCAAACCGCCGCAGAAAGGGCTGAGCATTGGTCGAATTTGGCGCCGACCGGGCCAGAAATACCGGGGCCTGGCCAAGCCCCTCGGCCTCCTACCCCCCGTTGCTGCTTTTGTCACTTGTATGTTGGGCCTATGGTGGTGTATGGGCTTTATGCGGGGTTTGGTCTCCTTGCTTCAATCCACCTTTTGGCGCTTTTTTTATTCAAATGCGCTTAATTTATTTTAACTTTGTAATTGCTTTCCTGTTTTTATACCCGGCAAGACATAGTTTCTATAATACAAGTGGAACTAGGTTAGAAGTAAAGGTATATGCATCAAAGGGCTTGCCCCTTTCTCATGAATTGGATATGATGGCTGTTACAGATAATATACTTAATAATGATCGCCAACAAGTCCTTGCTTAACTCTTTGCTCGTCAGCAAATAGCTAAGTGTTTGGTTGAAACGATCAGAGTTGCTACAAATGTCGATATATTTCAAATGCTCACCAACAAAAATATCTCGTCTCGTTGTTTAAATAAATCGCATTTCTATCTGTCCTTGTATACTTAAATCATATGCTTCTCTAACATTTTTCAAACTCTGAGAGTCATTCCAAGATAGAATGGTTTTTATAGAACACCAATCATTCGCTCTTGACTGATCATTCAAGCGGAGAGATAGAATGACTCTTTAAATCATCTCGTGTGTGTGCAAACCATAAAGGGAGGCTAAAACAAGTCATAAGCCCCGATCGAGATATGCAAGTGAAATTTTATTTCTGATAAGGTATGGGCTAGTCGCTCTTATCTTTTGTAGAGAAGTGCGCTCTACTTCCACCCTGACACTCTGTCCATTATTCTTCTCTTTCTTTCTAGAGGCTGCATCGAGCCACTCATTGTTTTATCATCGACACGCTGCATCTAGCTTAGCCCATAACCTATTTTGGCAATGTGAATCTTGATCAAAAAGCGTATGACAGTGTCTCACATAGGCTATCATCATGAGAATTTTGATAATTATGAATTTTGAAAATTATTCTCCGAATGATGAATCTCTTAGAACAAAATCATAGTAGATTCTATTTTACCATATCATATCCTGCAATAGCTTAGAGAAGAATCATGTGTTTGTGCTACCCACAAATCAATATTAAGTTTTAGGACAAGACAAGTTAAGCCAATAAACTTAAACACCTGGGGAATACAATTTTATGAACTAGGTGCAAATTGAACTATAGATGAGCAACTATTCATCATTTAACTTCTTTAGAGAAATTTAAGCATCCTTATACTACATATTGGAGTGGAATTATATTTATTTTTTTTTCTTTTTCATTTTTATTATTTTATTGAATAAAGGAAAATGAAATGAAAATTTAAGAGATAAAATAAAATGATAGGAGGT